>PVKB01002903.1:31747-241829 GCA_004027205.1 Ctenodactylus gundi
ATATATATATATATATATATATATATATATATATATATATATATATATGCATAAACATATACACCACTACAAACAAATCTTTATGACATTTATTCTAAAATTATAGCTACAAGTAAGGTAAATTCATAATATAAGACTCATTTTTTTTCTTTTTTGAGACAGGTTCTCATGGGTCTCGCTCTGTAGTTCAGGCTAGTTCTGAACTCATTATGGAGCCCAGGCTGGCCTTGAACTCACGGCCCCTTGCCTTAGCCTTCTGAGTGCTGGGATTACAGGTGTGTGTCACCACACCCAGCATTTTTTTTTTAATGGTGCTGGGGAGTCCATGGCAGGGCCTTGAGCTTGCTAGGCAAGCTGTCTAACCTTTGATCTATTCCTCCTGCCAAGTTTAATTTACATAAATTAATGATTCCTGTGTTTGTCCCTCTTCCTACTTTGTTATGTGAATTATGTTTTGACAGATGGGAGAACTTGAGGCTAAAGAGGCCGTGGACACAGCCCAGTGGTTACAGCGCTTCCCTAGCAAAGGCAAGAAGCCCAGGGTTTGGTCCCCCAGCACCACATAAACTGGGCATGGTGGCGAATACATGTAATCCTAGCCCTTGGGAGGCTGAGGCAGGAGGATTGTCCTTTGCTCAAGATCAGCCTGAGCTATGTAGTAAGATCAGGACCAGCCTGGTATACAAAGGTCCTGTCTCAAAAGAAAAAAAAAATACTGAAGTTTTTTTGCCAATACTTGTGACACAAAATATTTTGTCCTGCTGTGCAGGTGCAGTAACTCTTAGCAATCTTCATTTTGACCTATGTGACTGCTAGTTGGGATACGGCAGCTTGACTGGAGTAAGAAACACCTACCAGATTAGTAAGCATAGATGTGGTCGTGTCTATGAATGACTGACATGCGGGCTAACAGACTGAAGGCAGAAGACCCACCCTTGTTTTGGGTAGCACCAATCAGAAGACGTGTAGCCTTGATAGTATTTTTAAAAAATGCTTGAAGAGCTTCAGTCTTTCTAAGCAGGTGTGTCTTTTGCATCAGTCATCTCTGGATACTGATTTTCGGTCTCCAGTTCTTTCAGCCTTCTGAGCAGACCCACACCGCACTCCAGCAACTCTGTAATGAGTTTCAGGCCATCAACCTGAGACTCGAGCTGCATTCTTGAATCATTTTTACCTGAGGTTTCTACCTTCTGGGCTGAGCAACTAATGGATGCTCCAGGTCTCTAGCTTGTAGGTGACCATTATGGAGTCTTCATCTTCTCAGCCTTTCTAAGAAATCATTTTGAGTCATTCTACATCTACTTCCCATTGATTTTACTTCTCTAGAGAACCTTAATTAATACAGCTTGTAAGTAACAAATTAGTACTACACATGTTTCTCAGATGAGTGTGTCTGAAAATTGTTACCAGTCCACAGTAAGGTAATTTTTGAAATTTAAAGTTTACACATATATAATTGCACAAAAATTTGCAAGAATAATTTTATGCCAGTCTAATAATATAAAAGGACTTTCATTTTATATACATTTTAACTTGATTTTTTCCAGTCATCCGTATTTGCTATATTTTGTGAAATATTCATCTATGTGGTAGATTTAAGGAAAGATGGAAAAAAAAATTCTTCTTTACATAAATAGTTTTAAAAATACTGGTCTAGACAAGAGATGGAAATCAGGGAACATTTGCAGATAGCCAATAACACAGCTAAAATCCAGCCATTTCTTGCTCACTGTTGACTGTCTTTTTTATAATTTTTGTCTTTACGTAGGTGTCTATATGAATAGAGGCTAAACTATAAACAACATTCCTTTTGGTTTTAGTTTTTTACTTCTTCTAAAAAGTTTAAGCACATTTCCCTGAATGACTCACGTGCAATCTTAATGAGGATAATATTAATCAAGGTCTATTTCATGAACTATCAGAATATCTTTTGCCAGTGGCCTGGGTCTCTCTGTAGACTATTTTGCAACCTTAATCTTACTTGGTAAATTGCATTTGTGGCAAAAAATTATAACCTTCATATTTGAAGCAAATAAGTGAATGGAATTGAGAAATGACTTAAACTCTACCTACACAATAATTGAAAATGAAACTCTGAGTCAATCCCCTGTCATTTTTTCTTCGCAGTACAGCAAGTTTGCTTTTCTTCCTTGTTAATCAACTGGTAGTTAGGGCATTCTGTATGCACTCTTAATAACTAGTTCCTGGAAGTAAGTAATCAGAACTGCATATTGATTACATTTCAGTTATAATAAAACAAGATTTGAAGAAATCCAAGTGGAGGGTACTCTGAATCAAGGCAATTAAAGGTTTTATTGAACTTAGAAGATTTATAATATTCTGTCACGCTTCTTTTCTCCTTAGTGACTGATGATACCTATAATTTCAAAGAAAATAAGGAAACATTCTTTTTTCAATGTGTAAAACACTACATTTTTGCTTGTACCACATTATCTTCTTTCAAGAAGGGTTTTATTCTTCCTTCAACTATGAGTTTATGCTTTTCCCGTGTGGTGCTTTAATTTCTTTACAATTTGCATTTTTCTTAACAGATCTTTACTCAATGTGAAAATATCTTTGTTACCAGATCATAATTGCCCATTGAACAATCTTACTTCCCTTTTCACAGCATGGTGGCTTCTTGTAGAAAACAGTAAAAGGTGATGTGCCTACCATAAAGATTCAAAGTCCTTAATAAATTTAGTATCATTTTACCTATATAACAAAGATTGTTATTTGAATGTTCTTTTATGCCCGGGGGAATAATGCGGGTCCTAATCATAAGTTTGTGTGAAGATGACATGTCATGCCACATACACTAATGCATTGAAAAGGCAAAGTATTAGTACTTTCTCATGAATAACACTCTAGAGGCGTTTTCCCATACAAAGAATGTCTAAATCAATAATAAGGAGCTAGTGCAGATGTTGATGACCTGGCTTATATGCCACATGTGCATCATGAGGTGCAGTTCAAAAGTTGGGTCTTTATTTTCATTAAATTTTTGCAACTTAAAGTTTCTTCCTTCCTTTTTGCAACCCTTGTCCCTTCAGCTATAATATACAATTTTCCTCAAAATTAAATATTTACTGCCCACCGCATCACTTGGGGAAGTAAGGAAGAATTCTTATTCATGAGATTGTAGCTAACCTAAAGTACAAAATCTTAGTTAATTTTAATTAAAATTTCGGCTGAAGGAATGGCTCAGCAGTTAAAGTGCAGGCAAGTGCTAGGTACCCGAGTTTGATTCCCCAGCACCAGGTAAATGTGAGCTGGGCTTGTTGGCACATGTCTGTAATCCCGGCATTCAGGAGGCTGAGATAGGAGGATTACCATGAGTCCAAGGCCAGCCTAGCCTCCATGGTGAGTTCAGGACCAGCTTAGGCTACAGAGTGAGACTCTATGTATCTATCTATCTATCTATCTATCTATCTATCTATCTATCTATCTATCTATCATCTATCTATAATATATAATATATAAATTTAAATTTCCTTTAATAGGCTCACATTAGTGCTAAGTTGTTTCTTAGGAGTGTTAGTAGTTTCATTAGTCAAGATACCATTGAAGAAGAAAATTTTTTAAAATTGTAATTATACAAGGGAATTTACTAGATTGGCCAGAGAGCAGGTAGTTTCACAAAGACTGTCTACCAGAAGATTTACTAGATGGCTCACAAACTGAAAGTCTTGGAAGACTTGAAAAAAAAATAAATCATAGCTCTAGACCTTGGCTGAATGCCTAGGAGTTCCTTGGAGAATCCCTAGAGTGAGCCTGCACTAAAGGCTACACAGAAGCTGGCACTCTAACTGGTCTAGCTGGTCAACGTGTCTGTATCTGAGCCTGTTTCTTATATTCTAATCATTCCATGATTGATAGATATGTAGATAGATGCATAGATAGATGCTTATCATGTTCTATGAAAAGGTTTATGTGATGTTAATGTAATTTAATAGATTTAATTTAATATTTTAACTAGGAAAACATGTTAATAGCTCTATATCATCTTATCATCCATGATTATGCTATTTCTTTGCTTTATGGATTATTATACTATAATCCAAACTCATATCAACCAGTAACACTATGTACTTTTCTCTGTAAACAATAAATTTTTAATTTTTTCCTTCGTAGCTTAATTTTATTTTCAAATTGTCAATGTGTGATTCTGTTTTATCAGTGGGCCTAATGCTATTCCCTAGAATTCAATCAATTGATCACTTTAAGAAAAGCTTTCTTGACATGATTGTTAGCTGTTCACAACTCTACCTTCTAATCTACCGTACATTCTTTGGGGCCCAACAAGTCACGGGACTTCCGCAAATGTCAGAGCGTTGGATAAATGGCTGAATGACTATATTTCAATTACTTTTTTCTGTGTATCATCAAGAACTCCTTTGCGGTCCAGTTCTCTTGCTGTTACCTAATCTATCAAATGTGTTGGTGAGAAATTAAAGCTTCTGGGGTGTGTGACGGGTGATAGATTCCCTCTCCTTGGCGGCGCACTCTGGACTGTCGGAACTATAGAGGAGCGTATAGATCTCTTCTCTAGACCGAGATTTACTGTTTGATCCTGTGTCGGGTCTCCAGTTCTGCTGCAACAAAAGTAACCGCCAGCGTGACAGATTTGCTGCACTGACTTATCCTTCCCTGAGATGAACATGTGCAGGAGTGGCAGCGCTGCCAATCAGAGAAGAGTCACGGAGCGAGTGATCTGAACCTGTACGTGCAAACACTAACCCTTTAGGTGTTTCTCCAAATCATTCCTACAAGTAGATTATTTCTGTATTTGCTTCGCACTGCCTCTGTTGTGGGTAACCTCTTGGAGGTCTGGCTACTTGTAGTACAGCTTTTTGGCTCGTGATTTCTGCTTCTATAGCAAAGATAACATTTAGAAAATGGGAAAAATAGTGAAGGGGACCCAAATTTGCAATTTAAATAGAATTGCAGTGGCAGGCATTGATTTATTCTGAATATCTTATCCCTTCGGACAAAGACCTTCCTTCTCAAGCTCAACGATTTTTGTTTTTGCTGCTGTTGCTGTTGTTGCTGTTTCTATGAAATCTGTTTTTGTAAAGAAAAAATAAAATATTTGTAGGCATGCTAGTAATAGTGTATTAAGTTTGTAAAGAAGCTACTTATCAAGATCTCACAGCACTTAAAAAAATCTTTTTAAGGATTTTTTTCCCCAGCATTGCCTGTGCTAACAAGAGCAAACTGCAGCATTTTAATTTTGCAACCTGTATCATTTAGAATGCTTCTCAGTATTCCTGTTCTGGATTAATTTGCTGTGTGTGTTTTTCATTTTATTCTTCCATTGCACTACACAATATTACTAAAAAAACATTCTGATGCACAAAAGGGAAGGCTATTTTAATACCAAAATGCCTTCCTCAAACACTGGCATTTTCCTCTCAATCTGAGATGATGGAGGGAGACAGTATTCAAGTAGTTATGATATGCAAGCCCAAATCCATAACAATCCTTATTTTATTTAAATAATCTAATATTCTTAGACCAGGAAACTTCTCATGGAGAGTAATAAAAGATTCTCAGTAATGTTGACAACACTCCTATGGTCATGGTGAGAATCACAAATGATACTCCAGGAATTGCTTACATTATCTCACTTAATATTTTCATGTCTTTTAGAGAAATATTTTATCATAATATTACAGGTGAAAAACTAAGACATAAAAACGTGGAATTGTCTGCCTGGTATTACACAGAGGTAGTTGCTTTCAGCATCAACCTAAAACCTTCCTGATACTTAAGCCACAACTTCTAATTACTGTACTACACTTTCTTTCCTAATTGTGCTATCAGTAAAACTATCTAAAAAAGGAACACAAAATGTTACTGTTTGATGTTTCTAATTGAAACAAAAAAACCCATAAAATCATACTTATTTGTATAAAATGAGTTGAACAACTTATACTCATTTAAAGTTTTTGGGATTTTTATTTATTTTACAGTGATTGAGAGTTAATTATATATTCATCTCAGGATAAAAAAGTTTGTAGGGTGCCATTACGGCCAAGTGGGGATTCTCTGTTTAGGGTAGCTGACAAATGGCATCCTGTAGATCAAAAATGTCATTTTCAATTGGTTTGGCTTCTTTCTCTTTTTCCCTCTCTCTCCTTTTTTTTGTTTTCTCTTCATCTTCTTTTAAAATAATCATGGCTTTTATAGATATGTTATCAAAGTTAGGGTTATTTGGTAATTAGAAAGTACCAAAAAATTGCCTACCCAAAATCATGTAAGTAGGTAGAAGAGATAGGTAACTTAAATATCAAGTTAATGTCATCCTGATTGTGTTTGAAAATGGTTTCCACCCTTACCTACTAGAGGCAACTTATTTATGATATATGAAATTGATCTTATCTCTATTTATGGTGTTTATAAAGTATCTCTTTTTTCTCTGTTTATATACTCATTAACTGGGCTGGCTAGGCTAGGTACTGAGTTAGAGGCCTCCATCATCCTGGATTCTCTCTCCAGAAAATTTTCAATTAAGTGTACATTCAAAAAAAAGCCATGGAGACAAGAAATCATAGTGTCTGGAGTGCAATATATACTTTTTTCATTCTCTCTCTGCTTCTCCCTTAGGAAACTATTGACTATATCTAAGATGAATGTGAAAATTTGATTTAACAAAAAGATTTAGCATGGGTCTTTCCTTTGGTAGGATTAGTTGTACATCTAACATTATCAAAGAAGTCACCTTGGAATAATTCTGCTTTTGTAGAAAGGCAGACAGGAAGAGAATTTGAATGTTTTCATTAAGAACCTAAAAAGACAATTCTTCAATTGCAAATTATAATTAGAAGGATTTTTAAGATGAATGTAAGTTTAGCAAGTGTTTTAAGGTAGAAAGTTTTAACTCCAGTTAAGACTTTAATCATAGAGTGCCAGTAGCTCAAAGACATATCTTTATTTGCTGACTTAGGTTGCTTTGTTGTTAAGTTTTGGATCAGAAAAGTGTCCCCAAAAATCACCTCCTTGGAAGGTAATTCAAACATGAGAGTTAATTCCTTGATTTCCTGAGTTGTTAAGAAGATCTGGTCAGAAAGGGCAGAGCATCAGGGCTTGAACTGGAAGGGTGGAGCACGGGGACATGACCTCAAACCACATGTACTGTCTGTGCATGTCTTCATATCCTCTGCTTTCTGTCTGCCAGCAGACGAACAACTTTTTCCTCCAGCTATGCCCTCTGCTAGAGACAGAGACTTTCTGAAGTTGAGATGAAATAAACCTTTCCTCCCATAAGTTGTGGGTGTCAGGCATTATTTCCTAGCAATGAGAAATTAACCTAAACACTTGCTACAGATGGCTTTCAGCAGTGACCATAAACATCACACCCATGCGATCAATATTAAAGAGAGATCATGAATATTTTGATTTGCATGTATTGATAGGTACTACTTTGGGGTTAGAAGTTCTAGAATTTCTACTAAGAGTTTAGCATGAGTTCTTAAATTCTGATGTCAAATTATGATTTTTTTCGTTGTTCTTTTTTGAGACAGAGTTCCCCTCTGTAGTCCAGGTTGGTCCTGAACTCATTATGTAGCTCAGGATGGCCTCAAACTCACAACAATATTCCTGCCTCAGCTTCCTAAGTGCTGGGATTACAGGCATGTGCCATCATGCCCAGCTCATCAAATTGCAATTTTTTGAATTTTTCTTTATATCATTAAGCAAAAGTCTAGATTACTTGTTAATTTTTCAAAGTCATAACTTTGTTTTGGTGAATGAAAAGAGAAACCTATTTCTCATGTCACATCCTCCATTTATTAGAAAGACTTCGTAAATAATGAAAAATGCCTAGCTATAGCTTATTAAGTATATGATTAAATGACTATAAGCTATAGGGAGAAAAAATTAAGGCTTCAATAATTTAAAAAACATCATCTGCAAATTTTGTCAGAATTAAAAAGAAACAGAAATCAAGACTGGAAAACTAATTTATAAAATGCCACAGATGAAAATTATGTGATATAAAAGATCATGCTAATCTCTACAAATATTTCAGCATCTCATTTTTAAGTAGTCAATAATACTAAGGAAACCTTGATGGACTGAACAATGTTAGTTTCACCACGATTCGTCATTAACTGTGAAAAACATCGTCGGTTATATAATCATAGCAGAATTTGTAGTAGTGAGTTGATAAACATGCTGCCTTTGCAATGCAAATGATTCTCTAGAAGAACAGGGACTACTTGATCATAAGGGACATGCACAGATGAAAAAAAAAAGCAACCTAAGGCAGCAAAATAGAACTTGTGTTAGGACCCAAGTTTATGTTTAATTTGCCTCTTACGGTAAAAATGACACAGAATTTTTCAGCTATTCCTGGCATTGAGCATTCGAAGTAGAATCATTGGCAGTTCTCTAGTGTTTAGGTGATGGGCAAACGTCTATTTTTAATTATTCTGCTGAAGGTTATTAAATTTGAAAGGAGTGGATGGCCTGATGTGTGTCGCCTGGTCTGTTTCTGCCTCATTACCTGGACTACGAGACTGAAGGAGAGAATATTTAAATAGCTGTTTATTATTTAATTGCTAAAGGAACTTGATAAATGTAAGTTGCTGGCTCACTGAAAATATATAGAATAAATTGAGAAATAACTAAATGATTGATTCATCTCCTCTAGGGGGAAAAATCATAAATGTGTCAAATCCAGTTATGGAGAATTGATGTTGTATGTAACTCTTTTTGAAGTTGAAATTAAATTTCCTTAAAAGGTGATATTAAAAGGGAGACAGGGTGGAACCATGATCCAACACACCATTACTCTAATAAATCTGGGGGAAACTATATTTTGAAAACTTTTCCAAAGTATGATATTAAATTGATTTATTCAGTCCTAAGCAGTAATTATAGAATGTACTTATCTGGAAACCCTCTGCTTCTATTGATCCTCGTGTCTTCTGATGAAAAGCTCATAATTTATTACATTCTCGAGGTCTGGAATTGTTAGAATTATTTATGATACATGGTCCTGGGTGCTGGTAACTAAGGTAGTTGGAGGGATGTGTTCACAGAGCAGCACACTGGCTGTTTCACTAAACCTAATGGGCAGTAGATGGAAACTTGGCTGTTTGAACACAAAAAGGGGGCAGATTTCTTGTGGGATTTGGTGAGCCGTTATTGTACCAGAAAGTAAGGAGTCTGTAAGAGTATTAAGTCTTTCTCATTGAGATTTCCTCTGGAGCATTTAATTGGTTAAAAAGGAAGGCAGACTTAGTGGTGCATGCTTATAATCTCAACATTCTGGTAGACTGAAGCAGGAGGATCCCCAATTTGACCCTAGTCTGTGCAGTTTACTAACCTAATGAGACCCTGTCTCAAAAAAAAAAAAAAACAATTGATCAATCAATCAATCAATCAAAATGGGATAGGGGTAGAGCTTAATGTGAAGGCCCTGGGTTCTATCCCCAGAACAACACACACACACACACACACACACACACACACACACACACAGAGAGAGAGAGAGAGAGAGAGAGAGAGAGAGAGAGAGAGAGAGAGAGAGGGAGGGAGAGAGAGATGGAGGGAGAGAGAGAGAAGAAACAGCCCTCTCTATGTCTGCTTACTTAAATTAGCCCAACACTTTGAATTTTTAATTCTATGAAGTTATAATTCTATGGACTCTATTCCTATGTACCATAAGACGAATATCTCTCAGCAGCATAACAAAGAAATCTTTGAACTGTTGTAGCATCATTCGTCAACTTCATGTTCTCAGGGCCCTACTGTATCTTTTTAAAAATTTTACATAATGTTTACATTGAACTTGAGTATTTTGTGCGTGTATATATTGCACCAGAATTACAAAGCCTTCTCCTCCCCCGTTTTGAC
This sequence comes from Ctenodactylus gundi, assembly GCA_004027205.1. Lineage (NCBI taxonomy): Eukaryota > Metazoa > Chordata > Mammalia > Rodentia > Ctenodactylidae > Ctenodactylus > Ctenodactylus gundi. The sequence continues at coordinate 41,612 of PVKB01002903.1, forward strand.
CCTCGAGTACCCTCCCTCTCCAGTTCCCACTATCCTCTCCCATTTAGTTCTATGAAACGACTAGTTTTTGTATTTCTCGTTTTTGAGAAACAGACTGTGTCTTGTATCTAGACCATTTGTTGATCTTCGTCTTAGAATCAATACTGCGTCTTGCGTCATTCTCAGGTCCACCGCTCGGTCACTGTTTCTCATTTCTGCTTGTGGCCCGAGTCTATCCAATTACCCACCATGAAACCAGATTGCTCTTTGCTTCTTTCTGCCCTTTCATCTTTTCTGTCCACTTATTCGTGAAGTCCTACCAAGCCTAACTCCCAGGCGCCGCCCATCCGTTCACTTCTTTCGATTCCCAGGATGCTATTATTTCAGGGTTTTATTACGTCTCATTTGGGTGATTGCAACTTTCCCTAAATGATCTCCTCATGGCCATTGTCTCCTTCGGCCAATCCTTCCTGCTGCCAAGTTAATCTTCCAAAAGTACAGCTCTAATTATGTCATTCTCTAGCTCAGAAACTTTTAATAGCTCCCCTTTGACTCGTAAATTAAATTTAAATTCTTCCACTTAGTAATTAGTCATGGTTTTAAATAAGTTGAATACACCGACCTCACTTTTGAACTTTTCAGCCTCTAAGCTGCTACCTCGGCTTGTCAATCAGACTGTAGTTTACACACTAGAATTTCATACACACTACTATTATATTTTTAATCAAGACTTTGGGCATCTCTTCAATAGATAAGAATAATGAAATTAGTATCTACAAAATGCTGTCAACTATATATTTGTCATTTTCAGTTATATTTGGTAAAGATATAATTGTTTTGAAATAAATGCATCTTTATAAAACACCAATAATTTTGTACTTATTTTTCTCATTTACCAAGCATGTGTGGATAATTTCTGCAATGTTTCAGAAACCACACATTGGGTTCTTTAGCAATCACATACCATACTTTCTAATTCAGCTCATGCTCTTGTCCATGTTGGAAGCTTCCTGAGGGTAGACACTATGCCTAATTGTGTAGGTCAACAAAGCACTTTAGAAAACCTCACTAATTTTCTCAGCACAGCTTATACCAGGTGTGCAGTTTTTGGATGAGAACGCAATCACTTTCGGCTTTACTAAGTGATCTCTTATTATCTAATATCAAGGAATCATAGATCAAAATTTAGACCCTTCACTGAGCTCTGAGAACTAAAAACCAGAACAATACATTCTGTTTCCAGTGCTACTTCATAACAAGAAGTTGACTATGCTGAAAGTTGAGTCATATTGTACTATGCAGATAACATTCATATTTAGAGAGTATGTATCAAAATGGTGAGGACACATATATTTATGATAAAAGATAATATTGAAATTGATAGCCATATAAAATCAAAATGGTTAGATATTGAAAAATCCACAATTTTACTTGTTTACTTATACGTGAAGACCAGATAGTGAATATTTGGCTAGTGAATGGGCTGTACGCTGTTACACCTGCTCCACGTGGCGGTTACCTGGTGACACCATTCTTGAACAATGAGGAAATTAATATGGCTATGTTCCAAGAAAATTTCATTTAGGGCATAATAATTTGAATGTTATGTGATGCTTAATGAAGTGTGATCAAAAACAAAGTGAATTGAAAAAATTCATTACAGTAAAAGGCACATTGAGATTAATCCTCCTTATAGTACCCCTCCTGGGGGTTGGGAACATAGCACAGTGGTTAATGTGCTTAGTTGGACAAAACAAGACCCTAGGTTCAATTCCCAGAGGATTGCTGTGGCTTCAAGGACAGCCTGGGCTACACAGTGAGTTCAGGACCAGCCTACACTGCAGCTTGAGGACTTCTCCTGGCTTCAAATACTTATTCTGTTGTTCTTGCCTCTAGCTGAAGCAGGTCTGGAGGAACTCTTGCGTGAGTATCTTCAGTCATGGCTGCTCTGTACGTGGAATCAGTTAGAACATTTGCCTCTCATGGCCTGACAGTGCCAGGTCTGGTGAGGTGGGGATGGGAACACTCTGACGTTTGCAGGAGATCACTGCTCACTTGGGTGGTGTTCGGCAGCGTGAACAGTTTTTATCGTCCCTTGTAACTGCACAGATGAGAGTTTCGGAAAGTGGCTAAAACGATGGAGTAGACATGTTCAAAATAAGGCAGCCATTTTGAGGGAGATTAATGGCAATGTATTTTTTACTTCAATGATTTTTAAGTACCCACTTGTTTTGATCACCCCTTTTACATTTTGTGAAATACTGTATTTCTCAAAGTTGAAACATTTACCTCCATGTGATTGATATGTATAAGTGCAAAATTTAAGGTTTACATTGATCTTGAGCATTTTGTGCACGTTCCTGTCTTGTCAGGGTAACAAGACCTTCCCTGCTCTCCTTTAAACCTTCCCCCTAACCCCCCAGAGTCCCCTCCACATTTCCTGTATTTTTCACTTTAGGTTCCGCGAGATAATCGTGATCTTGTTAAAAGTAGGCAAACTATTAATCATTTTAGCTTTGTGCTATATGCTAGTTTAAAAACGTAATATAACGTAAAAGAACAATACAACCAAAAAAACCAAAAACAAACCAAAAAGGTTTATGATGGATTTTGCAAATAGATTTGATACAGGGTGACCTGTTCCCAAATTGTGACCTTACCACTTAAAAGAGAGTAATTTGAATAAATTTTGTATGATAAAGGGTTAATAAAATGATTTTTAAAGAAAAAAATGATAAAGGCCATTCTGTCTTTGTGGGTCACGTAAAAGGAATTGTAATTTATAGATGTATCACAAGCTCTGCTATATACACTGATAACAATTTAAAAAGCTTAAATTATGTGTGAAGTTGAATATAAGCAACTAAGTTTAAAGTGTTACTCTTATTCTTGTATTTCAGAATTGTAGTTAGGACTTACGTAAGTATTCTTCATATGGTTATTCAATATAAGAACCTTGTTTAGAATCTACCATTAATATTTGTAGGGTAGAGCAGAAGGAAATTGATTTTCTTCTTGTTAATCAATACTTATGTATCTGCTTGTCTTTTCTTTTTGTGGGCTGGGGGATTAGGTTACGTTGGAGCTCTGGGAAGAGCAAGCTTGGCTGTACAGTCAGACTTTGTCTTAAATTATGCTTCAAGCTTGCTTGGTTCTATGTTTTGTATCCAAAGCCTCTCGAGTGGTTTGAGAGTCCATCTCCAAAAGGAATATAGTATATCTAGATTTTAAATATTCACACAGGCAGAAGGAACATGGTGAGAATTTCTATCACATTTTTCACGAAAAAAAGGCAGCAATGTTTTCCTTTCTAGATGAATCTTTCCATACTTTTTAAGGGTACATTTTTAGATACCATGTTGCCTTTCTATGTAGTCCTCTCCTGGCTGTGATTTCCTTGGGGTCTTCTGTTCCATCTTAGGTGGGCAGATTTAATTTGGCCTTGAAATATTAATTGTAGTCTCTGGTGAGGAGATAAATTCTCATGCCTGGAGGGGATCTATAAAAATACAAGCACAAAATGTGAATCTCATTACTTTTGCACAGGGATTAGACCTCATGGCTTCTGAATTCTTAGATGCTAAAGGAAGCTAGCTCTCCGTTTTCAGATCCGGGCATACGTTAGCAATTCTCTTCTATTAACCATTAAAATCCTTAGACTATGTAAAACTTTGTGGACAATTTCATATTGTAGAACATACACATTTAATAAAACATATGAAAGATTTCATAAGAAAAACAAGCCATTAAATTCATTTATTTCAGTTTTTTGGCCATTGTATTTTCTCTTTCATTACAGTCTGTAAATGTGTGTATGCGTGCATGTATACGTGCGTGTGTCTGTGTGTGTGTATGTGTCTATACATCTGCATTTGGAACTTCTTTATAAATCTGTTTCTTCAAGAATTGTTAAAATCCAACTTCCTAAAGTCCTTCGTACTTGATACTAGTTGAAAGAAAAAAAGGATCAAATGCAAATCTCAGAAAGAACTTATTTCTGAACATGCTATTATTGTATTTGAACAGCCCTGTTTTACGATATATTCTAGGGGATGCTTGGTGGACAGCACACTGGTATGATTCGGTCAGCATCTCAGGTTTCTCTGATTACTAATCTTCTTTATTGTTTCAACAAATATTCACTAAGTACATGATACTAAGTAGTCATGTTGCAAGCTCTGATAATTTCCAAAACAAACATAAAGAAGGCTCCACTTCTGAAGAATGCATAATGTAGGGGTCAGAGAAGACAACAAAAGCAAGAGTTGTTTGACTTTGAACTCCAAATCCAGGCAACTAGTTTTGCTATCTTGGGGGCATCACTTAATTTCTCAGCGTTTCTGTTTTTGCTTCTGTAAATTAATGAAGATAATACCACAGTGGTGCAATGTGCTGGGGAATATAAAAGAGATGGGTGAAATGTGCTTGCCATATAAGCTACCTTAGAGTAAATATTGAAACATGAGTTCTTTTCATATGTATTATATTTACCATTGCTCTTCTTCTAGTTAAGAAAGAATTAGAAGAGTAGAAATACTTCATCCTGTTCTCAGCTTTGCGGTAGAAAGCATTTGAGGAAGATATTTGGAGGGGGTGATGCCTGGGTTGCATCTTTAGAGGAATTGAGGAGTCGCTAGTTCGAATTCTTCGCCTATAAGGAGAGGGTGTGATGAGTCAACTCTTGCCATGGATTCCGCAAATCAGTGATCTCTTCTGTCTTTCTCCTTTCCCTGAATTCTCCCAGCAGTATAATGAAAATGGTCCATACTCAATAGATGCGATTTCTCCGCGTTTGTGTTCTGGTAAATTCCTTAATCATCCCGTGTGGCCATTTTCAATGCGGGATTCAAATCAAGTGTCAAAAACAGCGGAAACAAAACTTCCCATAAAGTCCTTAGTCTGTTTTTAAATTTAAAACTATTCAGGAATAGTAGGGTCTTATGAAGATTAATAGCCGGGGAAACACAAGTATAGTCTCTGCTAACAGACAGAATTTAGGTTATAATGGGACTTGATAACTATTTGCTTACCCAAAGGACAGTCTCAAAAATCAAATGTTCATGGTGAATTCTCTCATCAGGACACAGCTTTGGCCAAGGTGTCAGGTCCCTGGATATCTGTGAACGGCAGTTCAGCTGTTTAATTGAATATCCTTGATTCTCTATTCATATTGGCAAGTGTTATTTTGGTCTGCTGAAAATGATAGCCGGATATTTCCCACCGGGAGAGGTGAGGAGATCTACAGGAAACCTATAATTCTTATGATTACAGCTGCTGCAAATGAAAGAATCTCATTTGCCAGGAAACCTAATAGTAGGCAAGACCGCTGGAGCAAAATAGCAATCAGGTATCAGTCAAACATTTTCTGCAAAAAAAATAATCTGGCTTTTTTTTTTTTTTTTTTTGAATCTGCTCAGAGCCACGCAGAGAAGCTCTCGTTTCCTCTCAGGCTAGACTGGCCACTTCTCATAGGCAGGCACATATTTGCATAGAAATCATTGGCACTTTACTGGAGAAAGATTGTGTTGATGCTTCTGATGGAGTTTCTATTTTCAGCCTTGTCTTTGATACACAGATTTGCTTTCTTTAACTTGATGAATGGCTCTTGGCTACTTTTACTCTCTTCCCAGAGTGCCCGTACAGGGAGATAATTTCCTTCTTTGGGCTCCAGTGGTGTGAACTGCCACATAAAGGTGCCCAAGATCCCTTACAGACTAACACCTTAGTGCTATGGCTCTTTTTGTGAAATATTCAAAGCAGCATTACAGTTTTCTTTTCTACACTGAGAGCCATCAGATTTCTTTTAAGGCCAAATCTACTCTGTCTTCTTGATTTAAAATTATTTCCCTAATAAAATGTTTCGTACAAGGGCATTTATAGATTCTCAAAATAATATATGTCAGTAACTTGTCTGACGGGATACAACAGAATCTATTTTTAAAGAATTAATTTTAAGAGATTCATTTAGGGGTTTAAAAACCAACATGTATTATTTTTCATTATTAATAAAATGTAATTAGCAGAATTCCTTATGCTCTTAATTTAGAGAAATGAGGAAAAGATCCTTATAATTTAGATGCATAGTTATTATTGTAATTTAAAAGTTACCATTAAAATTTGATAAAATCTTTTAATTTTTAGCTATGTCTTTCATTCTTTATCTGCATTTCTCTTTACCAATCCTTTCTTGAAAATTAAGTTGTTCAGTTTCCATTTTACATTCCTCTTCTAATCGATATTGTTATTCTCTAACCAGCATAAAAATAATTTTCTCTTTGTCTCCTAAACATCACAAACAGAATATTTCTATAATGTGTTACTTTAAGCCTAAGCTCTAAGAAAGCTCTTACTTTTATTTTATTTTTTTTTTTGTGCTGTGATCTTACCAAGACCATCAATAACAGCTATCATTGCTTTTGTCAGATAAAATACGTCTCAATATCCTCACACTTTGATGTCTTTTGTCTAAAAAAGTTTAAATTTCCTTTAAAATCAAATATATTTGCTTATTTAGTTTTGTTTTGTGGTGATGAAACTCAGAGTCTGAACACACTAAGGACGCACTGTAACACTTGGTTTCCAGCTTTGTTCTTGGTGCTTTCAGTTTGTAAGAATCTCTTAGGATGTGGTATCAGAGTGTACATTATCAAACTGCTAGTGTGTGTTAAACCATCTTCTAGATCGACAGTGCAACATCTGCTATCTTGTGTATGATTGTAGTTTTTGATGAAGGAATTGTCGTATTCATTTTCCAGAAGAACAAAATAAAATCATAAAGCTTCGAGTACGATGCCCAGAATGAAGCAATTAGGTAGCTGGCAGTGGATGACGAGAGGTGAGATGTGATTTTAAACCCAGGCGTAGGGAATCCTAAAGCACATCTTCTGTTCCTTAGCAATGTTGATTCTGCAAGCCCGAAGGTATGAATGTTAGTAGAATTGGACTTCTTACAATCTAAAGAAAAAAAAAAAAAACATCAACAGTGAGTAAAAGTCGTGTTTGACAGCCTGAAACTCCTTCAGCCCTTCTTTTGTAGCACAGAGCATTCCTTTTGGAAAGTAAAAGTTGTCCACAAATTAACATGACCCTCACAAGAAGATGGTAGCGCAGGTGATAACCTGGTTGTGCTTTTGACTTAATGGTCTAGCCCTGGGGTTCTATCTTCATAAGACAGCTACCTGCTGGCATGTACATTTATTATTGGATTATTGTTCTGCCAGCAAAGATTGGACTTCCTTTCCTTCCCCTGTGACAGGACTGTCTCACTCATCCAATTGTAACTCTACGCTGCCTGGAACAACATGGCCACCCTCCATGTTGCTCTGTACCCATCCTCTGTTTACTGAAGAGCCTTAAAAAAAAAAAAAAAACTCTGCATTTACCCCAGCTACACAAATTTCAATTTCTGTATTTTTAAAATGATCACCCTTCAGACAGAATATGTTACTCTTCAATCAAATTTATGTTTGATAGCATTTTTGATTTAAAATTTGCTCTTAAAATTATCCCTCAATTCCTTGAGAAGCAGAGAAAAATGACTGCCACATTTGACACAAAAATAATTGTGTTAGAGAAATGCATAAAGTATTTTGTAGTTGAGACAACCGTGAAAAGATGGTAAGGGAAGACAGACGGTAGTCAAGCCAAAACGGAGGGCTTCTGGCTTCTTGTTGAAGTCATCGATGACCTCCTGTGTACATTAGTGAAATGATTATAAAATTATGCTGTGTCGCTGAGACTGGCTTCATGAGGATCTGAGATCTACAGCCATGCACAGCAGGTGGACTGACACTTAGGGGAGTACTCAGATGAGCAGCATGAAAAGATGGATGAGACCTTTAACAAAGGTCTTTAACAAAGATTTCATAGCATTTGCTTCTGTGACTTTCTCAAGATGAGTCCACGCTAAGGGATGATGGCTGCACAGTCTTGTATAGAAATTAAATAACCCCCTGTGCAAAAAGATTATAGACGCCTATGAAATAAAACTGATCATAAATTTCTAGACACATATCAAAAATTTCTCATCCTCTGTGTCTTTCAGTCATTGGATTCTGAAGTCTACTCCTTACATGATAATCTGTCGTCTGTTTTCCATGCTTCCTCACTCTCAAATTTTGACTCTCTGTTCCTTCCCTACATACAGCCCTGTATTGGATAATTGGATACTCAAATCCAGATTATTAAGGGTTAGAAGCCCCCAAGATTTATGAGGGAGCAGGCATTTTTTTACCTCATTTTATCTATTGATCATTGTATATTTTATCCCTGGATCAATGAAATAATAAAGTTATAAATGCCTCAGAGGAAAACCAGGTCAAAATCACAGCCATGGTCTTATGTACATACAAGTAATGAATGCAGTTTTATTTTGCAACGGGCAGCAGTCTCACAAAGTTTTATAACAAAGACTCCAACTTTTGATGAATAAAAATAGAAGCTAGCTGTCAATAGCGGGTATCGGCCAATGTAAAGTATTATATCATCAGATACCAGCTCAATCTCTTTTCAGGAGGTCAACAATTTTTAGCAAAAGGTAAATGATCCCTATATTCTCAGATGAAAAAAACACTGATATTATGAGACGGACAATTTTATTAGAAAAATATTGCCGCATAAGGAGATGAAGACCAAAATAATATCTTATATTTTTATAAATCATATGTGATATATTTGCAGTTTTAAAATTTGATTTCAGAATCAGAAACATACACAAAGTTTCTTGAAATATTTAGTTACTTTAGATGTACATGCAGTCACTGTATTGCAAGAAATTACATAAACATACTGTTATGGTTTGGATCTTCGTGTCACCCGAAAGCCTCTTGCATTTTGATGTTGGGATTGTCTGTGGGAAACGTGTGCTTCCAGAAAGCAGGGCATGGCTGGAAAGGGCAGTTGCTTGGGGCTTGTCCTGGAAGGGCCACTTCACTCGTCCTCTGGCACCTGGCTTCCCTGTCTGCCATGGCCACGTATGAGCTGTGACTTCCTGAAACTGTGAGCTAAAATAAATCTTTCCTCCTTTGAATTGTGGATGTTGGGCATTCTATCCCAGGAAGGGGAAAGTAATTAACACACACACAAATCTCAAGAATTGATATGCTGTGGAGAAACTTTTTAATTTGATGTAATCCCATTTGTTAATTGTTGGGGCTATATCTTTTGCTTTTGGTACGTTGTACAGTCCTTGCCTACTCCTCTATCATTTAGATTTTTGCCTAATTTGTTTTCCAGAAGGTGCAGTGTTTCAGTTTTCCCCCCATTTTATTGATATGTATAAGTGCAAAATTTAAGGTTCACAATGAAGTTGAGCATTTTGTGCACCTATGTATCTTGTCAAGGCGACAAGCACTTACCCACTTTCCTTTTGTACCTCCCCCATCCCACCCCTCCTTCCCTCCCCACCCAGCCCCCCTGTTTCACTTTGTTTTTCATTTTAAGTTCCATATATAGTTGTGATCTGTGTCTCTCATGTCTAGGTCTTTGATGCACTTTGATTTAAATTGGGTGCATGGTGACAGGTGTGTGTTTAAAGGAAATTATCATCAGTGAAAGGAGAACCAACAGAATGGGAAAAATACTCACCGCCTATACCTCAGATTGGAGGCTCATAACTAGAATATATAAAGAACTGAAGAACAATAAGCTCCTCAAAATTAAAGATCTGATTTAAAAATAGGCAAAGGAAATAAATAGGCAGTTCCAAGATGAAGACGTTCACATGGTCATATATAAAAAGGTATTCAACACCCTCAGCCATTAGAGAAATGCAAATCATAACATCACTACGACACCATCTAGACCCAGAAAGAATGGCATATATCAAGAACTCAAACAGCCATCCGTTCTGGTGATGCTGTGAGGAAAAAGAAGCCCTCAGACACTGCTGGTGGGACTGTAATCTGGTACAACCACTACGGAAAGCAGTATGGAAGTTTCTTAAAAGATTGGAAATAGATGTCACTTTTGATCCAGCAATACATCTTCTGGGAATTCTCCCAAAAGTGTTAAAAACATCATATAATCAAGATACATGTATGCATGCCCATGTTCATAACAGCACAACTAACAATAGCCAAACTGTGAAAGACACCAATATACCCATCAACAGACCAGTGGATATGCAGATTGTGGTATTTGCACTTGATGGAGTACTACTCATCTATGAAGACAGATAGGTTTGAGGCTTTTGTGTGTAAATGGATGCAGCTTGAGTCCGTCGTGCTCAGTGAAGTGAGTCAAAGACAGAAGGCGAAATGTCCAGTAGTTTCTCTAACATGAGAAACACAGATCACAATCATTTCATAGAACTAATTGAGGAGAATAATGAAAACTATTGGAAAAGGGGAAGGGAGTGGGAGTGTCAAAAAGGGAAAGAGGAAGGATTTGTAATTGTGTGTGTGTGTGTGTATATATATATATATATATATATATATATATATATATATATATGCCCCAAATACTCAAGGTCAGTGTAAACATTATATATTGCATATATACATATCAATAGAATGGGGGAAAAGAAATGATTGGGACATTCAATATTCAAATGAAATGCAATGTTTCATAGAAACAAGAAAAGTAGCACACACAAGTTAAATAATATCTTCATTTCCATAGACAAAAAAGGCAAAGATGTACTCTGTTTAAAACTAAATCAGAATTAGAACTCTGGTCTCTGATACTTCTAAATCTAAACTGTGCTTTTATAAAGACAAAAATTGGATGAGGAATCTGTCAGAAATTTCCACATGGTTAAGTCATTTGGCAAGGAGAACAAAATAACAAAATCTTGGCTATGAGAATCGCTTCCAAAATTAAGCAAAGATTTATCTGCAATGAGCCAACTAAAGATCTCCCAAAGTATCAGTGTACTAAATTTAGCTGAAAAGTCTAATGCAGCAAAGCAATGAAGTATGTTGGAGATCCTATAAACCAGTTGAATAATCTCACTTGCCTAAAGTGTTTTATAGAAATAGAAATGGAGAAAGATTTACTTCCCTTTGAAATTGAATGTTCTTTATTGGTATCTTTTCATATTTTTAGATCTATTATACTAAAATTAGTAGTACCAATAATAATGATAACAATGCTCTGATTCCCTATGCTCCACAGTGAAGAGAAATGTGGAGGCTGGTCTGGAACGGTTTCAAGTCATTCAATTTGGGGCACAGAAGCAGTCCTTGATATACCCCAGAACAGATGGTGATAATAAAATCAGTTTTCTGAATTGGTTGCATATAATTTCAGATCAGAAATCATTACTGTTCCGAGGGCTCTAGGAGAGAAACCTCGTAAGTTTTGCATGTTGAACTTAAAAAGTCGGTGCTGCAAACTTCTTCATTGTTCTATCTCACCACCACTAATGGACACCCTGAGGAGAAGGGGCTGTTTCTGTCTCCTTGTAGAAAGGGACTAGTCTCCGTACAGAGACGCAAATAAAGGATCAGGTAGTGACTCTAACAGCTTTGGAAAAAAAGTTATGCATATTTTTTACTTAAAAAATTGTGAAGAGGCATCTAAAGAAATTATACCATGTATGGCACAAATCAAAATATCCTAAAAATTCTCTCCGGGCACAATTCTGGTAGCTGAAGTCCCCACTCGGTATAGCGGGCTTTACTTCTCACAGTCTTCGGAGATAAGTCCCGTTATCATTTCAAAGTTAGGTAAAATAGCATCAGTTAACTGGGGATGAAAGGACCCTCTTTGTCGTTTAAAATCGGCGAGTAAATAATTCTTTTTAACTATAAATACACTGTACTGCTATCCGCTTCTTCCTTTATGTGTGTGTGAGAAGCGACTCTACCGCACCCTTCCCTACCTTGCTCGCCATCCTAACATCTCAGCCCGTTAACTAGATCCCCGGAGATGTGTATTTATGGCCATGAACCTCAACATTGCAACATAGGCAGTCTGGCTCTGTTAATGGTGTTCTTAGCAAGGAGGCTCATTTAATGGCCTGCGTGGGAATGGTACTCTCGATCACGTGAACATTTTGAAAAAGCAACATCAACCACAAGTTCTAAGTGTGAACAAAAACTCACAATTTAAGATTTCTGTGTATATAAAAGGTGTGTAAACATGTGCTCTCTATATAATAACAGTTACACAAACACATTACATAAGCTGATTCTTAGACAACACAGGCCATTTTCCTGGGTAGATACCAAAGAATACGTTTAACCTGTAAATTTGAATCAATAATGGATACATTTTATAAAAAGCTAACACAAATATTTATGAGGCTCATAATAGAATAAAATAATTGAGATGTTTGCATTTACCCTTAGAGATTGTAAAAGACTTCAACATGGCACTTTTTAAAACATTCCTCTTCTCTAATTTCTCCAAAACCATTTCTGTTTCTTTGCTTTAGTGTTTATTTTAGTGTTTCTTTGTTTAAAGGAGGTCCAGCAAAGTCTTCTGTTTCTGAGTTAATAGAAAAGTTGCTGTAGATCCACAGATGCACACATAAAGAAGACCTCTGCGAACTTCTCAATCTCTTCAATAGCAAAGCTGATATGAATACACAAAATCTTATATATATTTTTTGGGGACACCCGTATGAGCTTCATTTTGCTGTGTACCTGAGGTGTACACACTTGAATTCAGCATGTGTAAAATGTGACATGTCATTCTAACTAATGTTTTTTGGAACGCATGCATTTGCCTTTGTAATTTGATTTTCATTTTATTACATCTGCAAATATATTCAAATTTTATAATTATTTCATTTGACATTTGTGAACATGTTGGAAGAATCATTAGAAATGTTACCATTTAGATAAAATGACTGCTAACATATTCGTACATATACATCTAGATTCTTATGGTGCCAGTACATACGTGTGGGTATCTTGTACTTGAAATATTTAAATGCTAAGTATTAAATGCCAGTTGCCTTTTCTTACTTGCGGTACTTTTCTTTCCGTCATTTTATATGTTTATGAACTAGTTTTCATAGCCAACTAGCATGGGATCTTTGGCATAGCTGTGATTCTTATTCTGAAAAAAGATTCTCATTGTTTATTATACCTGTGGTTTCACACACATACACACACACACACACACGCACACACACGTGAGAGAGGAAAAAAGAGAGAAGAGAGAGGTTTATCCATTTCCCTTGATTATGGATATTCAACTGTGTGCCAACCTCCACGCCTAGCGTGTCCTGATTTCATTTCATATGGATATGAACATTATTACTTATAGCTTAACTTGATGGTTTTCCATATGCTTGATATTTTATCCAGTTGCTCAGAGCAGTATGTTCTGCTCCAAATTGTCGATTTAATCTGCAGATGGAAATTAAAAAATTAACTACCTTTCCTCTGTTTTAATTGTCATGTTGCTATTTTTAAAGAGTGATGCTAAATGAGAAAGGAAAAACGATTGCTTTTTAAAGTCGATCTATCCTGAGGAGCTTGGGGTTTGGAAACACAGCAAGGCTGACGTGATCACGGCAACTGCGGAAGTTTCATAGCTTATGTTCAAGCAGAACTAACCTGCTGCTTTTTCTGAAATAAATACTTGTACTTCTATGAAGTATAGACAATCATGGACTTAGAAATTTAAAATACAATGGCTCTAGAAAGAAGGAATGTTATAATATATAGACAGATGAAAGGAACATAGAAGCAAGACTTAAAAAGATGTGAAGATCGACTTTTTAGATCCAAACCTTGAAATGCAAAAGGCAATTTAGAGCTGAATGTACAAGAAGGGTATAGAGTCTTTCCTCCCTCTTTTTCTCCCTCATACTTTCACCCCTCTTTCTCCTTTTCTTCCTTTTTCAAAAGAGAAAATTTATTTTGATGCTATTTTCCTGCTAAAAGTGCTTGGTACCTTTGTTTGGGTAAACTCCACCTGTTTCTGCTTTCTCATTCGCATATCAAGAGACCATCCTAGGTGGTCAGTCAAAAGACTGGCCTTTCAGGTATTAATAGTTTTCAAAGAGAAACACCCTTTAAAAATGAAGCTGGGATTTCTTTTTGATGCAGAGGTCAAACTCTGAAGAGCTACCAAGAGTAGCTTTCTGAAAGAATTCTTGAAATTCAGAATAGACTATCAGGTTTACGGGATATTTAGCAAGAGTTTCTTGCCCGGCATTGTGACTTGCTGTATTTGTATGGGATGTTTGATCTCATTTACCACTGGGCTTGCCTTTTCTCACACCCCTATACACATGCACATTCCAGACAGGACCCAGTTCCTCGACTTAGAGTGTTCCTGGATGTAATGTCTCATTCTATATCTTGTCTCTGATGCATAAGTACAAGTGTATCCTTTGTGTAGACTTAATATTCTTTGTGTAAACTTAAAGACAGAGCCATTGAAGCCATCTCTTTGGAATCTGGCCAATCTGTCATGGATTTTGAATTTCCTTGCTTGGAAAAAAGTTAAACCAAATCAGTGTTTCTCAGCCCTAGCTACATATTAGGATCACTTTTAAAATTATATGTTTGCTCCAGCTCAAGCCAAGGGAGGGAGGGAAGCAGATGAGATGTGGCCTTGATACTTCAAACTCTTCAACTATGGTAATAAATTGCCCCAATTTGAGGCCTGGCTAAGAAGCATTGTACTAAATTATTTTAAACACCCCATAAAACTTCAACTAATTCTCCAACAGAGTAGCCCATGGGATCTAAATACATCTGAATACCCGAAAAACAATTCTAATGTATCAAAATATTTCTCAAATATTGCATAGAATCACACTAAAGGAAAAATAATTGGAACTTGATGTTTATTTGAAATATTAATTTGGGGTAGATGTTCTATATTTTACTTGTTCAACCCTGTGATTCATTCAACAAATATTTAGAGAAAAGCTGTAATTTAAAATCTGTCTGAAGTCTTAATGGTCCAGCTGTTAGGACCGTAACGTTAACCTGTGTCTTAACGATACAGCTGCTTGTTATTATTGAGCTGAGCAGTTAAAGTGCTTGCTGAGTTCAATTCCCCAGCACCGCATAAGCCAGGCATGGTGGTGCATGCCTGTAATAACAGCACTCAGGAGGCTGAAACAGGAGGGTTGCCATGAGGCCAAGGGCAGCCTGGGCTCCATAGTCAGTTCAGGACCAGCCTGGACTACAGAGCAAGACCCTGTCTCAAAATGAAACAAACAAACAAACAAAAAATATCTATGAATCTGTTTGTAGATATCCAAGGTCAAAAGCCTGCTTCAACAGAATAATTTAAGAATTTCACATTTCACTTTTCTGTAATTACTTTTATATCTTAATGTTATTACACTATAATGTTTATAAATATCTAAATAAATCTAAATGACCCTTATTTCCAGATTAGCTAGTGAAGAACATACACTAAAAATGAGATGAAAAATTTGTCATTTTCATGTTGCATCTATGATTATTTTCTAAAATCAACAGTACCTATTTACAAATTTCTAAACTACATGCTCATTTTGTTCGGGTTTGTAGAAATGGTTAATATTTTCTCTTATTTGCTTTAATTACACACAAAGTATTAAGTTTCAAAAAAACTGAACTTTAAATAGAATATTTGCAGTTAAAACAATCTGCTTTTGTTTGTTTGTAGTTTTCTTTTTTTCCAATACTAGAATTTTAAGCCAGGCCTTTGAATGCCCTATTTAACTTTTCTTTCTCTTTACTTTTCCTTTTTATTTATTTATTATTTTTGACATAAATTCTTGCCAAGTTGCCCAGGCTAGGTAGAACTTGTTATATCTTTCTGTTTCAGCCTCCCAGAGAGCTAAGATTAGGGGAAAGCCAGCATATCTGGTTTAAGCACTACTTTTTGCATTTGACTTTATTTTATCGAATATGTTTTCACATATATTTTTAAATTGTTATAAATTGTATAATTTACAATATTTTTGTTCAGTAAGAAGGCAGGTGTCAGTTATTCTTAGGAAACCATTTGAAAACTTAAAATCTTGTCTGTATAGTCAGCGCACATGGGGTTTTCTTTTAGTTTGTGATTCATGACTGTCTTAGTTACTTGCTAGTTGCTGTGACTCAGTTCCTGATATCTACAACTTAGGGAGGAAAGATTTATTGTATCTCACAGTTTCAGAAGGTTATAGTTCATTCACAGGTGGGTGGCTGGAAAATGATGGAAGCACATGGCAGAGATAGAGTGGGGAAGGGCCAGAGCCAGAGCTCCAACTGCAGAGATCCTCACAACAGTGGTACAGAGAAAGACAGAGAGTGAGAGGAAGGGTGGAGCCAGCACGTGCCCTTCCCTAGTCTAACCCCAAGCATCCTCCCCTTCCAGCCAAGCCCCACCTCTCCACCCTACACAATATCCATACACACATGAGGCTTTTGGGGAACACTCCAGATCCCAACCACCACAACGATTATCTGCCATTAAGTTCACCTGCATACCCACGAGATTGCCTTATTTCTTAATGATAGCATCAGTGTTGTCCTGGTAAGAACACTTACAGTGAGATCTAAGAGACTTTTAAAGCATATGATACAGTGTTCTCAGCTGTAGGCACAATGTTGAGCAGAGTTCTCCAGGCCATGATCATTTTGCACAACCCAAGTTTCAGTAATTCAGCCCTTTCACTTTGCAAGTTGCCCATCCATCAGGATGTCTCCTGTTGACACTATTAAGTAACTGTAATAATAGCCACAAAGGTAACCTAAATCCTAATGAATTTCACCTGCTCTTTAGATAGGAATACTGCACCACCATGCATCTGCAATGCCGCTATGTTTTAAGAAATGTATAGTTAGTTGAATTTTGCGCTGTGTGAGTATCAGAGGCGGGAAGTTACACAAAGCTATGTACTGTAGTCTACTATACACCTAGTCTATGTGGTTTAGCTTATTACTTCAATGCTACAATCTGTGCACAGGATATTAGACTAAGTACTGTAAGCAATTTTAACACATAGCTTAGAAGAGGCAAAAAAAGACTAGATGTTAAAAATTCTTAGCCTCATTATTAGTTTATGGGTTCACTGCTGTGTATGTGGTCCCTCCTTGACTAAAACATAATTTTGTGGTGGAGGATCGCTGCTACAGAGAAAAAACTGCACCACTGCCCCACGCATGACTTGTATCATCATTGATGGGCCATGTCATGCACACCACAGGAAGGTTTAATTACCCTCAGGACAGCAAAGAAACCTGACATGACTTGGCTTCCCTAAGACGTCAGAGCAGCAAATGGAACATAGAATGCAATTATTGCATGTGAAATCTTTCTTTCAAAAGAATCAACGGCTATAATTGAAACATCTCACAATATTTGATTTGCTTTTGCCCTAGAACCAAATGTTTCAATTAAACTCATTTGTATTAGCATGGCTGAGATCATTTTCAACACTTTATATTACCCTAGGCTTCATCTTGGAATATCAAGCTCAAACGTCAGAGGACACAGCCTGGGCTCTGGGCAGCCCTTAGACTGAGTGTAACAGGGGTCTTGATTATTCTCACATGGGAGTTCCCCTTAGTTTCTATGAACAGTTTTCCCCTTAAACTTGAAACAAAGATTCTTCCAGGGAGAGCTAATCAGCAGCCACAGCCAGCACAGGATTCCAAGCAGTTCTGTTTTCAAAGAGGCATCTGTTTTCACACATGCTAACAGAAGGTGAAAATACTCTTTTTGTCATATTAAAATATTGTGTAAACAGAGATGAAATTGAAGGTTCGCTCTCCCCTGGGACCTCTTGTCTCTGTTCCCCCTCAAAAAAAAAAAAAAAATAGAACGAAGTTCTGACACATTCACCCAGTGATTTTGAGTTTAGGAATTTTACACATTAACAACAATTTAAATTTAAGCAACTGGGATTAATATGGAACACAAGGGGACTCTAAAGCTTATTTAAACTTTACAGGAATCAGCTAACTCTGCTTACTAGTGCTAAATGGAAAAAATAGCTTATCAATGGCTTTAAAAGACCTTAATGGAAAGCAGTGGCTTGGAGATTGATTGATACTCGTTGTACTCCAGCACCATTAATCACAGATATTTAGAATGGAAGGAGTGAAACTACACTCCTTGTCTCTGCAGATGACATTTTGCACACACAGAGAGAAGTGGCATGGTCCAAGGTCACACAGCTGTCAGACAGAGCCAAGACTAGAATCAAGACTCTAGAAATGCCAATCTATTCTAATAGCTGGAAAGTGGTGTTTTCCCTCGCCTATATGTCAATTTAAGACAAATTATTTAAATATAAATAATTTGATAAATGATTTATTTTTGCTTTTAATGCAGAATAAAAATAAAATGTAAAATGTGTGTGTGTATTCTCCAAGTGTTTGTGAAAACATTATGAGGACAGAGACTGAATCCTTAATGTCATAGACTGTTTGATAATTATCACCACAGGAGTGAAGTTTGGGAAAAAAAGAGAAAGATATGTAGAAGATTGTGGGGACATATTTTTTTTTCATTTTTCCTCATTTCATTGGTATGTACAAGTGCAAAACTTAAGGTTTACAATGAAGTTTAGCATTTTGTGCACCTACGTATCTTGTCACGGTGACAAGGACTTTCCCTCTCTCCTTTTGTCCCTCCCCCTACCCACCTCTCCCTCTCTTCCTCCCTGCCCTACCCCTCTGTTTCACTTTATTTTTAACTAGCCAAAAAAGATAGTAAAAGGATTTTTTTCTAAATGTAAGAAAGTCCCATGTCTAAGAAAACAGGACCAACCATTATTGAAGTAAGCGGAAAATGAGCACTCTGTAAAGTGCATCTTGTTGGTAAGGTTGTTATTCCTTCCTAGTTGCTGTGTGATCATTAGTTGAATCATTAAAAAGTGAAGAAATGGCTGGCCATCTAAGTAAACTTAATCACCAAATACAAGCAAAGGATCGGTTCCAAACCTTTTTAATTTAGAGGCCGTTATGTTGAGATGGAACAGACATTTGCTTTCCTACTTAAGCATTGCAAACAAGCAAGCAAACAAACAAAAATCAATTAAGTTGACAAACTGGATACTGCCAACCAACCTTTGACCTTTTCGGTCTTGCTTCTGAGGTCACCTTGTAAGTTACCCTCTGGTACTCTCCCATTCCTATACACATTGGACATCTGGAAGTTTAGTATGGCTCAATTCATGAATCACCAAATGCTGAGATAAAAATCTTTAACATTTTAATGTGCTGAAGTTTATCTTTTAAAAAATTCAAACTCAAGGTTTTTAAATGCAGTAGGTAAATGTAATAGGTAAACTTTTTAAATAAATGATCCACAGCTATGTAGAATAATGGAACTAAAATGTCCGGGAGAGTAGTAGATGAAAAACAAAAGGCTAATCCTAATGTGTATCTAAAAATAGGTGACATGTACATTATTTTTATCTCATGTATTGTTTTGTGTCATAGAGAAGGTCATGAATACTTACCACCATGTCAAAGATTAAAAACCTGAGATCTGGGATAGGTTAAAGTGGAAGTTGTAACCAAGGGTAACAATTTAAATATATCATCATATAAAAGTATCTTACAGTCTGAGGCAACCCAATGCTACCTCTTCTAATTTGAATTTCAATTAATTTACTGTCTGATATGTTAAATCTAGAATCATTTCTTGAGGGTCTTGTATTATCTACCACAATCATGGTGACGAGAAATGTGGTGAGAGGCAGCTGTGTCTTCAGTGAATATCAGTTTGGGCGTGGAGGAGACCTGTCAGGAAAGTAACAGTTGCAAAGTGAATCAGGCACAGAAGTTAAATGTGTTAAATATCACTTGGTTTCTCTGATTTGGAAATCACAGAACACCGGCACTCTATAAAACCGAATGGGTGAGATCGTGGGAGCTAAGGGAGGTGGGGACGGAGTGGGAGGGCCAAAACTGAGGAGGGGAAGGGATTGTGATATTGACACGATATATATGTGCACAAAATACGCAAGCTCATTGCAAACATTATGTATCATACATACATATTCATCAAAGTGGTGAGAGATGAAAAAGAAAATTTGAGCATTAAAATGGCATCGTCTAAGGGACCCTACATTTAAAATCAATCTCTGTTCTCATTTTTTTAGGAGAGGTTCTTTTTATTTTTGTTGTAATTGGACAATTATTTTGACACTCAATTTTAGCCTGGAGAGAATGTTAGCTGGGATCACAGACGGTCCTGGGCTCAGCCCAGCAGCTTGGCAAACAATAGAGACAACATCTAAGTGGCCACTGAAAAGCAAAGATAGACTCCTTTGTGGTTATACAAATGTTTACCCAGCCTCCAGCACTGATGGGAGGGGGCTGGCTTGGCTGGCAATGGAAGTACACACTTTCAAAGACCTTTTTTCTCTCTCTCTCTCTTTCTTTCTTTCTTTCTTTCTTTCTTTCTTTCTTTTTTCTTTTCTTTCTTTCTTCTGTCTCTCTAACTGCCCTGGGAAATTCAGCAGCACTTTGATGCAGAAGGAGATTAAGGTAAGAAATTTATAAGGGTCTCAGAAGTTACAAAAGAGATCTCTGAAGAATAATTCTGTGTGAAAAATAACAGTAAGTCCAGACTTTTCTAACCATATCCTTGTACGATAGCCTCCTGGGATTTGGACTGGCATTGCACTCCTTTCCTTGATGGCAGTACTAAATGTCTTTCTTTGGGGATGGCCCACCAATCACAGCTAACCTCATAGGATGTTTCCTGTTTCTTCCTTCAGCACGAATTTGAGCAGTAAGGAATATCATGTCATATGCGAGAGAAATTGTGGACAATGGCACATATTCAATGTGATTTGCATGAATTTGTAATTGGTCATTCATATATGTCTGTCTTAGTTTTTAAAAACTTGAAATACACTGAAGGAAAAGGCATAATAACTGATGTAGATGTTTTATGAAGCACATTAAATATTAATTAACTCCAAAGAGAAAAAAATGTGCATTTCATTGTGATTATTTATTTTTGCTTTCTTAATAGAAAAATGGCTGTTATAGATCGTCGATGTTAGCATTTTGATCTTAATGGATGGGCCTGCAAGTGATTCAAGAAATCTATAATTATCAAGAACTCTATGAAACATTCATTCTAAATGTGTGCATTTTTGCATTTTGGACTTTATAAACCAAAAAAATAAACCACTCATACACAACATGACATCTTTCAAGAGAGATTGCTGAGAGACTCTAATTTTCTTAATATAATCTGACAGCTGAAAGGGAAAAAATGTTTTTCTAAAATAACATAATGTATCAATGAGAAAGAATTTCTATGTTGTCAAAGCATACTGATGTACACTCGTTATTTCTGTGGAGACACGCCCATGTACTTTGATGTTTGTTTTGTCTTCATGTGTTGTGTGCAGAGTTGTGCCCTCCAATTCACCTTCTTTCTAGATCACGTCCCCCCTCTCATTTAGGCCATCTTCTCTTCCGGACCATGGCTTTCTCCAATTTGCTTTGTACACATTGAACTATAAGAACACTTACAAGTGACTGTAGAAACTATATTATGTGCGTTTTCTTTGCAAGTGCAGGGCATGTTCTCTTCTCGCCTAAACCATGTTTTTGTTGAATATGTGTTCTCCAGTTTCTGTGTACAAAGGGAGGAGAAAAGAATTGCTATGTATTTATTTCTACTTATCATTTCATTTTGTTTTTTACCCAGAAGTAAAGGAACTTCTATTAAATATTATGGAGGAGAAGAAGTAAATACCGTGTTGAAGCAATTACTTATGTAATCCTCCTGTTTCTAATTCTCTATTCTTACACCTATGATTTTAGTTCCACTTGAAATATCGGACACACATGATAATTAATACTCAGTGATGTAAGCGTAGGCCAAATTATTTTTTAGTACTTTCTTTTCTTTTCTTTCTTCTTCTTCTTCTTTTTTTTAGTTTTAAAGATTCTAAAAATTTGCACTCTAAATCCCAAAGGGTGAGTTCCAAGATAAAATTACAAGGATAACTTTTTCATCTCATGTGTACTTTTTTATAAGGTCATTTTGAATACATCCCTTTTTATTCCTCTTTCCAGTTTCAATTACATTTTCTAAAAGTATCTATGTTCACAGCTTTACGGGATTATGACTATCGTTTACTTTTATATTTAAAGCTGATTTTAGGAAACTGCGCTACCTGGGAAGATCCTCATGGATTTTCACGTTGCAGTGTTTTCTGCTTTCTTGTAGTATAGCAGTGCTGCAACAAAGGCATTTATTTAAAATACTCATCCTTGATACAAATTGCAGATTACTTCCTTGCTACTCCGGCAGTGTCCTTACAAATCAATAGAAATTCATGGGATCTGAAAATTAAATCTTGCAGGGCATTTTTTTATTCTACTTTATTGATAAGGTTATAATCTTTCTACATCACTTTAGCGGGTTCAGGTGGAAAAGTATTAACACTGATACTTGAAAATGAATCTGTTAGGTAGGAAAGGGGGTGGAGATGCAAAAACTCCTTTACATTTCTTGAACTGTGCTAAGTACATCAGATAGCTTTTGCTCTGACATATGTTGTCACTGCCCAGTTTGTGCCATTGCATTGCCAAATGGAAGGGCCTAGACTCATTTTAAAATAAAGAAAAAGGTGAATCTCAGTCTTTTCCATTTAAGGTGATGCCAATCTAGATCATTAGGAATTTGGGGAGCTCTTCAGTGAGCTTCAAGACAGTATTTTTTTTAACACAGTGGCGACCGACTAACTTTGAAGGCCAACATTGGAATGACTTGTTAAAAATAAATAGATTCTGAATTTAAGCAGACTTTACAATTCTACCCCTTATGCAGGAATATAATGTGTATCAAGAAACAAGGGGTTTTGTTTTGTTTTGTTTTCTGCAAACTGCTAAATTGTGCTGTAAAGACTATGTTTCTCCTCCAACCAAATATACAGAGCAGGTAATACTATAATCTTCTTTTTCTGGTAAATATTTTGGAAAGTACCAATCATTCTTTATATTCTCACTTGCCTCTGTCACCAAAGAAAGTCTGAATTTCTCATTCTACACAAAAATCGACTAGCCTAATTTGATTCTCTTCCATGCTTTTCCTTAGCCCCACCCACTTATTTAAACCCTTAAGATCCCATAAGCCATCATCACCAAAATCTTCCAGTGTGTTAGCCTTTTCGGGCATTGTTCTCTTCTTGCCATGGATGGATGCCCCTTCCTACTGAATTCACTGCTTCCCTATAGGCAGGAGGATCATGAGTCTGAGCCTAGCCTGAGACTCTGTCACAAAATCAAAAATGAAAATGAGCCAGTGATGTTGCTCTGTGTGAAGGCCCTGGGGTTTAATCTCCAGGGCTACACACACACACACACACACACACACACACACACACTCACTCACACCCCAAAAAGTCATGAGTGTGCTTCAGTCACATTCTCCTACCAGAACTCTCAGGAATAAGAACATTCTAGACTCCAGCTGTCATTTCTAGAACCTCCTCAATCCGAACCTTATGAAGGACTTGATATCTCATCATACTTGGCCACCTGCTTCTGTTTATCAGGCTCCCCCTGTTACCATGAGGGGCAGTTTTTCTTTTAACCCATAATGTGGCATCCTTCTTGGTGGCCTTCTGATAGGGTTTGGTTCTGGGATACCTCTTAAGTGTTTGGATATTGTGGGTTATCTATGCATTTCACATACTGCTAGGAGATGTCCCTCGTTGGGAGGGGCAGACTACTGAGGGTGTGGTGACTCAGTGAGGGTGTAGCCTGGAAGGACACATATTGTAGTGCTCACTTCTACCTAAGCCCTGGTCCTTCCTCCTGAGATTCCAAGAGCAACTCTTGCTCTCTGCCAGACTCTTCCCATTATTGCCAGCTGCCTATGAAAAACCTGAGACCTCCTGAAACTGCAAGCTAGAAGGAAACCTTTTCTTGAGTCTTAGGTAGTGCAGGGATCATGTCTCAGCAATGAAAAACAAAGATCATTAACATGGCTTCTGTGACCCAGGGGAGTGGGTTATTTTTATGTATATAAGGCCCTTCACGTCTACCCCAATCTTAATAATCTTCCAAAAAATCAAATGTTGCTTACAATTTTTCCCATTTTATTAATTGATATATATATATATATATATATATATATATATATATATATATATATATATGCAATACATGTTTACATCGAATCTGAATATTTTGTGCATGTACATATCATGTCAGTTACAGACTGTTCCTCACACCTTTTTGACCCTGCCATACCCTGCCCCCCCATCTCCCACAACCTCCCCCTTGAGTCCTATGACGTGACTATATTCTAGGTTTCTCATCTCCTTCCCTACTTTGCTGAGCCTCTGATACTGCTCTTAAAGTCTACAGACCATATGGCTTTACTACTAGAAACCAATTTTAATTTGTAACTATTAATTTTAAACTATCATTAAGAACTTCACAGAAGTACTCAGAAACTGCCTGCATTTTCTCTAGTAACCTCACTTTCTCTCCTTCCAGAGCATTTTCCTTGGCACAAAGTTAACAGAATGAGCTAGTTAATAGAATATTGCTTTGTGCAGGATCACAGAGGATAAGTTAACAACTTCAAGCCAACTCAGCCTGCTGAGTCCTCAGGCCCTGACAAGCACAGTCAAGCTTGAGAGGACCATGAAAAACATGAACTGGGACAGACTGAATGTCCCAGTGCTTCAGCAGAGGAGGGCGTGGCAGGTAACTTTAGTTGCACTGCAATTAAGTACATCCTATTTGTTGGATCTCTTACTTTGTGATCTAAGAATCGTTTTCATTTACAGTTGAATTTTCATTCTTATTTGCCTAATTATTTCCACATATTGAAGATTAAAGTGTCAAACTTGTCTTTTCATACAAGTAAATATTCTGCTTTCATTTGAGAAAAAAGAAAAGAATGCCTTGCCCCCCTTACTTTTTCTTTTTTCAGGGCTTTGTTTTCCAGATCTTCAGTATCCATGGCAACTAACCTTGATAGTCAGCTTAGGTTCCAATCATTACAAGTGCTGTAAAGCTCCTGCTTTGGCCAACGCTACGCTGGGGACTTCTCTGAGACCCTGATATACTGAACTTGGGTGAGAACCATGGGATTGGCTGGCTGTGGCAAGCGTTCAGGTTTCTTGGTCAACTCTTTGGAATCAATTCTCTTTATTCTATCTTTGAATAATTGTATTTATCATTATTTGCTCTCCTGATCCTTTTCCTTTCCTGTCTAGACATGTGAAGTTTTAATACGTCATAACACTTCCTATTTTGGTTTCCTACCCCCTTGCTTTCCTTGTCCGTGTTCTCTCTCTCTCTCTGTCTCTCTCTGTCTCTCTCTCTGTCTCTCTGTCTCTCTCTCTGTCTCTCTCTCTGTCTCCTTCAACCTATTGTCCCATTTTTCCTTTTTTCCCTACATTTTTTGTCACCTATATTCACATTTTTACATTCATCTGACTTGAGCTCTATGGCCCTGCACTATAATACATTGTTTTTATGTGCTTCATGTCTCTCTCATTTTTTTAATGGCACGTGTAACCTTGAGGAGTAAGAGCTGTTTACCCCAAACTGAGCAATCAGCCTTTATGTAGATTTAAAATTTGTTTTTTTTTGTTTATATGACAAGAACATTTAAATATCATTAATAGCATCCCTTGTGTAGAATATGAAGTTTATTAAGCAGACATGTTTGTTGTTTTCAACGTCTTGCCTCCCTAGGTCAGAGAACTTGTGATAATAATCTGTGCACCACTCCATCTCTCAGCTCCAGTCCGTGTCTTTGTTCATTGATTAGGTAAATGCACAGAGTTAGAAACTGTCTGTAATGCAATTTGCTAAAATGTGCCATTCTAATGTGGGTAAGAGTTACCTATTCACATTGAGAAGTCTTCTAACACTTGGAGGGTAGTACTGACACAAGGCAAGATATGAAGACGCTACAGTGAGGGGCTCCTTGGGATGGGCCTGGGCACAGAAGAAAGATTTGACAGCTGGGCGAATCCCTGAGCTGAAATATGTAATTGTAAAAACAAAATGGCCAACATATCAGAAAAGAAATAAATGTCCACAGCCAAATAAGCAACTTAAATGTACAGAGGATTAAGGCCTGGGGTTGGTGGTGCAGAGTGTAAATGTGAAACCTAAGAGAAGGAAATGTCCAGACCGTATTTTAGTGACAAATCCGTCCTTGAAATCTAGGCAAGGACTCTGCTATTCCTTGTGGGGCTGCAGAGGCTGCATGATGCCTCAGAATAGAATCAGGCGGGTTGCTACGGGCTCCGATCAGAGGCTCTGATTCAGTAGAACCTAGCTGGGGTCTGGGTGGAGATGCCCATTTAGAACCACACGTCTCAAACACATTGATTTTAAAGGCAATTGATTTAGTAACTTCTGCAGCCCCACAGAAACATTAAGAAGTTCAGTTAGATCTTTGTAAACACGTTTTGAGGGCCCTTTAGTGCTCACGCTCATAATGCCGGGGTGTAAAGTTGAATACGCTGCTGTACCTCTTCCCTCGCAAGGAACTGACCCCACCTCGCAGCTTCCCAGTTCCCAGCTGTACGGCTTCATCTGACTAGAGGCAGGTGTTACGCACTCGCCTGAAAGCTCAGTTCTTATTCGTCAGTTTGCTTCTGTACTGCCTCCCTTTACCCTCCCTCCTTCCTAACCTCAACCGGAGGAGGCTCATTTAAAGACATTCTGCAGCTGAGAAGACAAAGCTAGGTTTCTCTGAGCTCACGTCTGTCTCTTCTCTGAGGCGCCGTGTTCGGCGTCTTTGTACACACGGACAAGAAGCATCGGCGTGTGACCCGCTTTCTCGAGCGGCAGCGGGCCCCCGCGGGGTTCACGGAGGAGAGCTAGACCTTGGCATATGCGTGGGAATGGACGTTTCTCCTTGCACCACTTCTGCGGGGATCGGCGCCTAAGCTGTGCTTCCAGCGGTGTGTGTGGCACATGCCTTTGCAAAGCCAGGCTGGATCTGTCGACCGATGTCAGTCTCCATCCTCTAAGTTGCATTCAGCACGCGCACGTCAGCAGTACTCTGAAGGAAGGGACTCGCTGGAACGGAAGCACGAACGGCCTCGACTTCCCGTGCCAGACTTGCTTTGGATGAAAGAAATTATGTGTAATGTTATGCAAATTTGGTCTTTTCCAGTGCTGTGATTCTAGGTTAAAAAGAGAAATGGAAATGACTACTTTTCCTGGCTGGTATGTCGGCTATGTGCAAGGCAGGCAGAGAAAGGGCAGAGGCTCACGTGGGTTTGAGCTCCCAGCGGTCACTCTAGATCCTAGCGACCCAGAGGCTGCCACATCTCTGAGGATGAAGTGCCTGGGCTTGATGTTACCCACGCAGAGCCCACGCGGCGGCGGCACCTTGCCCCTCAAACGGAAAATCTAAGCTGGCAGCAGCTTAGACCCCGCAGGTGCGCCCCACGATAGCCACACATCTCTGGCTGTTGCTGGCCTTGCGTCTCCAGGGCTCCCTCTCGCCAGCACGGTGCCTGCCAGCTGGCCTGCGACCGAGAAGAAATCCTGCATACTGTTCTCTAGGAAAGCTGAGCTCCTAGCATTTTAAAAGAATTCTATTAATTACTAAAACATATTAATAGGAAATACAAGTAGAACTGAAACTAGTTTCCAAAGAACATCCGGTGATACTGTGATCAGGGCCTCTTAGGCTGAAGGAAAACTATGAAATAAATAGGGCTTTCATTTTTTCAACATTTCATTATATTTTAAAACGAGAATGGGGCTGCATGCATAATGTAGATAAGAAGGTATAATTAAGATTATAATTTGGTATTAGACCCATCCACAAAATATTCAAAATGCTGACATACTGAATTTCCCACTTAATCTAATTTCCACTTTATGTTGTCCCCTTTTTTTGTAAATTTCTAATGGAGATATACATGATTTGGGGACAATGACATCGAAAGCCGAAATCTGAAGATCCCATCTGAGACCATAAGGCTGCAGCCAAGGCCCATCTGCCTCTGCCTTCCATCACACTGTCTACACCATTGTTACTTTGATAACCAAATGGTTGCAAATGTCTCTGACATTGTCCCGGCCTCTCTTTTTCTCATTGCTAGGTATTTCCATAAAAGAAGGCATTGTGTTATTTCATGGGCAGAGTGACAGGTTTTCCCCATACAAGTATCTACTCAGTGTCCTCAGGTACAAAGGAGACCACGTTCTAATCATCCGGTATTCTAGGACTCTGTCATTGTATGTGAGACACGGGTACACAGGAGAGGTATCTTTTTCAGATGAATTTTAATTTATGCCCTCCCGACCCACACAGGAACCAATAGGGAGTCATAGTAGTAGGAAGTCTTAGCTTTTCAAGTACTGGAGTCATGTAACAGGCCACCTAAGTGTCCGGTAGAGACACAATCCCTCGTCAGTCCCCTCTGCTTGCCGTCTTCTATGTTATCTACATGAGGACTACTGCTCCCTAATGTCGGAGAGATTTCTTACTCCTGGCTCTGTTACCCCTTGAACTGAGAGGCACTTTCTAATTTGCTACTTGCAAAATGCACTGCATTATAACACTAACTCAGAAATTCTTTTTAAAAATTTGTACAGTGCTGAATAGTTACAAAACAGCATATCAGACAATGGGATTTGTTTGTAAAATTATTGCTTATTCTTGAAATTATGGTTCTCCTAATCCTGTCACCCCAAATAGATATACAGGTACTAAGAAACTTAAGTTGGTTCATATCATAATCTTAAATTTATGCTTTTCAGATAACTGAGGCACAACTCTAGATAGATTTACAGCTGGACAAATCAACCTACTAGAAAGGAAGAGAAATAAGTTAAAAATTCCTTTTTATGTTGTTTTTAAGAGTAAGGTACCTGGCTCGAGGGGATGCTTTCCTACCTAGTGACAGAGAGACAGCAGAACAGTCATGGGCATCTGTTGATAATTCATTTTGTTTCTAGCACTATGTTGACTTCTTTGTATTTATTATTTAATCAATAAAAAGTGAGAAGACAGGCTGAAAAATTTAGGCTACTTTATCTGTCCCTTAGCTAATTAATTCTGATGACCAAGACTGGAATCAAGGCTTACTTTGAACTTGGAGTAGATCCCCCTCATAGCTCTATTGCAATCTATTCATGAGGACAGGCACAAAAATTCTGACTTTTGACCAGAAGATTTTTGACCCATTAGTTTACACTTATAGCATGGCATTCATAAAAATTATAGCTAAATTCAAAAAGGTATAGAACCCTGGATCCTGGCTTTCTTCTTTGAGCAACTGAGCAACTTAAATATTAATAAATATATCTTAATTATTATCATTAAAAGATGATAATTTGCGATTTGAACCTGCAGTCACTGTCACTCAGTGATATATTCTATATCTGATGGATGCTAACTTGGCAAAGGTAAAGCAATGTTTAGTCACTTTTTTGAAGAACCAATGTACAGTCATCTTCATTCCCTGTCAGGCCTACATGTATCAATGGCTTATCAATGGCTTTTGGGCTCAGGGCTTCCTTTTAATGAACATAAAGGGCATATAATGGTTTCAAAATGAAGCTTTAACTTGCATTTTAAGGGCTTGATCTGCACTGCAGCAGCTTTCCAACGAGGCCTGGAGATCTGACTGGATCACGAGGGTGTGAGCTTCATCTGTGGATGATGACTTTTTAAACTAAATGGCATAGCTCTGTGAAGATGAGCACAGCTGGGGGAAACAGGTCCCTGGGAGCAGTCTGTGAGGAATACGTGGTACCCCTGGCTCCTGATCTTTCTCTTTCCTTCTGCTTTCAGGCTGTCTTGCCATGCTGCCCTGCTTCACCTCAGGCCCAAAGTCTAGGACTTAGCTTACTGTGATCTGAAACCATGAGTCAAAATTAAATTTTTATGCTTTTAATTGCCTTTGCAGGTATTTTGTCACCAAGACAGAGATACAATTAACACAGAATAGCAAATTAAATACTTGTGAAGCAGACCCATACCTCTTAAAACTGTCTTTGCAAAACAGTCGTAAGAGCTACCGTACTTTGTACTTTGTAAATAGTAGGCACTTATGTCATAAACAGAGGACTATCAAAAGGTATGTATAGCTAGTGCAGAGCTTTTGTGCAGGACTGAAAAGCGCACCAAAAAGACAAACTTGTGCATTAAAAATACTTTTTATAATGTCTCACTAATAACATTTGCGCAGAGTGATTTATACATTATTATTCATAGCATAGAATTTCAAAGAGTAATTATGTTTTATCTCCCTTTTACAAGCTAAATTTTGAATCAAGAAAGATAGAAAAGTAAATGTGTTTGTGTCTGTGAGAGAAATGCTCACAATTGCTCTGAGGTGTGTCTGGAAATCAGCCTTCATTATGTATGCTAATAAACTTTGCATATTAATATTTCTCAGAAACCGCACATAGAATTTTGAAAATGTATGACAGCAATGTTCTTACATTGTCATATTTTTGAAAACAGGAAACAACTTTAATCATCTGATTTCTTTAGTCCTGTTATACGGAATCATTCTTTTCATATTTGGGCATACATTGGTTATGAAAAATCCCATGGAGGTTTAACTAAAAAATTCATTAAAACTCTTACCCAAGCTTGGCTCAAGGACGTGTTCTGAGGACAGGACTGGGTCTTTCTTTTCTTGGTTCTCTGTTTTGATTTGAGTAGTCACTTTGGAACTAGCTAGATTTCATTTGGTTCAGCATTATGTGTATTTATGAAGAATTTTTTATAAGCTAGCATTAGAGATACAAAAATAAAATAAAACTGTCTCATCTCCTAAAATGATCACAGTACGATGTGAAACCAAGACAACAAAATAATTCAATCATGTTGCCATGTGGTAAGAGCACAAAGGAAGGGCAAAATTATAATGAACATGGAGGTCAGTCCTGAGTAGACTTCACAGAGAACAGGCTCGATTTGGGTGTTTACCTCTCCCCAAGGGTCAGATACAGAAAAATTTTTTCTTGGATTTAGTGGTGAAATGATATAAGCAAAGAGGAAAGACTGTGTTATTATTCAGAAAACAACAGACAGGTACTACATACAATAAATTATGGCCAATGTCATGACAGCACAAACCCAAAGCTTCAGTACTTTTAAAACAATATCTACTTTTAACTTTTAATTATCAACTGTTTCTACTCCCCTTGTATTGACCACAACTGAATCCTATGTATTCTATTAACCACTAAGAGTATTAAGTAGAGTCAGAAAAAAAGATCTGCAGCATAGGAATTTTTTGGGTGACTTGATATTCTACTGAAGTGAAAAAAAATCATTTCCCTGCTATTTGTTCTTGCTATGTGTAAACTTTTTTATATGTACAGGATACTCAGATTTGGACAGCACAGTCACCCATTTGTTGAAATTTGCGGGTATGTTGTAAATGCAAAAAAAAAAATGTGTGAATTCTCTCAAAAAAGGACTGAGTAAGTGGATTTCAAGGTAGGAGTCATCATTCCCCAGTAAGAGGTCAAGTGCCTCTTTATTTGAGATAAAATCACTGACATTTGACTGAAGCCCCCAAAAAAGTGAGTTGAGAGGTTAGAGCAAATTCAAAGCAAGAGCGAGAGGAAGATATGTAGGATCAGGTGGGACCCCAGAAATGCTTGTCCCACATAGAAGACAAGATCTGATGGTAGAGGGAAACATCTAGACAACAGCTGGCCTCGAATCCCAGGCAGGACATTTGCATCAGGAAGCAGTGAAGAATCACCGCTGGTTCTTTGAACAAAAAATAACAAGAGATGAGCTGAAGGCTTGCCCAGGAGCTCTCCATGGCAACAGCCTGAAGGGTCGGTCAGAGAGACAGCATGCACCCAGAGAGCAGATTAGGGTGATGTTGCAGGAATTGAGAAGAGAACTAAGAAACATCAGTGCCGGTAGCACAGGAAAAAATGAGGCAGTGGTGATGGAAGTTATGGTAAAAGGTGAATGTGAGAGAAATCAAGTAAGAACTTGTGAGTTCAACCAAAGGCAAGCACCACCTATGTGACGCCATCCTTTCAGCCAGGGTAAGAACATGTGGAATTGCAGCCCAAATCCTCAAAAATACAATGGTTCATTAGAAATTTTGCTGCTAGAAGTGAATTTCATGCAAAATTCCAGTGACCAATCACATATTCAGTGGGTATGTGAGATGAAGGAAGAAAGAATTGAAAAATGCAAAATTTCAAGCAGCAGACTTCTGCCTCAGGACACATGTGCTTCGGGATGACGTATTCAAGCAGACTCTGAGGTAAAGGTCCTGGCGTTCACATACTGCAATGTGGCCTATTTTGTAAGACTAGCCGTAGGAGTGTTGCTTTTTCAGAATTAACTCTTCAATGAAAAGAAAGAAAGAGACGTTCAAAATTTATGAACAGTGTCTTCTCTCACTGGAAAAAGGAGCTACTGTTATTTTCATGCATTGGGTGGAACTCCAAGAAAAATACTCTCTCAGAAAACAACAATGATTAGTCATAAGAGTTTAACTTCTGCGTACCCAGATAAGAGTAATGTAGTAGGAAAAACACCGAGTGAAAGAGCGAAGAAAACACGAGCTCTGGTTCTGGTTATTCCACCTGATGGACAAGAGATAACTGGCCAGTTCTACTTTTAAAACTGAGGTTCACAGAAATATAGAGCAAGAAGAGATCTAACAAGAAAGTTTGCTTTATCAGCACAGGAAGCCATTTTTTAGAGAACATTATTACACGGTCGATAGTATCATTAGTGTTCATTATTATCAAGTGTAGAAACTTTGGATTTTTTACTGATGGAGAGGCTACATTACATCACTTGCATGTGAATGAATCGGGCAACTGACCTTTTCAGTTTGCTCATCTGCAAAATCAAGATACAAGTACTGCCACATCGCCTTTTGTGAAAATAAAGAGTTGGCACAAAAGTACATAAGATTGTAAAATGTATAAAATAAAACCCGCTGTCTAATAAGCATGCAGTCTGTAGTTGGTATTATCACTATTTTGAGAAAGTTCTTTGCTAGAAGATTCCTGCCACTGTAGCTTTTCACTTAGTCTCCATGGACACGAGCTACACTGTCAGTGGTCAACTTTGAAGCCATGTACAAAATGCCGGGGAGTGGGAATCAATAGCGACAGTGGTTAATTGTGATGCCTGAACATGGAGAATCTTAATTGAAATAAATCAATAGCATCAAGGAACGAGATAAATGTCCTAGTAGAGAGGCCCAAAATGGAAAATAATGAGGGCTAAATTACACTTTAAAACTTTCGATCGTGTCATCATCCGGTAGAGAGCAGAGTGTTTTATTACAGAAAAGTAACCACGCAACTACTGTACAGAAAGACACCGTGTTCTCGGAGCCACCGGTGGTGTCAAGGGCGCTTAGCTGACATTAAGCCCAATTAGCGACGGGCTGCATTCCGCAGCCACTCTAGCCAATGCGAAAGGAAAAGAAGCTATTGAAACTTGACAATACGGGGACAGAGAAACCAACTTCAAGGTCAACTTCTAGTAATGGGAAAAAATCAGCTTTGCTTTGCAATCCTTGTATCTTTTTATCATTTATTGCCTGCCTTTGTCGCTATCCTTTGTTCACAGAGTAACTTCCTGTTCTGGCCCCAGATGCTTTGCAGATCATTGTCAGAACAGAAATTGTTCTCGAGGCGGGGTGGGCAGCAGACAATGAGAAGCAACGTTAAGTATGGGTTTTCTCCCCACAAGGCAAGCTTATGTAAAGGACAGTTTTAGGGAGAATATCTCAAAAACAAATAACCAATTGTATTCTAAATTTTCAGGTCAGCTTTTCTTACTCAAATAACTCTTGTCATTTGGGTCGCTGCCACTTGTGGTAGCAGTGAGGTCAACAATCAATAAACTCATTAGGACTTACAAGCATCTTTGATTAATACTCCTTGTCTAATTCCCCGAGAAATGTGCTATATCTTGAAGCTTAATGAAGACAAGCCTGAGTTATTTAGGTGTTTGCTAGTGAGGCTTATTTGCATATAATTAACTAGATTCTCTGTTTATAGCGGCAGTAAAAACTTTGTACCAATAGATTTTCTTTCCACCAAATTTTACGTAGTTAACCAAATGCTTTTGTTGTACTACAAACTCCTAATGGATAGGACAAATGTTTCTGCCTGTCAATTAAAAAACAGATATAACCCAGGCAAAAATCAGTTAAAATTTTATTGAGTGCAATTTTATATTTATTTTTTAAATTAATAAACTTTGATTTTTAGAGAACACTTTAGCTTTACAGAAAAATTTAAAGGAATTACAGAATTCTTGTATAGCCTCTGTTTCCACAAGCACAGCCTCCGTGACTGTCAGCATCCCACATCAGAGGAGCTCATTTGATGCCATACATAAACTTATTGCCTATTGTTGTCATGAGAACCTATAAGTTATATTAGAGTTCTTTCTTGGAGGTGTTTATTCAATGGACTTTAGCAAAAGCATAAAGACATGCACCTATCACTGCAGTAACATACAGAATATTTTCATTGCCCTCAAATTCTTCTGAGCCCTGCCTGTTCAGTCCTCCCTTCCCACTAATTCCTTACAACTGTTAATGTCCATGCATTCCCAGCGTATTTCTTTTTTCAGAATGTCATATAGTTGGAATAATACAATATATAGCTTCTGAGATTGAATTCTTTCATTTAAAAATTGGAGTTTTGGCTTTGATTTTCTATAGATTGGCGGTTCATTAATTTCAGTAGTGAATACATTGCACCATGTGGCTGTATCGCCGTCTTCTATGCACTCTTCCATCCAATGATAGCTTGGTTACCTGTACATTTTGATAATTATGAATAAAATTGCTGTACATATTTTTGTACGAACTTTGTATGAGCATAAATTTCCAATTTGTTTTTTTTTTTTCCAGAGGTGCTTTTTTTTCTCAGTTCCACACTGTGTTTTAGTCATTATCTAAACCCAGTTTCTCCTCATAGTTCCATTGACTTTTTAATGAATGTCCCTATGTCAGTTATACTATACTATACTATATATATATATTTTTTTTTGGTAAAAGATATTCACATGACATAAAATTTAACATGAAAGGAGTGATCCTCTGAAAAAGAAAAGTTGACACAGACACTCACTAATTCCCCAAACCTCATGGTTCTAATGTGTTACAGAATTTGGAATTCAATTATTTACCCCCCAAAAAATGTTCAATTCGTTTTCTTAACACAAAGGAGTGACACTACTGGCTCTTATGACAAGAGTGTGTTTAGATTTTTAAGAAATGGTCAAAGTGTATTTTGCATTCCTATCAACAACAAACAGGATTTCCTGTTGCTCCACATCCCTATCAGCAATTGGTGGTGTTGATTCTTCAGATTTTTGCCATTCCCTGGGCCATTTGGTGTTTCTCATTATTTTAATTTATAACTGAGTAATATCTTAACATTTTTATGTTCTTTCTTAATATTTATATTTTCTTTTGTGAGGAAACAAGGTCATCTTTCAATATTTTTGATTGTTTATTATCTTTTGAGTTTTAGGAATTCATTTAATTCAGTGATACCTTCACTGTGTATTTTGTCAAAAGAGTTAAAAGCAACATATAATGAAGAGGCACATATATTCAAGTTTATAGCAAGCAACAATCTAATAATAGCTAAAATATGGAAGTCACAAAAATATTCATCAACAGACCAATGGATACAAAAATGTGGTATATGTACAGAGTGGAGCATTACTCTTCCATTAAGACAAATGAATTTGAAGCTTTTGTAGGTAAATGGTTGCACCTTGAGACCATCATGCTTAGTGAAGTGAGTCAAATACAAAAGGTTAAATATTGAAATTTTTTTGTAATATGAGAAAACCCAGAGTACAGGCATTTTATAGGACCAAATGGGTGTGATAGTGGGAGTTAGGGG
Source organism: Ctenodactylus gundi (assembly GCA_004027205.1). Taxonomy (NCBI): domain Eukaryota; kingdom Metazoa; phylum Chordata; class Mammalia; order Rodentia; family Ctenodactylidae; genus Ctenodactylus; species Ctenodactylus gundi. The sequence continues at coordinate 77,341 of PVKB01002903.1, forward strand.
GGATGGAGTGGGTGTAAAGGGCAAAAGAATTGTCATGTTGATGCATTATATATATATATATATATATATATATATATATATATATATATATATATATATATATATATATATATATATATATATATACAAAGTACCCAAGTTCATTGTAACCACTATGATGCGCATATATATATATATATATATATATATATATATATATATATGAAAAAAGGCTTTCATATGACATAAAATTAGAACCAGAGACTCCAAATATAAACATCAATAATAAGGTAAAAAAGAATGCAAAGAAAAAAGAATCCTTTGTATATTTTAAATAGCCTTTTCTCATATGAGTCCTTTGCAAAGAATTACTCCCAGTCCATAACTTGTTTCCTTGCTCTCTTGGACAGTGTCTATTGCAAAAAAAAAAAAAATTTTTAAATAAAGTTCTGCCTGTCAATTGTTTCTTTCAGAGATCATGCTCTTGGAGTTGTACCTTAAAGGTCTTCACCACATCCGAGATTATGTGGCATTTCTTCTATTATTGTCCTGATGTTTTATAGTTTTAAGTTTTACCTATATCTATGATCTATTTTGGGGTAATTTTTGCAAGTAGCATAACATTCCTGTCTATTTTTTCATTTTTCATGCATAACAGCAGGTCTTATCGTTTCAGTACCATTTTCTGGAGAGATTCTTACAGCTGAATTTTGTTTTTCTTGGTGAAAGATAAGTTGATTACATTGTCTATTTCTGGGGTCTTTATTCTGTTCAATTCATGTCAATACCACAGACCTGATTGTTGTAGGTTTATGGTAAGTCTTGAATTGAGGCGGCTGTAGACCTTTGGTTCTTTCCCTTTTATATTTAGTTAGTGCTTCAGGGTTTGTATTAAATTTGATCCATTCATCAATAACCACAGAATAATTTGAGGAGATTGTGACTGGATTATGCTGAATTTCCTGTTCAAAGTGGAAAGAAAGGACTTTTTTTATGACGACTAAAGAATCCCATCTATAAATGTTCAGTTGTTTCTTTGTATCTTTTATCAAAGTTTTATGAATTTTTCATATAAGTAATGTACTTACAATTACACACGAATTACACCTAAGTGTTTAAGCTTTGAGGTGTTTACTATAATTTTAAAACTCACATTATGGTATAGGAAAATGATTGCTGTACATATTAACTTGTATTCTGAAACTTTGCCAGCATTTATTATTAGGTACAGAAGATTTCTATTGATTCTCTTGTTCTCTACATAGAAGATCATGTCATCTGTGGAAAAGACAATCATATCTTCCCAGTCTGAGTAAATGTTATGCTTTTATTTTCTTAGTGCATTACTCACACCATCCAAAATAATGTTTAAATAGAGTGGAAAGGAGATTCTTGCATTTTACTTTATTTTAGTAGAAAAATTTCCCACTCCTAGATAATATTCTAGCTAATAGATATTTCTTACCAAATTTAGGAATCTCTGTCCTATTTGCTGATGTTTCCCTGTCCCATAAACGGCAATTGCATTTTGTTAAATGGTCTGTCTGCATTTTGGTGTGATCACGTGATTCTTCTTCCAAAGTTTGTATGTGATGGATGGCATTAATTTATTTTGAATGTCAAACCAGACTTACATATCTGGAACAATTCCCAATTCATCAAGGTTCATAAATCCTTTAATATATTGTTGTATCAATTTGTTCATATTATGTTAAACTTGTTTTGGTATTGGATTGGACATTTCCTTATATTATCTTTGTCTAGTCTTGATGTTAAGGTAGTGGGGAACTGATAGAATAAATTTGATAGGTTTCCTTTTTCATTTTCTAGAAGAAAGTATAAGGAATATGTTTAATTTCCTTCTTAGAAGTGTGATGAATTCACCAATGAACGCCTCTGGGCATGTCTTCTGTAAAGGACAGCTATTGATTATTGACCCAGCTTTTTAAATAGCAATAAGGCTATTCAGACTGTTTTTTCATGTGTGAGATTTGGCTGGTTGTTCCTTCTGTGAAATACATCTATTTCATCTACGTTATAAACTTTATGAGCATAGAGTTGCTCAAAGGATTTCTTCATTATTATTTTAGCACCCATGAGAAGTTTAATGCTTCTATCTCTTTCCTTTCTGATACTGGTAATTTTGCTCTCCACTTCCAATTTATTTTCATTGAACTGGGTGAAGCTTATCTATTTTATTAAGCTTTTCCAAGAATTTGCTTTTGATTCAGTTGATTTTAATCTAGTGATTTGGGTTTTTTTCAATTTCATTTATTTTTACTGTAGTTTTTATAATTTTTCTGACTACTTTGAATTTAATACCTTCGTTCTTTTCTTGTTCTTTAAGGCTCAATCTTAAGTGACTAAATAGACCTTTCCTATTTGCTAATGTGTGCCTGCAACACTATGAATTTCCCTTGAGACACGCTTTTGGTTGTCTCCCAGAAATTTTGATAAGTTGTGCTTTAATTTTGGTTCAAAATGTTTCAAAATATCTCTGGAGATTTATTTTCTCATTCAAATGTTATGTAGGAGTTTATCATTTAATCCCCAAGTGCTCTGAGATTATTTGGCTATTTTTCTGCCATTAATTTCATTCCAGTTTAAGAGTACATACTGCATAATTTCTATTACCTGAAAATTAATGAGGTATGTTTTATGTCCCTCAATTGGCTACCTCATTGAATATTTAAAATGTGCTTGAGTAATGTTTGGTTGTATGAAATTGTCTACAAATATCAATAATAAGATATATCTGCTGGATTGCAACTATATTCTTACTAAGCTCCTCTTCAATGTATATATTTCTGACAGAGTGTTGTGAAGGTTTCCAAATAGATGAGTTGATTCAGTAATCTCTTTTACAAAATTTGTTTCTGCCTCATATAGTTTGGTGTTTGGTTGTTAAAATTCACACTTAAGTATTAGTATTATCTTGTTGGTAATCAGTTTCTTCAGCATTACATGATGTACACTTTTTTTCTTGATAACTTTTCTTGCTTAGATATTGGTCCTGTCTGAGAAAAAGTAGATTTTTTTCTTTCTTTATGCTTATGTTAACATGCTGAACCTTTCTCTATTATTCATTTTAATATCTGTTAATCAATACATTTAAACTTCTTTTTCTTGCAGACAAAATATATTTGGTTGTGTTTCTTGATACAGCCTACCTTATAACTTGTGTAGTTAGACAATATTTAACAGGGTGATGGAGGAGACTTGACTTCTGGAACCCTATTTGCTCTAGATCATTGCCATTGCTCTCTTTCCTGTTTTCCTCCACACGTTTGTCCCTTGTGGGCCCTCTTATGACTGGATCCCCTTGGGTCTGGGATTTTTTAACTCTTGGATATGTTTTCACATCAATAATAGTTCAGGTTTTCACACCCCAGACTGGTTCTGAGAACTTTCTTATAATTTTCAATTCTAAGTTATTTCTCAGTATTTGACTTTTCCTTGTAATTCAGAAGCAACAGTTGACTCTGTGGATCTAAGCTGTTGATTTTTCATTTTGTTCAGGATCAGGATTTTTCCCAGTAAGGAAAGATGTTTTTTCAGCTACCTGCCAGGCTAGAAGCTTACTTTTTCTTTTTTGGTATCATATATATTTTGCTTTATGAGGTTAGGGAAATGGACAACCCACAGGATGCAAATTAGTAAACACGAAAGCCCATGATATGCAAGGAATAGCATGTCTCACTCTTTATGAAACTATAAATCAAGAAAAATTGGACTGGTTTTATTTTTGGTTGATTTTAGTTTCACATCCAGGTGAGGTAAATTAATGAAACTGAAACTTACACTAGTGTGGTCTTACCATCGTTGTTCTAAGGAACTGAGGTACTTGGACTAGAATGTTATCTTCAAGAAGATGAGGAGCTTGGACACATGTGCTTGCTAATTACTAATCACCTACATTAGAATATAGGAAGGCTGGAAAGACTAAAGAAATACAAATTCATTGTGAGTCGTACAACACTACTATATGTAAGCAATAAAAGAAGCCATTTCCAAATATTCTCGCCAAAGCATTTCACACAGAAAATGCAAGTTCTAGAGACATTGAGGCCCTAAATACAGCACGAAATATTTTTAGTTGTCAAAGTCTCAAAAACCAGGCTATTCTGTAATCTCTCTAAATTTAATTTACTATTAACACGCTACAATTCCTTAGTAAAGTGGATGCTGCCAAAGATATGCTTCATTTGCTTCTGCTTTAAGGAGTATCTGGCCATCTGGAAAGTAGTAGAAGGGTCTATGGTTTCTTATTTGAAAAGCATAGAATCAGGCATCACTCTCGTAAATTCACATCACACAACTAAGATCAGATTACAAACCATTGCATTCACTGAAAAAGATGAATATTTACCATCCCGCCAAGCACACATGTCACATGGCAAGTTTATCAAATAATATCACATGTTATCTGAGGAATTGATGAAATTTAGCAAAAGCTTTCTATAAAGTGTGACTAAGTGAAACAGTATTTCTCAACAGTTTTTAGTTCTGAACATTTTTTAACTATGTGACAAAATGTAAGAATTCTCTCCTGAATAGAATGGATATAAAAAGCAGATATACTCTAAGATTTTCATTCCATTTCCATCAGTTCTAGCTAGATACAGACCCCAGGTTTATAAGCTCTACTATGCAGATAAAGTAGGGTAACTGTAAAGATACTTTTAAAAAGTCTAAACCAGGTGGTATATGACCCTGCATCATTTTTCTCTTCCTTTGTGAATTGCGAAGAAATACATATTTGTGTATAAGTAAGATTTTTTAACGTAAGCCCTTAATAAAAATTACCAGTGGTACAAAAGATTGTACAGTGAATACTTCACTCTTTCAGAAGTTACAATTATTACTGATTTCTTTGCGTCAGCCAGGAGATCATTATGTTCATATATAAAGTATATAAATTTTTTACACATACACACACTAATACATGCAGAACGATCTACACTTTTCTTTTTTTCCTTCAATAATAAGGTGACACATTTATGGCTACTCAACTCTCCTCAACATTGTAGAATATTCCACTAATTAGTGCTGATTTATTCCACCTGTTATAAATTTGGGTTATTTTGGTCCATTGAAGGTAAAACTCGTGAGGCACCAAACATCCTGTGCTCACGTCTGCATGCGTGGGAATGGCATGGTATACGGATCATAAATGTATGAAGAGTTGGAAGCTGGGGTGGTCCCAGAGTGACTGACATTTGTTCCGAGACTCCGCATGTCCAACGCAGTGCATTTAGTCACAAGAAGGCGCCGAGGGACTTAATTCATCGTACTCCGACCACCTCGGGGTGCCAATCACCCTCTCTGTTGTTACTTCTACATCTCACACTGTAGCTTGATTCTCTAAGGGAACAGAAATGAGGCTGAGCCTTCATTATGTTTCAGCATCTGGTTTGCCTCAATATAGCAAGGCAGAGAAGCTTTCCAGCCTCTGCCCCGCGGCCGGCACGCCCCTCCTGGAGCTGTCCAGCGTTCCTCCGCAGGCTGACTGTTGTCTGAGGTAGTGATCAGCAGTGTGTCACGCTGAGTCTGCATGGGTGTGGGAGCAGCCAAGCGCATCCTCGCTGGACTTCTGGAACATGGACATTTTATTATGGAAAACACTGACAAATTACAGAAATATAAAGGAACAATTGTGAGCTTTCTCTAAAAATCGTGGTAGGCGGCTGTATGTGTATATCCGACAAGAACCAGCTTCAGGCTGACAGAGCATCCTCTTTTGGAAGAGCGCAAGCGTCTGAAACACTTTCCGGGCTAAGCCACGCAATGGTCTCTCCGCCTCTCACTTTGGGTCACTGGACAATTTTGTACACCATTATAAAAAGCTGATTTTTGTTTGAATTGAAATCAATTTTATGAGTATGCACACTTCCCATTTTATGTTATCCTGGGACTAGTATCTTTAAATGACCCGCTAGTACTCCATAATTTCTAGTGTTTGGTCAATTGTTAACATCCCCCAACAGTGCATCCATTCTCCCATCGTGCAGCTGAGCACAGACTCTGACTCTGTGCACGCTCATATGTGTCTCCACGTTGGGCTGGGCCACTGTCCTTGGGCAGGCTTCCTCTATGCTGCTTTCCATGGTGTCACCTGTACTCACAGGTGATTAAGAAGTCAGGACAGAAGTCAAGGCTTGGAAATAAGAAACAGAGTGTGGGGAGGTCACACAAGTAAGAGGACAGAACACGACAAGAGTCAGGTAGGGTACATTCGCAAAAGAGCCATGGCAAACAGGATTTAGTTAAACAACTTACGCCAAAAAAAATCCCTTAATCTCAGGCAGAGGAGCTAATAGCTGGACAGTTCACATGAACCAAGAGACTCACAGATGTGCCCAGGAAAGATGAAAAGAATGAAAAGACATTACAAAAAATACATTACAAAAAAGAGCTTGAAACTCTCTTGACGCAAACATGAGAAATGCCTACCAAGCACTGAGGACTCCAGACATCACACGTGCAATAAATACTCATGTGTATAAAGCACAACATTCCCATTCTTCTCTCAGACACTTAGCACGATGTGTCTTGATATAATTAAAGAGAGAATGGATAAAATTTTCTGGAACAAATGATGTGAGATTTAATACTGGAAAAATATTTATTTATTTTTGTTTTTTCCCAATACACACACACACACACACACACACACACACACACACACACACACACTACACAATGGTTACATTGAGCTTGAGTATTTTGTGCACATGTATGTCACGCTGACATCACAATCCCTCCCCTCCCCATTTCTGACCCTCGCTCACCCTCCCTCATTCTCCTTGGCTCCCACACCAATTTGGCTCAATACAATGTCTTTATTCTGGTTCATAGTAGGGAAACCATGCAATATTTTACCTTCTGAGTTTGACTTGCTTTCCTAATCATGGTGATCTCAAGTTGTGTCCATTTACTTACCAAAGCCCCAAATCTGTCTGTTTTATTGGAAGAGTAGTACTCCAGCTAGAAATAGTTTATAATGCTTTAGGTTCCACAGGACAATATTTTAAGGCGTCTTTGGTAGAGAACATTGATGCAGGCTTTTAAAAACATTCTGAATTGCCATAGAAATTGAAAAAGAGCTACACACATGAAACATTTCCCAAGGCCACATATGCATGGAGCCTCTCTTTAGTTGCACTACTAAATGATGAATGTTGACATAGAGAATGCGTAGGAGAAAGACAAGTCCCCTGGCCTGATCCCAGTAACGAGTCCATGGCTCTCTCTGTTGTTATACTTCCAGTGCTCTCATAATGCCAGTAACTTTGTGAGCGGGCCACTTTAGCTGCTCTATTTCCCTCCCTTCATCCAGCAGAACAGCCGCTGGGCCACACGAGGAAAGCATGTAATTCTTTTCTGCATCATAAGAAGTTAGTGTCGGACATTAGCAAAAAAGATGGCAGGAGCCCTCTCTCTAGCTGGAGTGGCTGCATGAGAGAAATGTCACCATCTCTGCGTGAAGTCAGCTGTCAACCCAAAAGTGAAAATGTGTGAGGTGACTGGCCCAGGTTGCCATTCTGTTTTGACAGGCGAAGTAGAGAAAAATTTCCATTTACATCTGAACTTTGGGTAATATTTTCTAATGCACATCACTTCCTTCTTATTCTTTCCAAATAAATTCCCTTTGTCCATTGCTAACACACATTTGTCACTTGCAGAGTTAATTTCACAGTAATGTCATAATTGCTCATGACTGTGTTCTAAATTACTGTTTACAACGTAAGAACTTGATATATCAAGTAAAATGATGAATTTATGAGAAAATCAATGATTCCACTTCCATTGCTTATTGAGAGATAAGGCTCAATAGGGCTGTATTCCTTTTGTTATCAAATTATTTTTCACAATTTTTTAAATCTTAAAAATAATTTTCTCTTTCATGGTCCAGCACAAATGTTTTTGAAAACAGTGAATTGCAATGTTAAATTAGTACACTTCATCCTATAACAGTAAGTTTTGATGGAATCTGGTTAACTTTCTTGTTCAATAAACTGAAAGTAAAACAAGATGTTGGTGAACCTTGGTATCTGTGCAATTCATGTGGGTATTTTGACAATCTGTATCCAGTTTGGAACTAATTAATATATGATTCACAGGAGATGAGGGTTCAGTGTCTGAATGTCCTAATTGTCACAAAAGTTTTCTGCTTTGTGTGACAAGAAGCAGAGACATGAGCAAATCACTTGTCTGTACCGATAAACATCATGGCAAATTAAGGGATAAAGGTCACAATGCTTAGAAAGGAAATTAACTGAGACAGACAGCCACAGCCCTCTCAATATCCTTCTCCCTTTTTCTTGGAGTTGGCTGGGGGAAATGCAAAGAGACCGTAGGAATATAACTGAATGATTGACGCTCTCCATGGGACGCGGTGTGGCAGGAAGAGGGCTGGCTCTCACCCTCCCGGGAGCAGGGTTGTTGCCTCGGTTCTGGCATCACTTTCCGGGACAGCTGTGTGGCTCTAGGCAAGTGTCACACCTCATCATGTGCAACATATTTGCTGTAAGGTTGAAATGAGATAATGTACAAAACACACCTAGTGTAATAATGATGATCAAATAGTAAATGCTTAATAAGAAGTGTTTTTTCTCTCCTCATCGCTCATAATACATCGTTACATTTCCATCTGAACATATGCCTGGTCTATACCTATAGTGTTTGTTCTCAGAATCTTGCTTTTGTGTAACTAAAATCAACTTTGATTTCATGTAGTCAGCATTATAATCACTCTGTTCTGTCTCTTACTTCTCTCTCTATCTCTCTCTATAAATAACAAAACTAGAAATCTAAGTGTTATGTAATCTATTATATTATTTATAACTTATTTATAAATTGTACCTATTTGTTATTTATTAATTCATAGTTTATTACATGTTATAATATATAATAGAGAAATTATATTTATATCTAGATTATGTATTGCCTGGGCTACATATAACTCGAAATTTACAAAAGACTAGAAGCATTGACACATTCCGTTTATATATTCAATAGCATCCTCGCAGAACAAAGCTGAGTAGGAACAACAAAAGAGCAAGAATTACATAAATTGGTCAAAAATTATTAAAAAGAAAAGAATGTGTGTGTTAGGAAATAGTTCCCGTGTCCCATGTCTCTGGTGTTCTACTGCAGAGACTCTGCCCCTCTGCCATCAGCCTGATGGCATGCAGCACTGCTTTCTCCGTCTTCTCCTCCTCTGATACATACAAGCATCCCATAGAGAACAGGAGGACTGAAGTGCTACCTGTCCAGGTTTCAGGAATGCCATCCTTGGTACAGCAATGTCAACAGCTCTTTTGAACAATGCAACACCATTTATACTCGTTTCTCCTTATGTCTCCTCCAGAAGCCTCTTTTCTAGCAAATGTATCACTATTTTAGCAGATGGGGACCCACAGGCCTCACCAAGGATCGCATCTTCCTCCATCCGCTGACCGGGAAAAGCAGGGTGAAAAATATCATCCTGGGTTCACAGGGGCTCATTTTACTTCCTCATCTTGGTTTCAAATCCACTCCTCAATTGTTTTCAACAAAAAATAAATCTCAACTCACAAATCTAATGGAATTCTAACTAGAAAGACCCTGGAGAGCAAGAACCTGCTAAATTCTTACATCTGTGCCTCTTGATATCTATTGATTTTAAATACATGTAATTGACTTAGTTGACAGTCCAATTAAAATATAATTTGACTTCCTCCTGGCAGAATTCCACCTTTGAGACTTGTATGTTGATAACAACTAACCCATAATCTTCCTTTTCCATCTCATCAGGTAAAATACTCTACACTGAAGCCTTTTTTTTTTTCTATAATCTACACCAGCACTCAGGTAATTGAAAGGATGGTTTAAAAAGGGGTGTCAATCTTTGTAGATTTGTTTATCCCACCCTTCCTTGTATGAATGTAGATATTAGTGGGATTTTTGGATACAAAGTAGGCTTAGTTACCATGCAATTGAGGCTCATATGCACAGTGGAATTTTGGTTTATGGGGGTACCGAGTCTTCCAGTGTTAGTTTTAGGACTATGTTCTGTGTACTTGACTCTTTTGACCTTTAGTTCAATAATCCTTTCTTTTTACTGAATCTTACTCTCAGCTCTCAACATAGGAGCTTTTAAAAATCTATAAAACATGATACATTTCCTCACAACGTACAACTTTTAATGCCATATTTCGATAGGTACTCAGTTACAAATATTGTACAGAATTCATGACAATATATGTGGAGAATAAGGAATATGTATATTTTATGTTCAGTGAATCTGAATTGCTGTCGTAATACATGTTTTATAGATCTCTTTTCTTATTTGTGTTTTCAGATTCTATTGCCAATAAAAGAGTAATTAAAATTATTAATACTAGCAGTTCTATCAATCAACTATCATGGATTTTAAAATTATGTTTATCACATATATTCTAATTATTTTTATCCACCTGATATATTTTCCCTTTCATATACTCTTACATTAAGTTTAGTTTTATGGTTAAACTTAATGATTTCTTTAGATTATGGATTTTTTTTCAAAAATTTTTATACATTTTTAAAGAATCTTTTGCATAACAGTATTAGAAGATTTTGATTTTTTCACGCAACTTGATAGTTTTTCTCAGTCAATATATTTGAGCCAATATATATTTTACAATTGCTGATGTATTTTTGTTTATGAAATTTATTTTGTGTTTTCTGCTTTCCATAATTTCCTATTGGATCCGTGATACCTGTGTTTTTTCTACCTTTTAAAAATAGATCTAGATTTTTTTCTGATGAATGTTTAGATGTTATTCTTTATTTTTTGTTTTCCAAGTGATTTCTTTTAAATATGGAACATTGTTATGGTTTGAATCTAAAATGTCCCCTGAAAGTCTCATGTGTTTGTAAGGTGACTGGATCATGGGATGCGACACTGATGATGTTTTGGGTGTCAGGAGGAGGCATCTGGTTGGGAGATGGCTCACAGGAGGCAGAACCTAGAAAGGTAAATATCCTTCACTGGCCACCCCACCCCCTTTTCTCTCTAGCTGCCACGCTATTAATGGCTTCCCTCCACACCTGGTCCTTCCACAATTTCTAGCTAACCATACATGGGCTGAGATTTCTGAAATTATGAGAAAAATAAATTTTTACTCCTTTTTGCTGTAGGAATCAGGTATTGTGTCCAATGACAAGTAAGTGATCAAGACAAACATAAGAAAAAATATTACATTGAAATAAAAAATACTGTAAAAATGAATAATGAAATTTGGCATGAATAATTTAATTCCATGTATTGAAAGAAAAAAATTACAGAAAGTGAAGTAAAAATTGACATTGGCTTGAATAAAGATGCAAATTTAATGTGATTCTAAATACCTATTGTCAGAATGTATAGATGAGTAAATAAGATATAAATAATAAAATAACACTGTAGCTTTTCCTAGAGCAAACGTCCTTACATGGTACTGGTGAAGGAAACTGGGGTGTGAAAAATTTAGGGACATCATTCAAGTCACATCTTCAGTCAGGCAAAACTTAAGTCAGAACTATTACCACACTTCCGGCTTCCTGAGCAGTACTGTTTTGCCTTTATAAAGTGTTCAAGTGCGTAAGACTCAAGGTACAATAACAAAATAAATCATCAATATTTACAACTTGCATATGACACTTTCCATAGAGTTTGGAAGTTTATAGGAAGACACAAAGTAGAAATTTATGTCTCAAGTAGAGACATTTGAAACTCCTAAAGTTTTAATTAACTGCTATTTTTTTTCCTGTGTTGTGAACAGTAAACTTATCTGTTTGCTGTCTGAAGCTTTGTGTTTGCAAATTAGGAACTCCTGCCTCTTTCCATTTTAATTAAAACTTGTGAGCTTGACATAATCAGCGTCCTTCCTTTTTTAGTTGTTTAATGAACATTAATGAAGCAAAATTAAAGTGCTATTTTAAATGCAGCCAATTTATTAGTGGTTAGGTAGGATAACTTTGTTTTGAGAAACTAAAGTGGAACTTGAATAATTTAGGAAAATTAACTTTTCCAATAGCGTTTAATAAAATCACTGTAGGGCGTGGGGCCTGCAAAGTCAGGTCAACGCGTTACTGACGTTAATGTTTATATGGAGGAGCATCTGAGAGTCAGAGAAACCTTTAGAAACCTTTAATCAGCGCTCGTTTGCACTTGATTAAAATCCCACTGTTTCTGATGAAGGCAGCATGTCATTTTCCCAGGATCCCGCTTCTTGTCAACCTGCTTCCTTCCTGCATTTTCTGTATTTGTGGATGTGTTTTCCAACTGGCAATTTTGTGCATTCTCGGCTTACATAGCCAAGGCTTCTCTATACTTACTAGTCTCCAAAATTATGTACATTAAAAAATCTTAAAGCTGTAAGAGGGACTAGAAGGGAGTGCTTCATGGTAAGTGCTCAAACTTTGATACAAAAAAGAAAACCGTATTTTGATTCTTAGATCTGTCCCTTACTAACTCTGTGATCTGAGATAAGTCATTACCTGGTTTGGGCTTTGCATCTCTTTGATTTGTGCCTGTTCCCAGAGCGTCTGTCGCTTAATCAACAAATATTTGGAGACAGATTGTGTAATAGGCCCCAGTTTGTACAGAGGAATTAAAATTATACTTGTGGACACTGATGGAATTGACCTCCTGGGGAGAGAGACATAGTGTATGGAATCCCTCACAATGGTTATTTATTTCAAGTTTTACCAAATTCTGATAAAATGATCAGAAATCTGTATGTTATCATAGTGGTTTTTAATTTTAAAACAACACTGATCTAGAGCTTAACAGAGGAAGAGATACGGTGTTTACTTGTAAAACTCCGTAATTTGCCGCCCATTGCCGTAAGATCGCCTGCCTGCACGTTAGCTGGTGAGTCGAAGCCTTTTGGCCTTCTGAACATAACCACTTCACGTAACCGGACACAACAAACGAAGCCAGGCGGGCCTGGCCGAGGTGCGGCATCAGGATCGCTCCCAGGTGTGCTGGCGGCTGTCTCCAGCCCCCTCCCTTCAGGGCCTGCGCTCTGACCTTTGCTACCTGCATGCACCTTAACTCCTGGACGCAGAGCCCGCGTTTGCTCAGGCTGCTGCCGGCACCTCCTTTGTGTCTGACTGTGCCACTCTCAATGTCACCCTGTTGACTGCAGCAGCTTAGGAGCCATCTCCAACCTCAGCATGATGTTGACAGTTGATGTGTAGGTTACACATAGAAGCGGAGAGCTGAGGGATAGCGGGACGCAGAGCAAGCGGCATTGGTGAGAGGCCCTCAGAGAGGAGGCGACGAGGAAGGCTGGAAGTTTAGTGTTCAATGTTTGTAGGAAGTGCACGTTTCTGTCTGTGAGGGTTTTGAAAAGTTTAAGAGATTCATACTATAAAAGATTCATGCAACACTTGCTGAACTGTAGTCAGAAAATGCCACCATTAAATACTTTGATGTTTTGGAAACAATGAAAATGATATAAAACTGAAAATATGGAAAACACAAAATATCTGGTTACCCCATGATCTATGATACATAACACACAAACATCCACACACACACACACACACACACACACACACACACACACACACACTGATATAAGAATCACTGCTATGTGGGCTGGAGAAATGGCACTGTGGTTAAAGTTCTTGACTTGCAAGTGCAAGGTCCTGACTTTGGTTCCCCTACACCCCACAAAGCCACGCACGATGGTGCATACCTGTAATCCCAGCACTTGACAGGCAGAAGCTGGACGACTGCCTTGAGCCCAAGGCCAGCCTGTGCTGCGTAGTAAGTTCGGGATCAGCCTGGACACTTCTATGAAGTTCCTTTCTCATTAAGAAAATAATTATTAACCATAAAGTAGGCTTATTCTATTCTCTTCTGACTCTAGGGTAAAAACCTGAGTGCTATGGTTTAGAGAGCTTACTGCTATATTCTCTGTTTTAGCAAAATTGTCTTCTTTATTTTAAAAGAACATTTCAGGAATATATATCTTTATCATAAATAGTAAAGCTTGTATTTTAATTGCACAATCCTTGAGGTAGAAGTTTGGGAGAGAAAAGAGATAAAAGTTTAGAAACAAAGGAAAAGGCAGATACTATCATTTTTCTATAATTATTTAAAAAATTTTTTATATATACATGAATTTCAAATTCCATGACACACCAGAGACATGGGGCCTGGGGGATCAATGACTATCTATGTCCTCTTCCATTTTTTCAATGTTCCTCCTTTTCTTGGCATCCATTGCCGCTGCTTTCTACACTGTCAGCTGTGTTGGGACCTTTTTATGTTATTATTTTTCTGCATCTGAAGTCTTTAAAATACTTATTTATAGCATGCCACCTTTATTTTCCTTAAACTTTTAATACATGATAAATTTGAATCTAAAAAACTGTCCCTAAACTTTTTATTTTGAGTCATGGTACTAAACTTCAAAATGTTTAGACAAAATTTTTTTTTCCTTTTCTAAATACTCATTTGAGATCAAAATAGAAAAAAAAATGGCTGAACGATGGAATTAGTTACATATATTTTAAAAAGTCTTCCAGCTTCTATATTTTGTTTATTAAACAATGCTTTCTACAATTATAAAGAAAGACATCTTATTTTTGCCTATTTTAAACATTTCCTGTCAAAAGAATTTCGTTCATTCCATCGATATGAATACTGTTTGCTATCTCTTTCAGTTAATATGCAGTCTTTCAATAGCCCTTTGCAGCACAAGATTAATAAAGAAACTCCCTCCTAATATGGAGTCAATAAGGTGACATTTTAAATGATTTTCCTGCCATGCATTAGGAGAAAATGCCAGAAATTCGACAGACTTTTAAATACATCTCCTGGCACTGATTCAGCACGGTGTACAGACTTTCAAAGTGGGATCGTTACTTGAAATCCTGCCTCTGTGCCCTGGGCTGGCGGGACTACACAGATCCACAGCATACTGTGACCTTTCTCTCTAGTCTATGGTGCTGATTAAAGCAGAATGGCTTCAGGGAAACTTTACAGTAGCAGATAAAAGTCTCCCAATTTTGGCAGAAATGGAATGATGTCTGACAACTGGCCAGAGATAAAATGAGATGAGAAGAGGCTCCTGTGTCCTGATGTGGCCAGGCCCGGGGTGCACCGCTCTGAGGCAACTGGAGATAAATCTGCCAGACAGAAATTTATTTTCCTTGTTTCTAAGTCCATACAGCTCCCCGCGCAAATATTTTGTTCCCTTTCGCAGAGCTGAAAATCAATATTTTTTATTTTTAAATGTTGTTTTTATTATCATTTGTGTTGTTGTTGGAAAGGCGCGTGTGGGGAATACAACATGGAGAAGTCGGGAGTACCAGGGCGCCGGTGGCGAGTTTGACCTCACTCATCTGTAGGAGGTCTCGGGGGTTCTGGGAAGAACAGGCAAGCTACCCTGCTAGCTCCGGCCTGCCTATCAGCCAAGTCTTTATGCTTTCAGGGATGGTCTGGGTTCTGGGGTGCCGTGCCACATGCTGGCGTGGAATTGTTTACCTAGACAGGGATAGCCGGGAGCCAGGGCTGACCTCCACAGATTTGCCAAATGTTGTTGTCTAGATCTTGTCCCAGCACATGACAATGATGCCCAGAAATGGAAAATCTGTCCTCTCTAGTTCCCTGCAAGTTCTGGGGACCGACTCCTGCTCATCAAGGAGCACTCTCTCTCCCTCTCTCTCGTCTTACAAGTTATGGTGGTAGAGTCTCTTCCTCTTTAAGGCGCTGAGAATGTTCTCTTCTCAGAGTTCGAGCTGGCGTTAGGGACAGGAAGTGAGAAGGGCTTCACTTCCAAGCTTTCGGTTTACTCCAGAAAAACCTTTGAACAAGGAAGCACAAGGTGTGGACGGGAGGCAAACAATAGAAAAAAGGGGGAAATATCCTCACCCAAACCAACTAATATCTCAAAAATCACCTCACTGCATCTAGGCAAGTTGTAAGCACGAGTGCGCGATTCCGGGAAAGCACGCACTTCGGAGGAAGGTCAGGACTACTTTGTTATAGCAACAAAACCTGATTATTTGCATCCAGAAAGGCACAAGCCTCTCTTCAAAAGAGCATACATTGAAGAGTTTTTATTTTATTTTTAATTTCTGTTTTTGTCCTTGTCCTTTGCTTATTGGATTTTGGGACTCATTTGCTTTCTGTTCTCTGTAAATTTTGGCATATTCCTACTTGGGGTTCACCCTAAAGATAAAGTGCAGAGAGATAATACCATGCTGTTCTTCTGGGGGAAATTTATAGACTACTGAAACCCTTGAGTGGTCATCGTAGGCAGCTCCACACTGTGCTGTATATGCTGAACTTGGTCACCATGTGCAACACATTGATTTTGTTCACTCTCGGCCTTCTTTTTTTTTTTTTTTTTCTTTTTCTTTTTTGAGTAGACTGAAAAATTCTAAACAGCAGTTCCCATCCTGATAACAATCAGGTACTGACCCTGGAAGAATGTGTGAAAATCTTTCATGTAGGCATAAAGAATTCAGATCAGAAGAAAGCTTCCTTCTGTGGGTCCTCTAAAAACATTCACAGAAGCTGGTTGTATCACCCCAATGTTTGGTTTGCAGAACAGTGACAGTGAGTGCGCTTGCAGATATGCCACATTATCTGGAGAGTGGGCTGGTTTTTGATGGTGTCAGTCCAGCAATACTATTGGAATAACATAATTTGCAAAATAGCAGTCACTGGAGGGGCTGTTTAAGGTTTTTTTGTTTTTAATCAGTGGTGTGATGTGGAATAATTTTGTCACCTCTCTGGCCCCTGGGTCAATCATACATAATGTGGAAACAATACAAGTCCTATGAGACAGAGCTTTCTTGAGAATGAACACGACCATACATAGGCCGAACAAGGCAACGGTTTCCTCATTTACCTGAAACCCGGTATTGATCTAGTGATACTAGGATTGCAGATTCTAGGACCATAAAAACATAGCACTCTTGGCAGAGACGTTGGCTTTCTCTTGATTATCAGAGCATCTGTAAGACTTCTGCAAGCTGCAATTTTAAGCAATTGGAATTTTGAACACAGGTAGGGCGGATTCCTTTGGTAACTTTAGCCGATAAAAATGTATTATTGTGGTTTGGCTCTGGAATGTCCCCCAAGTCTCATGTATTTAAATGTTATGGATTGTCTATGGAACCATGTGCTGTTGGTAGATTGGGGCCTAGTCTAGAGGGGTGGATTACAGGCATGTAAGTTAGGATTAATGGTGTGTAGTGGCCACACCTTCTACACCTTGATCCAGGAGGGGCTGATCACTGGTCTGAGACCTCAAAGGATGTATATGATGCTTCCTGCCTTCCTTGAGGACTAGTCTGGACTAGTCTCAATGTGCCTACCTGTTTGTGATGTTGTGAGAAGCTACCTCCACCTCTACCTCTGCCATGTACTTCCATTGCCGCCGACCGCCCCTGATTGAACTATGACCTTCTGAAACTGTGAGCTAAAAATAAACCTTTCCTCCTCTAAACTTGTGGATGTAGGGTATTGAGTCACCACAACTGAAAAGTAACTAAAAGTTATATAGGCATTCTATTGTAGATTTGCAAATTTGGCTAGGAAATACTTTTTGAGGATTTTTTTCCTGTGAGAATAATTATTCTCAAATAACATTTTCATAATAAATTTAACACTTTGATAACAAGGTATTTAATATATACTGGGCATTAAATAATCAGTGTACCATCCATACATAGTGACTATATTTGGTCTTTCTAATGTAGAAACAATTTTTTTCTCTTCCACATGGGGAAAAATTCTTTGCACAACTTCTTCTTTCTCCTCTCTTCCTCCTCCTCCTTCTTCTTCTTTTCTTCCTCTTCTTCTTATCAACAGAACTCTACAGATCTCAGCAGTGGCTACTTTAATAGGTGTCATCATTCTAAGATGATTAAAGACCGAAAGAAAGCCATTTGCATCCCTCACTAAAGGACAAATTCAGGCTATATATACTTTAAGATGGAAGCCATTGATTTTTTGGTGGACCACTAGAGTCCATGCTCTGTCCTAGAGAAGCCAAATTTAGTGTTATTTTAAAATGTTAATTAAAGTCACTGATGTATGACCAGTAACAGAAAAAAAAGAGCATTGTCAGAATGCTGGTATTGCACAGACACTTTAAGAGTGCTGGTGGTGTGACTGCAGGGGTGTCTTAAAACAATGCCAACCCAGTTCTCATTTTTCCAAAGAAACCCAGTGCGTGCGTGTGTGTGTGTGTGTGTGTGTGTGTGTGTGTGTGTGTGTGTGTGTGAGCTTTGAGAGATACAGTATCCAATATAAAAATCAAGGTCATGGCCTTCATTAGGCACTGGTTCTACTCACAGTACATATGTCAGCAGTTACCTTTCAAGTCAATGGCTCATTTTCCTTATCGATCAACTGATTCATAATTTGTGTTCCTTTGTTTCGGATGGCAGGAAATGAGATATGCAAGATGCCAGATTGATTTGGAGGAAGGTGTTGGCAAGGAGTCAGAATTACTTGGGACAGAATGAGCTGTACAGTTGGCAGGCACTGGAGAGTCCTGGATTGGCGTGAGGGATGAAGACTGACTAAGATTTGACTTGAAGAAAAAAGTCACAGAGGTGAAGCTTTATCAGCTCATTCTAAGCAGGGAAGAAGATGATTGCAGGGGAGGCCCTTGCCACGGTGATAGGCTTTGTCCACAAACAAAAGAAAACAAACCCCCAAATTACACACTGAGCACCTTGTGAGGTCTTCTTTAACCCAGTTTTTTGCTTGCCAGGTAGATTGTGTTTTCTTGAGGTGACCTTTTATTGGAATGTACAAAGAACGGAGACATCACAAAGAGGGAAAAGTGTTTTGGGCTGAAGGAAATCTTGTGAAGATTTTTTTTTGGAAGAGATAACATTGAAATTGGATTTTATTAAGGCATAAAACGTGGAAGGAAATAATTCATCAGCGTAGGTCAAACGCAACATGAAGGAAGGAATAGTGGAAGGAATAAGCATTAAGGCCGAAGCACATTAGTGTAGCAAAGAGGAAAGACTAAGAGTGGAAATGCAAGTTGGAACCACTTGGTCGTGACTCTGGGCATCAGGTGATCTATTTTAAACTAATGCACAAATGGCAAAGAGCCCAACATTAACTTCCTGAGCACTGCAGTGATAAACCCGCGGTCGTGACCTGGAGAGATGATTGTCTATTATTCTGAGATTGAGAGGAGACTTTGGGTGGCATTGCAAAAGATCTTGAAGTATGGAGAAAGAAAATTTTAGCTGTAGCGCTGGTGCATTTGCAGGGTACTATCTTGTAGGTTAATTCTATTGGTTTACTTCTTGCTCTTCTTAATAATAAATTAGAATAAAGACCAGAATCTAAGAATCTTAAGCAGACAAAGCCAAATAGGTCTCATGAGTGTCCTTAACCTTGCTGATTTGCAAACCTAAATAAAACATAATTTGGTTCATTTCTTGTAAATGCTTATGTTAAAAGAAAACATAAGCTTCATCAACTATAAGTAGCTGAAAAGCTTAGATAACCAGGGATTTTCTGAAAGGATAAACAAGGTGAATGTGTTATGGTAACCAGTCACATGTTTCCCTTGCTCTGTTTCGCTCGGTTCCCTCTATGGGACTCCTGAGTCCTGTCTGACTTGAAGGCGCCCAATTCATGGATTGCCGCTTCCTCAGACAAACCTGTCGCGCATTTATTGCATTTCAACTGCCCTCATGTCTTCCAAGAATACTTGGGCCCAGTGTCCTAAGATGTTCTTAGGGGGTAAGGTTTCTCTGTCCTCTTTCCCTTTAATTGAGCCCTGGCACACAGCTTCCAAGCAAGTGGGGAAGCCCTGAGGGACTGTGCTTCCTGTGTGGCTACCCTGCGCTCTCCACACTGGCTAAGTATGAATCTCTCAGAACCAGCCTCTTCGGTAGGTGTGGAGAAACTTTATTCAACTCCTTGCATTTTATTTCCTTGTATATCTTATAACATGTTCCAGCAAATCGAAGGCTGACTTACTTTCTCTTTTGATCTAGGAAAATTCTCTGGGGATCTGAGCAGATGGCTCCAGGAGTAAATCTGTTCTGTAGATTCGCCTGAGACTTTCACTATCACCCAAATTTTTCATAAGATAGGGGAAAATGAGCAGCAGAAATTCACTATGTCTCTGAAATTATTCCATAATAATAATATTCAAATTCCACTGGGGGATGGGCATTATTTTAAGAGGGAACTAGTTTGTGTTTGGTTCTCAGGAATACATGTTTTGAATTCAGATAGTGAAAAAAAATCTTTCACAAGAAACATCTATGTCTGCATGCAGTGCCATGATACCACGCACAGCCACACCCCCATAGGTGCGCACATCTCTGAATTAACCTCTTGTAAATGACTAATCTTAGCTTCTGATATAAGGATGCTAGTGTTATGTTCTAAACTTGAAGCTTGTATTGTCCCTGTGTTGTTCATTTTCTCTTGGTTTTTACTATAAAAGAATGGATTTCTTCCACTGTAGCAGTTTTGAGAGTATGTATGCACTCAAAATCAAAAGAGAAAGCCCAAACATAAAAAAGCTATTGTTCTTTCTTTTTTATATGTTAGATACAGAGGTTTTGCTCCTGGGTCACTAAATTCAATGACTCATTAGCTTTGTTTCAGGGGGAGTAAAAGAAGAACGATTCTCTTTCTAAATATGAGCATAGAGGTAAGTGTACTTTAATATTGGGGAAGTAGGATTCTTCACCAGGCAATTTGAAAACTTTCTAAACCACACCGGCACTTGCAAAATATGATAACCTGGGAACTTAATATATCTAAGAATTTTACTATGAAATATTATGTACCTCAATTGAAAAGGAAAAGACAACTGTTGTTCCCTGGAAAGTACAATCTAAAGTTCTATGCTATGACTTCTTAAAATGCTGAAATTTATTTTTCAGTAAAATGTGAATCTAGTATGCTTCTTATTCTTAATCTATGGACAACTTTTTAATTTGAGTCTTCTACTATGTCTGTCACTTATAAAGGAGCAAAAACAATGCAGAATATGAAATTTGGGTCAGGGAAATAGATTAAAAAGTATGACTACATTGCAAAGTAAAACTTAATTCCTTAACAACCACAAAGTACATCTTGACATTCCTATTTTTCAAAATTAACTTTGTGCTCAGTATTTTCTTAAAATAAAAATGGAAATGTTTCTTATCTAGATGAGTATGAAGTTTCATTCGTTTAAGAGATTCAAAGTACCTTGAACAAAGAGTTTCATTCTGAACAGAGTCCGAAGAGACAGCACCCATATGCAAAGTCTAGAGAAAATAGGTTTCCAAAGAATTTCATGAATTCTTCCCTGCTTATCTCTAAACCCATATGCAAACACTCCCACGGATTTTATATCAAGTCACTGTTTTGTGCCCATAATATGGCCCTCCTGGGATTGCTTTCAGAGCCTCTTCTTTTTATTTCCTTTGATTATTTAATCATTCATGAACACCTCTCTCCCCTCTGGTACTCTCCAATTCCATACTGCCTGATAATAGAAAGCGATATTCTTCAAGCACCCAGCAATGGACTTTATAAATTCTGTCCACTCTCAGGATAGCACCTACTTCAAGAGGATCAGGATATTTTGCCTGCATAGACACAGATCGTGCTTCTGGCTTCTCCAGGGGCACTTGACTGAAAGTGATTCCACGTGTCTCTTGTTTGCTTCCATCTCATCCGAATTCTTCCTATTTTTTAAAAATTAAATCTCAGCCAGCTTTCTGATGCTGCCACCAATCACTGAACAACTCTTGTTGAAAAGATCTTTAGAAATCCAGGCACATTCACTTGCATATAGAATATGGATATCACCTACCATCCTTCCTTCCTTTCTTTCTTTCTTTCTTTCTTTCTTTCTTTCTTTCTTTCTTTCTTTCCCTTGACTACAGTGATCCTAGATTCATTTTAGGGCAAGTTTTACTCCTTGCAAGACCCAAACTGATTATCGAAACTGAGAATTTCCATAAAATGCTCAGTCACTTATAAGTGTTTATTTCTGCTTCCACTTTCTTCTTTTCTTTCTTTCTTTCTCTTTCGATCTTACTTTTTTCTCCTGCTCCCTCTGCCTTCCCTTTGCAGCTTTTGCAATGACCATGTGGTCAAGAACTAGGCATGGGGATATCTAAAACATTAGAAAACAATTGTAAGTAGAACGAAGGTTCAAACTTTTAATTGTTGAAAAAAACCTAATTTGATTTCTGTATTTTGAAGGTAGGAAAATTAATAACTTTGCAAGATAGTAAATAAACACTCATTTCTTTACCTGTGCTTTCTTTTTAACGCATGGGTAGATGCTTGCAAATCTTCCTAAGCTAGCCTTCACAGCTGATCCCTGTCCTACCTCAGGAGTGCCAGTGGCAATCAGACCCCTGCCTGACTACTTTCTTGGGCTGGCATTGTAAGAAGTTGTGCTGAGCTCTAAATCTGTGGCTTTTTCTGGAGGTACAATTCTAGAATTATTGATCAGATTAGATGGAACTGTTTCTTAGAAGAGCACCACATGCTGGGGACAGATAAAGCCCTCTGGCACAGCCATTCCAACATAAAATCTTTTGCTGGGTGATGTGTTCTGGGTACTCTAAGAGGGAGTAATAAAAATTAAAAAGATATATGAAGCAAATAATCCATGTGGGTTTTTCTTTTCAGAAATAAAACTGGATTTCAATAAATATGCAGTTACTATAGTAGTTTTTTTGATGTGTGTGTGTGTGTGGGGGGGGGGGGGTGTGTGTGTGTGAAAGAAGCCAAACTCTGAGAAATTAGGAAAGATCCAAAGCTTAATGGTATATTAATGTTACACAAATAATAACAATAAAATATGTACATCATTAATATTAATTTGGAGTTAATGCCCTCCAAATAAGGCAAGGCTGTACTGCTCTCTTTTGAAGTAAAATTTAAGAAAGAAACAAACAGTAATGAAGATAATATTTTTGAAGCAGTTTTTAACAGTCAAAACTAATACAAAGATTGAGATGAAAATAAAAAATGTTAAATAAAGACAGGTTGATAAGTGAGGAGCTAAACTCTCCTTGTGTCTTCTGGTTTAATCCCCAAAGCTGGTGTTAATTTTATGCATATTTTTATGATAACAAACATAAGACTTAGAATAATGAAGTGTGAAAAAGAGAACAAAGGACCGGAGAGAGCTTGTACTCCCCAGGTTTGGAGGCATGTGTGCTGGGAGTCGTGCTCAGAGGTGCACACAGTTCATGTCCACCGTTTGCCATGCCTCTAGGGAGTAGAAGGAATCCAGGGGGCATCTGATGTTATTTGTGGAAAGCAGTCATGGCCCTACGTTGCTGGGTTTTCCCACTGCGAGATGACCAGCATCTATCTCATTGACGGAGATGAGGCAGGATTGTTACAAGGTGGTGAATAGGAGGCCTCAAAATCCTGCTGCTAAGCCTTGGTGTTAGGGTTGGTGGAAAACAGCCTCTCACCTGGCATAGTTAGGAGCAAGCGTGCATGAATTTGGAGCAGCTGTCTGGCTGCAGTCTTCCTGACTTCATTCCCATTTTTGCTGGGATGCTCAAATCCCTTTCCTACGTATGACCTTAGAGCTCCAGTATGATCCATTGCTCTAAAAAACTGTGTTTGAATGCCTGAAGCCCTGGGATGTGGCCAGTTCCACAGAGAAGTTTTCAAATAGCCTTGCATTCTTTCATTCCTTCATTTAAACAACATTCAAACTTATCTTTGTGCTGAGTCAGGTTCTTAGTGATGAAAATACATCATAAAATAAAAGATATGCCATCATTTTTATGGGACTTATTAGTTAAAGGGCAAAACACGTATCTTTATGATTATAAAGCAAAAAAAAAATCATTCAGTGGGACATGCCCGCTTTCTCTAGGTTTATTTTGAGTGACATGATATAATGAACAATCGAAGAAATTTTTCATTGTACTTAGAAATTCAAATCGACCACAACCAGCAAATCCATGCAATTGGAGGTCCTTGCGATCTTCAATCATTATTTTGTACCCCACTCTCCTTAGTTTTGTATTACAGCATTTCCAGTCCTGCCTTAGTTTCTCACACAAAGTGTCTTTCTGCCTTGAGAATATCTCCTCTCTTTATTGGCAAAGATCCTCCCTAGACGCTTTCCCAGGTTTTCTCATCTCGTGGGTTTCTGATGACCATCGTTGGTAAACAGGTGACCAGCAAGTCACTTTCTTTTCCTCTCAGTTCTTCACTGTTTCTTTCTTTTCATTAATTACAATGTATCTTTTTTTACTTTTTCAATCCCCAAGATTCACAACTTTAGGAGAAGAAAGGTTTATTTTCGCTCACGGTTTCAGAAGGTCACAGTCCGCTCAGGGGCGGCTGGCAGCAGTGGAAGTACATGGCAGAGGCAGAGGTGGAGGCAGCTCCTCATGACATCACAGACAGGAAATCAAGTCCCATCAAATTCATTTTTCTCCAGCCAGAGAGGAAGGTAACAGCACACATATACTTCCAGGTCCCTTCCCAGTTATCGGCCTCTCCTGAATCCAGTTGTGGAAGGTGTGGTATGCCCCCACCACATGTCTGTAATCTAATCTACACACCTTCAATCCACCCCTCCAAACAAGACCTCAATCTCCCAACAGCACGTGGTTCCATAGACAATCCATAATACCCAGGTAATGCGACTTTCGAGGGACATTTCAGAAACAAACCCAATGCAGCTTGTAATAATCTTGTGTATTCACCTGTTTACTTACATTTCCTTAGTCTCCTTCAACAGAATTAATGGCAGGGAACAGGTTTGTCTTATTTACTGTTACATCCACAGAAAATTGCAGTGTCTTGCATACAAGTGCTCAATAAATATTTGTTGAATGCGTAAGTAATACTAATAATTACAGTAGTAATAGATACATTTAACCAGGACTTAATCTATACCAACTCCCACTATAAGTACTCACAACTCAAAAGGCAGAGGCTATTTTTAGGAAAACATCTTGTTTTATGATTATGAAATAATAAATCCCCCAAAGGAAGAAATGGTTTATACAAAAGTTTTCCTTCTTCTAAAACCATGCCTCAGATGTACTCACTATTCATGGTATGCAAATATACTAATATATCCGTGCCCATAAATATTTTTACCTATTTTTGTTGGTGGCCCTGAGTGTCAATAACTCCACAATTCAAGGGGGAGGAGTCTAAAGACTAATAATGAGGAGCACACAAGAATTGACCAAGAGCCAGCCAATTACAAAATCTCAGCAACTAACCACATATCTTCATTCTCCAAGACTTTGAGGAGACCGACATAAGAAGCAAAGTGTTTAGATAAAGAATTTATCTGGGGAAATTGTTGGGACTGTAAATTCTCTCCCTCTTCCTCTGAAAGATAACATCAAATCTGTCACCTGTGAAGTTTCCTGGGGCAGTGAAGGAGAGATTTGTGTCTGGGAAGTATCTCCATTCCTGTAGATAGCACAGAAATGTACCAGTTTTCATCTGATTGGATGTGAACCATGTGGGAGGGGCAGCAAGCGTGACATTACTGGTGAGATCCAGTTAGCAGAGAATGCGTGTCCCATGGGAAAGTGTTGGTGGCATGCCACTAGATGCCCAAAGCATAGCAAAATCTGAAATTGTTCGGTAGTGGAGACAAACATCTGTCAGTTAACAGGACTGTACTCAAAGAGTCCCAGTAATAGATGCTCTTTAATATCAAAAGTACCCAGGGAAGAAAAGAGACTTAGGCATATGCCTTGTTCAGAGAGAAGCAATGGTGGGCTGCTGTACCACTGGCCAGTGAAACCTTTGCAGGTCCTGACTGCCTCCTGCTTTTACAGAAAGAGAAGGTGGAAACAATAGCAGTTAACTTAGAACTGATTGTGTGTTTTATTGGAAGTGTTTGTACACTACATTGCAGAATACAAGTTATAGCATACTTATATTTACGTTTAGGAAGATATGCATGTACATGTGAATGCATGCATGCATATACATGTATGATCTCATAGATTAATTAAGTGGGATATGGGATTCAGGTGCAATAGAAAAATAAATTGAGTTTTTCCCTTCCTGTGTTCTACTCAAATACACTTGTCAGGAAGATGCAAAACCTATAAGAAATTGAAACAGGACAGTCTGATTTTATAGCCTGCTTTCTTCTCTACTGCTCTGTTTCCGCAAGCTGTGTGAATTCTAAGCATAGGCATAAAACCGAGCCGATTGATGCTGGAGGAGTATACCTACACATACAATGGTTGCACCTTCTTTTTGGAATAGACAAGAATCTCACAGTGTACACATCTGGACACTTAATTCTGATTGTTGAGATCTAGGATAACTTTGTTAATGTTTGCTGTTAGGCTACATTAAAAGCTGAAACCCGTGTGCTGTGAGGAGGTGCACACCATTGCGTATAGCTTAGACTCGAGGCATTTCAGACATGCCGGGTTTCAAAACTTGTAACGTGACTCCAGACTCTTGAGTTTCCTTTTCTTCGTTTCTAAAATTGAATTAATCACACCTTCCTCGTAGTTGTGTTCTGTGTCGGGTGCGGTGAAACAGCACTGAGCGGTCACGTGTTAGAGATTCAGAAATTGTAGCCAGTCGTCTTCTTCCATTTTTTTTTTTTTATTTTCTGCTCCGATTGAGGAGGGAGGGCCAAGGAAAAGCATCTCATTTCAATACATCTAGGGCCATCATCCAGGCTCCATAAGGGCCATAGTGAATGCAGCTCAGCCAACAAAGCACTTCTTTTGAGCTAACACACCAACAGTGGCAAACTGCCTCATGAGGGTAGCAGGACCTTTATGACCCATGAGGCTTTTGCAACGTTGATATTGCGGCTCATGATCCAACAGTGCCTTTCTTGGAATTTATAGAAAGAAAACACAATGACCTTGTAATCCTTGAAAGAGGAGAAAAAGAAAGCAACACAGAATTTTCTGTTCTTTTATGGTTTGAGCATATCCAAGGTTCTTTTCTTTGGACTGAACCTTGACCTTCAGATCTAACATGAACAGCTAATAAGCTAACTTTTTCCTATGTCTAACAATAGTGGATTTTTAAAGATGATATTAACATAAACTATGGAAAAAGAATACTGACCTTGACTCTTTCTATGTGGCTATGACCCTCTTCCAAGCTCTTCACAGCATCCATACTGGTACCTCTACAAAATATAAAACAACATTAAGCCCTTGCTGTATGCCACGAATTCTATTGCTCTATATTACAGTTTTTAAGATGTAACCCCAAATATTACTGTATTTGAAGTTAGTCCTATGAGAAAGTAGTTATGGATACTTGAGGCCATGGGGGTTGGAGGCCATTTCAATACAGAATGACTTAGAAGAGGAAGAAACACCAGGAATGTGGGTGTACTGAGAAGCGGCCACTCAGGACACAGCCAGGAAGCAGTGTCTACAGTGCAAGATAAGGCCTCAACAGAAACCAGTGCTGCTGACCCCTGGATCTTGGACTTACTTCAAAAACTGCAAAAAAATATGTTTCTGTTGTTTAGTTTTTTCTCTTATGTTAGGTAGTCTTTGAGACTTGGGAGATTCTAATCATTCTCTCAGAAAGTTCAGAATAAAATCCTGTCTTGACATGGTTTCCTAATACTTACAACTGACCTGAACTATCTACACAAACTGACCTGCAAGGTTCTGTCTCTACTACATGACATCCATGTTGACTTGTATGCCTCTGACCCGTTAATTTTGTCAAAAACAAAGCAAAGCCCAAAATGTTATCCACTTCTTTATACTTGAAGTACCTTTTTTTTTTTTTTTTTTTGGAATTTGCAAGCCTGGCTCCTTGTCTTCATTTAAGTTTTAGTTCAAATGTCTCCTCATCAAGCAGATTGCATCTACAGCTACTTCTCCTCCTCTCCTAATCCAGTACTGTTCACCATCCAATTCTATTTGCTTCTCAGGCAGTTATGACTAACAGACATGACCTTTTTATGCACTGTTTGTTGTCTGAGTCTTTTCACTGGAAAGGCAGCCGGTGAGTGCGAAGACCTGCCCACCTTACTGGGTGAATCTTTTCTGATTCAGGGTTCAGTAATGCCTGGTGTATGAGCTACTTAGCATGTTGAGCATATTGAGTATTAAATAAGTGCATAGCTCTCTTATTTTGTATCCCTATTCCCCATTTCTCTTCCCAGTCTTTACTTCAGAGCTCATGCCCCAGACTTCATGCTTTCTTGCTATCTGCTCCAATTAACTAAAAGCTCTTATCAGATTCAGATGATTCTATTGAAAGGGCCTTAGAAATTAGACTTCCTATGTTCAAAGTTTAATCAAATGGGCAAATATTGAAGGATAGCATTATCTGTTCAATGCCCCTCAAATTAAGATTGCCATCAATAGCCTTTAATTTTGCTCATTCTGATAGACTCACCAGTCCTTGAGATCTTATAAAAGATAGTGACTGTATTAGTCTACTTTCCATTACTATAATGACATGACTGAAGATGAGTACTGATAAAGTTTATTTAACTCAGTACTGAAATCTGAAAGTCCTAGATTAGGTGGCTTCATTTATTTAGTCTCATTTGTCAATGATGAATGGTAGATGGCATCATCATGGGAATGAGAAAGAAAGTGAGAGAGAGTGAGGGAGAGAGAGAGAGAGAGAGAGAGAGAGAGAGAGAGATAGAGGGAGAGAAAGAGAGGAACAGAGAGACACAGAGAGAAGAGGGAGGCCATGTTGCCTTTGCAGGAAAGCCGGAAAGAGACATAAAGAACAGGTTGGGTTTTTGAAGCAACTTTCTCTTCTGATAAGTAACTGAGAGTTTCATGAAAACTATTGGATCCCTTCTAAGGCAGCATCCAACAACCTAAGGACTTCGCACTCAGTTCAGTTTTCACACACTTATTGCTCCTTGCTATCTTCCAACACCACTATTTTGGAGACCAATTTTCCAATCCACGAATCTCTGGGAGACAAACCACTTCTGAACCATAGCATGAGAATGAACACTGATCTCAAAGTCTTCTCATCACACCAAGTCTTCGACCATAGAGTTGCCATTGCCTTGGCGGTTGAAGGCAGGGAAAACATGATAGTGTGGTGATCAGAAATCTAGCACATGCCACACATCTCAATGACGCTGCAATTCAGTCTTTGGTGGCACCAACCCATATACCAGGGCTAGAGTACCTCACAGCGGCTCTACCGTCTCACCTGCTGACAAGCCAGGAAGAAATGCATTTAAAACCAAACAGAATCTAATCACCCGTTTCTTTCTTTTAAGATACACAAATCTATCGTCAAATCCTTTATCTCCAGCTGTTCCTACAAGTTGTTCAAACTAGAGCCCGTTCGGTAATGCTAGTCTGAGGCTACTTGTCATTTTTTTTTTATTGCCAGTGTTTACACGGTAATATTCTCCAGCTTTCACTGAGGAAGACTTGAACTTCATCTCTTTTTGCTCCTCATTACCCTGTGCCCAAGCTTGGTTTCAGTATCAAGCACAGAGAGAGTAGTCGGAATCTAATGGAGTAGAGATTTGTTATAGAGACGAATTAGCCAGGATCTTACGAATAAGCACATATTTTTCAACTAATAGCCTTCTAACAGCCTTTTGCTCCTGTTTTATTGAAATTTTTTGACAACTTAGAATAGTTCTAAACTATTTTTTTTCAATCAGCATCCAATACACAAAGTCTCTGCTTGGCAAAAGAAGACTCCGGTACTGTCTATTATACAGTTAGAGTTGAATATATAGTTGTTATTCCCAAACTGTGCATAGGAGGAAAAGGCTATTTTAGTTCGCAGGATTCTTAGCACACAAATGGCTCACCGGTTCATTGAACTGCCCTAATAAAATCCATTCTCTGCGAGCTTAAGCGCAACCTTCAATCTACCTCACTTGGCTTATCCCATTGCCTGTGCTTGTAGAAACCTGTCCCCATTTTACTTTAAGCTTGGTTTGATTAATTAGAAATTGCTTGCATTTTTTTTCCAAAAAAACCCCATAAAGAGCAAAGGCAAAATCTTAGGAATTTCTTTCACGTTCAACAGAGCGGAACAACAGTAAGGATATTGGATCAAATCAGAATAGCCGGTGAGACAATGTGCAGATGTGTGTGTGTGGGGGGCGGGGGGATGAAAATGAAGAGGAAAATATTAAAAATCTTTTAAATTGTAATAGCCTGGAAGATGAAATATATTACCTTCCTACTCTGGCAATGATATCTGCTGAGAAGGCCATAGTCTTGCCTTATTCCCCCCCCCCCCCCCCTTAAGAAACAATTCTCTGGAATTGGGAAGTTTTGAGTTTCTTTTTTTCCAACTAAATAGAAAATTATAGCAGCTTTGCAGTATACTAAAGCCTAATAATGGAACATACTGTATTTGTAAATATATAATCCTTTGGCAGATTTGCAGAAACAAGCCAAAAGCGCTATTTGGTCTGACAGTCATGTCTGCCTATAAGAATTCTCTCTAAAGTAAGTTGCTGATGACACCTTGCATAGCTTATTAAAATGAATGGTAAGAATTTAGAAGGAATTACATCTTCTCTGTTTGTAAGGATAATGTCCTAATCAGGAAAAATTCTAACACTTACATGATCATACACTATGGATTTCTCATTACAATGCAAAGACTGTATCATGAAGCTGCGTTCACATTATTATCAGGGTTCTTCATGATTGCTGGTGCTTTTTCCTTACAAAAACAATTGTATTACTCATCATGAACCGTTCCTTTCAGTTCTTAAATAAGAAAGATGAAAAGCTCTGCTAGGACTTATTTCCACAATCTTTCCTCTTGTTTCCTTTGAACTACTTGGTCCATTTTCACCAGGTGAGCCGATCTAATATTTGTGCATTTCCTTAAGTCTGCTGCAAACTGACATAGTAAGTAAAATATACATAGTAATGTTTTTTAGAGTAGTTAAAAGAATAAAAATCTAACCCACTCTACCGTGCCCATCTTTTAAGGAATTTAGCGTATTAAAATAACTTTTAATTTTAGACTTAGAGTATATTCTGTTCCTTGTGTATTTTCTATTTTATATGAAAAATGTAGCATTTTTTAGTGCTATGGTGTACTGATTCTTCTTAATGCAAATGTTCTCATTTACTACACTGAGTAATAATTGTAACTTGCCTTGCTTTTTATAACCAGCAGTCTCCAGGGCACTGTTTCTAGAGTAAAGTAGTAGGCGTGTTCTCCTAAATCTTTGAATTATATTTTTTCTTTGAAAGAGTTTGTTTATTTGTTCTTTTAATGATTTTTGTGCTTATTTGAAAAATATACCACTTTGATCATTACTGGAATTTCGCTGATAGATAAATTACTTAAATATGTATTTTATAATGGAGGGACACTTTTCTAAGTGAATTTTGGGAAGAACTCAACAGAAAAGAGATTGTATAGATACAGAAAAGAGGCAATTCAGAAGCTTAAAGGTAAGCCAAGACTTTAGTTAAGATAAGGTACCCAGAGTTAGTAACAAAGGGAAGCTGCTACTATCTCTAAGGCACAGTAACAATACTTGGCAAAACAAGGGTTACGGAAGGTTCCTCTTAATGTCAACTTGACATTAAAGCAGGTGATTGCATCACTGCACATCTGAAGTAGGCCACGGACGCATGCACATGGATCTCAATTCCCTCCTGCCTACCCATCTCCTTCAGGTCTCTCGCATTTGCCAGAAGAAAAAGATGGCGAGTTCGACAGAATTCAAAGTTTGCTTTCTGGGTTCTATGGTGGGAGGAGAGGAACGGAATGAAGATTTGAGGACTTAGATGAAGACTATGCAGCCCCAGGTGCTCTTGAGGGTAACTCAACATATCCTGGTTATAATCGCATCATATAAAAAAGAGTATTAACTCTATTTTGCAGGTAAGGCCGTTGACTTCGGCAGTTTGGTTGTGGGTCATACATCTTCATAATCAACAGAACCAAGTTTTGAACCCAGAGAGGCTTACCTGGGAAACTGTCCTCTGAAGCACTACAATGGGTTTTCCACTGGGTAGATTTTCTGTTGTTTCAAGGACAGAACTCAGGAAACAGCACATGACTCTCTCTTAACCATAGGGTTGCTTCCTCTTCTTTAGTGCTCATTTTTCAGTCTCCACAGAATTCAATTTGAGAACCATTGAAGCCCTGGGACTAGTTTGGTCTCTGTCATTTACTTTAAGGTGGAGATGACCAGAGGGATTTTTTATTTTAATGACAATGTAGCTAAATTTTTGGAATTAATAACTGTTGCCAGAAAGTAAATACAGTCTTATTCTAAGTCTTTTGAATAAACATTCCAATCCTCTAGCTATGTTTGTATTAAGGATTCTATTCTTCTGAATTGGAAGAAAATGAAAACATTCTGAGAAGTCTTAACCTGGTCTAAAGGTGAGACACATACTAAACATTTAGATATTTATTTGAAACATTGTCAATATTTTTGCCTGCTTTCATGCTTTAGGTCAGGTGCTTGCTTTTATGGAATAGGGTGGAGTCCTACCATGTCCGAAATCCTAGTAGAATGAGTTTTAAACTATCCACTTGTAGCAATCAACATGTTTTTGGAAGTGTAAGAAACAGAAAACCAAATCACAACAGAATAATAAGGAAAGAGTATGAAATTAGGAAATACCTGGAGAAGAGGTAAATTGAAGAAGCTATATAGGAATTAGGGCCAAGCTGTGACCAGAGACAGCACCCATGAAGATCCCTGTTCATGACCACCCACGGTTCACCATAGTTGACCTCTGCTTTTCCAAACGTTTCAACATCCTAGTGAAATCCCTTTTACTTGAGAAACAACTTCTTGAAATGATGGGATGGCTGGCCATTTTAGCAGATACTGTCCTTTTTTTTTTTTTTAGAGTTCCTCAGTCAGTCCAGAGGACAAACTCACCTTGATACTCCAGATTCGGTAGACCATCCCATATTCTTGTTACGGTTCCCAGGAAGATGCGCGCAATGATTCCACAGAACTGGGTCAACTGCCCGTCTGTATAATCAGACTGAGTTACTACAGGATGGGAACAGGAAAAGGGGTTAGGTAGAAAACAAATAAAATAATCTTTTACCATGAACCAATACAGCTAACCAGTTACCTAAGGGCTTGAGTAGATTGTATGTTTCCTTCCTTCCTCCATGCTCTTCTCTTTAATAATCCAGAAGATGACATTTTAACTTATCAGTCTGTTCTACAGGCCATAAATTTTACAGCTATAAAGCTGCTTTGATATACTTACCTAAAATTTTTATTTAAGAATAACTTTGCGGATCTAACATCTTCATGAAAAGCATAGTGTTTAGTGACAGATGTCCTAATGGGCATTCAAATTTTTTCCTATGCTCTATGATCCACGTTATTGAATTCTTTTTCTTTCTTTGCAATGGAAAGCAGGAGGGTGGTGACAAATGTTTTACTTAATCAAGTGTTCACAGTTCACTAAGTTGTCTACATGGAGTATTGGCAGTTTACTCTATTTTCATTCAATACAAGGAAGCCCAACTCCATTATCCTCGCTATCAATCTTTAAAAATCTATGGCAATTTTTCAATTACTTCACTAATAACATGACAGTTTATTTGTGCTTTGTATCTTTCCTTTGGCTCAAACTTGTGAGAAATAGAAAAAGCTACTATGTATTCACTCATTGAGGATTTTTTTAGAGCTCTGAAAAACATAAGGCATGCAACGTAACTAAAGGTAGTATTGGATATTTATTCTATCTATAATTTTATTAGATATTTCCCTATTGTTGTAATAATTGAATATTTTCAACTAAATGGCAATCTGTATGATGGAGGAGAACACCTTGTATGTTTTGAATTCCATGTGACATTTTGAAGAGTGACACTTACTGATGATTGGAATAGTTATTTATATTCTATGGCCAGTTTCCAACAAGAAATTAAAATGTTTCACTCTGCTTTAAGATTTTGAATATGACTTTCATTTAGTATCATTGTTTCATGGAACTTATGGCCTCATACATGTCAAGCAAGCTAGCTCTTTAACACTGGACTAAACTTCCATCCTGACTGAACAACTTTTTCTACTGTATCTCTTACAACTTTGTGGTGTCTCGGATCTTCTGGATCAAGAATTTTGGAATTATAGGGAAGAGCAAAGCACATGAAAAAGAGACGCAAATATATGAAAAAAAGAAAACTCAGTAGTGACAGTAGGACATACTAGATATTCCCAGATAACGATGGTTGTTTGCTGAAAATTTGCTATGAATCTGGACTTAGGGTTGCATAATATTTAGTCACTTTGTGTTCTTAACAACTGAAAGGTGTAAGTATCAGAGTACTCATGTTATACTTGAAAAGTTGAAACTTACTGAGGCTAAGAGACCTCATTCACACATGTTAGAGCTTGAAATCAAATGCAGAATTGTTTGATGTCAATAAGTCTGATCCGAACTGATATATGCCCTCCTTTTCAAGGTTTGTCATAACATCGCCTTTTTAAAAATTGCCCTTATGCTAGAGAGATTCACTGCGCTCAAAGTGCTTGTCTAGTGTTTCTTTAAGTAATTCTCTAGAGTTCCAAATCTCTAAACAGATGACATGCAGCAATTATCTAAGGCTGGCCCAAGGAAACGTGATAGGGTGGGTAGGGTCATAAATTTAGCACTCTGTGTCATGTTTCTCTGTAAAGTGCAATGTCACAGTAATCTTCTGATAATGTACATTGAATGGTTACTCTATGGTATTTGTAATGGTTTTCTATTGTTGTATAATAACTTACCAAACACATCTAAGGTTAAAATGACACAGCATTTATTAGTCATAGCCCTTTTGGTCTAATGTAGTACTCTGTACAGAGTCTATAAAGCTATAATCAGTGTGTCCCAAGTTACATTGTCATCGAAGACGAACCTGGAGAAGAAACTCCTTTTCCACCTGTGCAGGTTGTTGACAAAACTCCTTTCCTTCAGGCAGAAGGCTATATGTACCTGGCTTCTGGCTGTCTCCAGCAAGGGGCTTGTTTCAACTCCTATAGGTCAACTGTGGTCTTTCTCAACAATCCTTTTGATAGGTCATCTTAAATACCATGAATTGCTTTCTGAAGATCAGCAAGGGAGAGGGAGAGAGTTTAACAGGTCAATCATTGGATTCTTCTATAGTCACCATGATCTTGGACACACTCCATCGATTAGATGGAAATCCCAAGTCCCCTGGCCACTCAAGGGAAGACAATTTTACAAATGCATAGAAAGAAAAGGCAGAAGTCAAAAGCCCACTTTCAAATCTGGCTCATACCATGCTATAAGAAAACAAGCTCACTCTTAATGTACATTTAAAAAGTTTCAAACACATTGTGTCCTTCAAAGAGCTAAAGTAGAATTTTCTGGAAGACAACCTTTAGTTATAAGGAGCGAATTTGTGCTTAGGGCTTTTTTTTCACGTAAGTATTAAAGTCCCATTAAAATTAGATTAAGCAATAAAAATAATTTATGGACAGAGTTATTATTCATAGTATCTGAACTTCAGGCACAGTTTGAAATTAGGACTCGGGCCCTTTAGAAAAGCAAAATTCTTCTATCCCCATCCTTTCAATTGTTTCATTCTGAAATTCAGCCACAATTTTCTTTGTAACTATGGACTAATTTTTTAAATTGTACTAAACTACGTATGCAGGAAAGTAGTTGGAGTGAAAATAATACTTTGAAGAAACGTCCACTGATGCACTTTCAAGAACTCAACAATGAATTATACGACCACGGTCGAGGAATTGAATTATATAAACCTGACTCCTCACCTTATCCATGTTTTAGATGGAAAGTGAACAGAAGAGAACGAATAAGTCAAAGCTGTTTTAGTAGCTAGGCACCCACTTCCCGCTCTCTTGCTCTCTCAGTCTTTCTGTCTGCCTTTGTTTGTTTGTTTGTTTTTCTCTCTGACTGAGTCTGGAAGTTCCCAGAGGACTGGAATCTCTTAGCATTATATTTTGCAGACATCATAAAAAATGTCCACTTTGAAAGGTTTTATTTGGAATAAGACTGTAGGAAAACTTGTTTAGGGTCTTTTTTTTTTTTATTACAACATATGAGGGCACAGTCCTCAGGCCCACCTAGGATGTCAGATGGAAGGAGGAGGTAGTCAGAGCTGAAAGGCAAGTGTCTGACTACAATATGATATAGTTCCATGTCCCCTGGAATTATTTGTTTTATGACAACAGTGTTTATTGAGAGTTCATAATCTTCATTAGTAGCTCAGTTTTCTGGTCATGCTCTTTGCTTTGTTTTGCAACTTTAAAATTGAGCTTTGAATAGAATCTTCATGTAACCAGCATATAAAAAAGGATATTGTCAGTCTCAAAATCATACCCAGTAAAAGTGACAATAAAACAGCAGTTTTTGTGTGTGCAGGTGGTGTTATACCTTATTTTATTAGCCCTGGAAGGATTATGTAAATTGGATTTATATTTCCTAATATGTATTAGTTTGCCTTTTTTGTTACTCTTAGCTTAGACAATCTAAATAAGACATTTGCTATGCCTTTTTTTTCTTTTGCTACATCTGCACTTTCATCCAGACAATAAACAGGAGAGATACCTCTGTGTACAAATCACATTAGTGGTGAATCTTTACTTACTATTTAAGGGCTGTATAGCTTACAGCTGACTTTATCGTCTCACTCCCATGAAGTTTGGGTTAAATCCGATCTGTTGATGAAGGGAAACAATAAAATAGATTTAGTAACTGAGATAAATGGCTTCAGGATACCAGGGAGACCATAATAAATCATAAATTGATTTGCTTAGTTTCAGGTTTATGCATTGTTTGTGCACCATTTCAAGCCTTTCTTTGGGGGTCCTGGGGATTGAACTCAGGGTCTCATGCTGAGCGTAATCAACACTGCATCTGAGTTGCATCCCCACCCCCATGTTACATTCCAATCCTCAACTTTCTTGGTCTCCTTTTATTTCAGGAGAGACCAAGATGGCGGGTCTGGGTGAACTCTGGCCATCTTCATGCAGGCTCAGCCTGGCAGTGCTGTTTCCTGACTTGTACCATGAACCTTTCTTTTTGTGCTCTGGAACTTTTCTGTTGACACAGGGCTATTGGGTACCAAGGATTGTACTTTACGACCACACTTGTGAGATCTATTCGTAGCTCAATTTTCTTTTAATCCTGCTTCCTGGAACCCCACTCCTGAATAAACCAACTGTGTATTCATCTGTGTGTTGGGTATTACATTGTGGGGCCTAGCAGATCA
Organism: Ctenodactylus gundi; assembly: GCA_004027205.1. NCBI lineage: Eukaryota > Metazoa > Chordata > Mammalia > Rodentia > Ctenodactylidae > Ctenodactylus > Ctenodactylus gundi. The sequence continues at coordinate 114,497 of PVKB01002903.1, forward strand.
AGACAATTAATATCAGAAGTTGTGAACTTTGAATTAGATTCACCTTTGATTTAATGACAAGATCTCACTGCTAGTGAATGAAGGGTTGGTTATAATCCATAAGGCTTCTAATTTGACCAAGAGGAATGAAGCTGGAGTAGAAAGGGGTGGCACTGACTGAGGGGTTTAAATGATTTGGGTTCAAAGTCATCCTAAAAAATACGTACTTTGGAAGGATTGTTTATTAAAAGATTTTTGAAATGAAATCATGGTTTATAGGCTTAAGGAGACCAACTGTGAGCTCAAAATCTCTGGGACAGCCTAAGTTAGTAGATTCATCTCCCAAAGACAGGATGCACAAAATTTCTGGTCCATTATAACAAGAATGATCCCTTCTCATACTATCAATCTTCCAGATCAACTGGCCACCAATGACAAGTGAATTCAGTAGAGTCCTCTGCTTTCAGGAGGGGAAGGAGTTTCTACTTATAAGAATTGACACCTGGATTTTTCTTCCCTGTCATCAGTGTTCCCTTCAGTAACAGATGCATTCATTGGTCTTACCAGAAAGTCCCATCGCCCATACATAGCAGGAGAGTGTATTGCTAAAGGCGTGGCCCAGGGGGCAGTTTTGGCCCATTATGCACCTTGAGGGGCTGGGACATGAACTACAAGAATGTGGGCTGTGTATTGAACCCACACAGCTCACAATTAGTGGTACACACAGGTGGTAACGAAGGAGTAGAGGCAGAATTGGCTTTTCTCACCTTGTTCTCAATGAGCTAATAGCAGAATTTCTGCTTTGTCTCTCAGACCTGAGTCTTTGCCAAACTTGTGGTTACAGGTCATGGAGAAAAGAATACATCTCCAAAAGACACTAGCAGTTCTACTGAATCGTTAGCTCTAATTTCGTTGTGGTCACTTTCGGTTTCTTAAGGCAGTGAAATGAGTAGGAACATGTCGCTCTAGGAATGAGAGCAGAAAATTGACCACTGTGATGAGCTAGAGCTGGCTCTACACAGTGAGTTTGGGGAGAACATTATTTTGCGTTTATGAAATTCACTGATTCATTTTGTGTTTCTCTATTCATAATCAGTGTTAGTGAAACTGAAAAAAGCTCAACTTTACAGGAGTAAAAAAAAATAATAATGGTATAAAGATAGCAGGGATACATGCACAGGTTTTTGCTCCAGATTTCTGAAATGTTGACCAAGAGTGAGAAAAATTAATAAAGGATAATAAAAACCAAAGCCAGAGATGAATACCACATAAAGTCTTAAGACCAGCTGGAGCTGTGTGGGTGTAGCTTCTACACCAATCCTCTTGGTCTAAGTCTTTTCAGAGAGTGTGTCTGTTTCTTCTTTAAGAGGATTCTGCGGTGTATGGGATCTGCAATTCCCTTCCTAGGCATGATATGCTTATTAATGAAGATTATTTGTGCTGGGGATAAAAGCCAGTGGAAGAGCACTTGCCTGGCATGCAGTCACCAATGCCATACATACAAACAAAACCCAGTAGTCTCACATCTCACACTGCAGCACAAAAGCTGGCTATATTAAAGAGTGTGTAATAAGAGCCAGTATCTGTGGCTTCTGGAAGGATGGTCCAAACACTGAGCAATTGCATGCATGGGACAACAAGCTCAATAGCCTGTCTTTGTCACTGGTGGTCACTTCTTTTCCCGTCTCCTCAATTCTGCTCCCTGAGATTACACTACATAATAAGAAAACAACACAATAAGATGTGCAGCAGTTTCCTGTTTTGTGGAAATATATGTTGAGAAGCTACCATACATTTTAATGGTTTCAACCACAAATTTTTGATTTTTAGATTGATGAGTTCTAAATCTCATCTTATACTGGTTGGGTAACCATAGCAAGTTACTTAACCTATCTATTTGCTCCTTTTTATACACAAAATGGTGAAAATAAAACTTTATTCTCATATTTGATATTTAATAAGTAATTATGTAATATATATATATTTAGTAATAATCATTAATATCATTCTAGTATTATCGTCAGCTCTCTTAATTAAACATTTCAACTGTTGTTCAAGAATCATTTGAGAGACCGAGATAGGATTTTTGTTTGTTTGTTTTGGTTTGTTTTGACTAACTCGAATCATGGATTCACTGGACATCAGAGATTAACGTACATTCCATAAAACACAACAAATCTAGTGAACATGGTTGCGCTAACAAGTGCAAAGAATTAAGCGACTTCCCCAAATCACATTAAGTTTATGTGACAAAGTGCCCAATTTGATGATGTTACCAGCACAATTTTCTTTCTACGACAGTATCCTAGAAGATGGAACCAAGCACATCCATCCCCCAAAGATGAGCATCTGAATGATTCCTCTTGGGGTCCCACAGAGAGCTGCCTGTACGCCACTGGCTGAGGTGAGCTGTGGCTGACTTCCTGGAGGAAGTTTGTCCCTGAAAGCTGTGTAGCATTTGTTCATTTGTTCTTTTCCTAACTGGTATATATATATATATATATATATATATATATATATATATATATATATATATATATGTCAATTGCTAATGACTTGGATACTGTTTTTTAAACTATCTTGATAAATTCTTGGCACCTTAATTCTCCTATATAAACTGTTCATTATGATATATCAGGTGCAAGGAAAACAAGAAAAGCAAAGTTCTCAAGCAATACCTAAGATGATAATTGGGTGGTGATTAACTCTCAGGTTCCAAAATATGTACACTTCACATACAGCAAGCTGGCATTTAAGCAAAATTTTTTTCATAAGCAATGCAAATAAGAAGCTGGTTATTATTTCTTCAGAGTAAGAGGGAAAAAAACTAACACCCCAACTAGAAAAGGAATATATATATATATATATATATATATATATATATATATATATATGCAAATGAGTTATTGGCTCCTAAAGAAGAGTAAACCAGAGAGGGAGCAAGGATGGTCAATACCAAGCGTTGCGGCGTTACCATGCTCGGAAGTCACCGAGACATAAGAGCGGGTGGGAAGTCGAACTTCCAGAGTCAGCGCCGTATTGGTGGGGTTCAGACTTTGAAAACTTCTCACAAGCTTTCTCGAAGTACAGTCCCGCTCCAGAATCTATTTTGTTTTCTAGTAAGATTAATCTTCAAAACTTTGTGGGTAGTCTTGAGCAAACTGGTTACAGTTTCAGAATCTTCTCCTACAGAGGGCATTGGTCAATCTTTCAAAACTTTGTTCCAGTAATATGTTGGATAAATACCTGAATCTAGGCTAGGTGTTAGCGATACGTTTGTGACAAAGTATTTCCAACTCTTTACAAGAGATGGGTGACTTTCCAGATAAACAATTCTCAAACTAGGCTCTATAATTAATTTGCTCCATTGGCTGTTTTCTGAAAACCAATGCTTGAGATGAAAATTACCCTCCTAGGTTCAAATGTGGATGACCATCTGATATGACCTCTGCCATTGGGCTTACTGTAAAATGGATGTTGTCTCTTTTGTTCTGGAAGATTGGCAGTTTTCTTTTCCATTTCTTCCTTTTCTGTTTCCTCTTTTCTATACCTATTCCCTTTCTAATCTTACTCCTGGTAAATAAAATGTTCTTCCTAGTGGTCCAGCAAAATCTATCCTGATTGAGAGAAGTTTTTTTTCCCCCCTCTGGGTTTATCTCCAAAACAGTAGCCGAGGATTCATGTCTTAAAACATTTGAAAATACTCTGTAAGTCTTGGGGAGAAATATCTCCTTGAAATGACACCGCTGTTGTATGACTGTGACACGTTGGTGCCAATATGTGTGGACGCTGCTGAAGAGGCCATGGGAGACACAACAGGTGAGAAACGGCTCTTCGCTGGTCTCGCCAGGAGGGAGATCCAAGGAAAGTGTACTTGGGCCTGTCCTGAGAGATAAAGGTGTCCCTCAATAAACAGCCGGTGGCTTAGGCCCGCAGCTGACTTTACTCGGATTTATCTCAGGGCCTCCATGCCCAGCAGCCAAAGGGAGATTTGTTTTTCTGGGTGGATTTAGGGGAATTAGGCACATGAAGTTATATGTAGAAACTGTGAATTGAATATAAAATTTTCTGAGATGGAACACTAACTTGCCTTAAGCACTTGTTCACTCTACTAAACATATTTTTGATGAGTTTGAAATTATATTTAGATCATAGTATTTTATAAAAGACCTTGTAAGAATAAGTATTATGAATTTTTATCTCCTTTAGAAAGCAGTTCCTAGATAATAACAGAAAGCTTTAGGGGGAATAACTGCTTCTTTCACATCTAATCCTGCATAGTCAGGGAGGCTGGGTGTTTAGACAACTTCATCAGAGTAATTACAGCTCTCGCTGAAGACTCGGCCTTAGTTAAATGCTCTGAGACTATTATAGAGACTGCACTGTTATTTTTTTTAGTGGTACAATAAAATTTGAGACTAAATTTGTGCTTAAGAAATGCAGACAGGTTGCTTTATCAGACAGCTATAGGAATATCTACCTCTTATGGGTTAACTGGTGGAAAAATCATATAATATTAAATATATAAAGCGTAACATTTCTTAACTATGATATGTATTTTTTTAGATTTTTTACCATGACCTATGTCTCACATGAGAAAAATGGTAAAAAAAAAAATCTGAGTTATTTTTTCCTCTTCTTTAAATCTGTTCAAGGGTCATTTCTTGCAGTCTCCAACCCTCAGGGACTCCCCAGAACAGGTGAGGAGGGGTCGGACCAAGGAGTAATTACTCCACTACCGAGACTCGCTTTGGTTAGCGCAGTTCGATTTATTTAGGAAGTACAGAGCTTATATATACTACAATAATGCAGAAGTCATCTCCATCCAATCAGCGAAAGCTTAACTAGGGGGTTCTCCCAGAAGGAGAGAGGGAGTGGAGGAAGGAAGATGGGGCCGCTGATCAGCAGATTGTCCCTGTCTGGGGTGGGGGGCTGCTCTGATGCCAACTCTGTTGAACCGTAGTGTCTTGGATTTATGCTAGGTAGGCTTCAACTCAACCTGAACACACCACAATTCCTCGTTGTGAAAGTTTAGAGCTTTGGTTAGCATTTACTTGCGTCACATGGTGGCAACTTATCCTTGTATTTTTATGTGAGGTGAGGGTTCATGCCTCTCTTCATGGTTCAATACCACTAAATGAGAAAATAGAACATATAGCATTCACTACCTATCACCCATAAATCAGAAATGGTTATTGTATGACTAAACGTTTCACTCATGCATAGACTGGCAGCTATATTTTCCAACATACTTTTCGCTTATCTTGGAACCTTTCTGACTAAAAAAGAATGTGGAATCACATTTGAAAATTCAATAGGCGTACTTAGAGTGCTCTAGAATAAAAGGAAATTAAAAATGGAATTAAATTAAATTGATGAAATTAAAAAATATTGAGGCTAGGTCCTTCACTAGGTTCTGTCACACAAGTAACCTTTCCTTATCTGGCACTCCTATAGCCTACTTCACATCTCATCATGTATACTGTGTTCTTTTGTTAGAATTTTTTTTTTCATTTCCTATCTGTACTGAAATAGGGTGGGGTTACACAAAGGACAAATACCTAAATGTGCCTAGTGAGCCCTAGGAGAGTATGTTGTTTCACCCTTTCCAGTTTCTAGTAGTATCTAAGGTTTTAGTGGTCTCTACCCAATCACCCGCCCCTCTGACACCGGAAGCCATCTATCCAAGGTGTGCAGTTTCCTTTTTGGTGGCAGAACCAGAATAATTTTTAGGTTTAGTTCGGTGCTAAACAGGTTAGGAAAATTTTCTTCTTTAACTCTGTTCCTCTTTAGAAATATTAAAAACATGAGATTTTACATTTCATAGTTGATCAGGAAAAGAAAAGCTTGTAACAATAGATGATTGATCCTTAAAACCCGAAGCCTGAGAGTTGATCAAAGCATGAAAGGAAGTGGAACAGGATGTTACGGTGGCTTTCAGTCAAGGGACAGAGTGTGATGCAGGTGTCACTTGTCAGTTGTCCCAGTGCCACCCCCCTGGAGCCTTTTCATTAGACTACTGCAGATCAGACCCTTTTCCGTGAGATTTCCATTTCAAATATTCTTATTTATCAAGAACATTTTAATGTGGCTTCCATCACTTGCTCAGCCTAGAGGCCTAAAACTCCCAAATTAGATCCTGAAATGATGCCACCAAGATGAACCCATTTAATTTTGTCTGGTTGTATTCATTTGCATAATGAATATCGAGCTCATTTACAGCTCTATGAGAGCACTCCATATTAGCTAGTGGCAAAATAAAACTTTTTTATAGCTGGGATTTTCTAAGTAGCGTTCAACCCAAAATAACTTTGGAAAGTATTCAAATGGTGAATTTAATTAACGATAAACTTGTTTGCATAATCTCAAACTTAAATGTAAATTTAGAAATAAAAAATAGACTTTGTTATTTGATATGATTCAGTAATAAAATAAAATAAAGGAGAATCAGAAAATGATCAATTATATATGGTTTTCTCATCTGTACTTATTGTCAATCTTCTGTGCTAGGAATGTTAACTTTTCAACTAAGTAGGGCAGGCTGCCCATGCCTGGTAGAGAGACAGGTGCTGGCCAAAACCCTCAAAAACAAATGGAAAAAAATAAAGAAGTTCTAAAATTTATATGTAAATATATATGTGAAAATTATATATATATATATATATATATATATATATATATATATATATATATATATCAAAAGCTGCAGAAGCAACATACTATTGAGTTTCAGAAGCCACATGCATATGACCACACACTTTTTGAGTCCAGTTGTATACTATAAAGTTCTAAACAGGCAAATGCATGTGGTGGTACAACTCAGAATAGCAATGTATTGGTCCTGTGTCATTGCCGACCAAATACTCATAGATTTAGAGCAGCACCTTTGTTATTGCATATTTCTGTGGGTTGAGAGGTCACGCATGGCTCAGCTAGAGTGTCTGCTTCAGGATCGCAAAATAGCAATCAAGTTTTTGGCCAGGTTGGCTTGTCATCCTCAGGCTTGTTTGAGAAGCAGCTTCCTAATGCACTCAAGTTGGTAGAATCTGTTGCCCGGGGGGTTGCAGATAGGAGAGGGTCTGCTTCTTTTTGGCTACTGAGTGTGAGCGTCAAGCTTTAAGAGCTGTCTGTAGTTTTTAGAGGTTGCTTCAATTATTTGCTATGCGTTTGACTTCAAAATGACTCCTTCATGAAGCCAAAAGTAGGATTCTTTGAAGACAATTTGTCAGCAAGATAAAATCATACAGAACACAATATAAACAGAATGGCATTTCCTGTCCTTTACTGTGTTTTACTTTTTGGTAGGAAATGACCATAAGTCATACTCATAACCAAAATATATATATATATATATATATATATATATATATATATATATATATATATATATATTAAAATAGTTCATAGTATGAGAAAAAGAAAATTAGCTTAGTATATTGATAACATGCTTGCATTTTAAAATAAATATATAAACATTTTTGCAGGAACTAAGTTGATTTGATATTTTATCATAAAATAAATCTGTAAGTCTCCATAGATTTCTATATTAAAAATAAATAAAAATGTAAATTAAAAAGTAACTTATAAAAGTTACAAAATCTATGAAATAATTAAAATGAATTTAACAAAATGAAATATAATACACCATAAGAAGACCATAAAACAAATCTTAGTACATTGGGCGTCAGATTATTTTATTAGATAGGATAAACTAAAACATAAAAAGTAGCATTTCTTTCCAGATACCAAATTTTTAAAATTTTTTAAAAATTATTTTTGAGAGATAACATCCAGCTCTGTAGCTTAGGCTGGAGTGGGGCTCACAATGTAGCCCAGGCTGGCCTCAAACTCCCAGCAGTCCTCTTGCCTCAGCCTCCCTAGCACTGGGATTACAAGCATGAGCCACCTCACCCAAATTTATTCTTTATAAAATTGTATGTATACTTATTTTAATACTCTCTGGATCAGTACTAGCTGCCATTTGGAGGAAGGGTGAATGAAAAATTAGGTTTATTTTCATTTTCACAAAAGAGAATACATGTATAGAAGTTATTAAAAAGGGAACTAAAAAGCAGCAAATAGTGATAAATCACTTGTATGTACAGAGAAATTTAATTTATGAAAAAAGTTATTGAATTTAATATAGAAAGGAAGCATTCATTAATAATTTAAAAATAAATTACAAGAATTAAGTCCCAGTGTGCTATTAAATAGGTAATCACAGATGATGATAATGTAATCTATATTTCAAAAAGTTATTAGGATAGATTTTGAATATTTTTTACCATAAAAGGAATAATAAATGCTTGAGAAGATAAGGTGAATTCCAATTCAAACACCGCACAATATACGCATTATCAAGACACCTCATGGGACAGCACAATTACGTACAGTATTCTGTTATTAGGTTAGATTTTGTATCTCAACTAAGAAAGATCAAATTAGGTGCTTCCTATTTATCACTGCATATCATCGCTGCAGTCATAGACATAATTGCAAACTAGTAGCCACATTTAAAAGTAAAAACCAAATTAATTTCAAAATATTTCATTTAACCCAATATATTACCGATTCAGCACGTGAAGAAAACAAGGAATTATAAGAAGATACTTCTTATTCATAATGTTTCTTTTCTTACTAATTCTTCGGAGCATAGTGTCCATTCTACATGCACAGTCTAGTGCCACTCAAACTAATGGCATTTCAAATATTGAGCAGATCTAGGCAACCGCTGGCGACTGTGTTGGACGCTCTCTACCCTTCATGATTGGCTGAACTCTGTACTGTCCACTGCCTTCATCACTGTCCTTGGTATCAGGTTGTTTGTTGAGGTCTCCAAAAAGAAGCATCAGAGGCCTGAATTTACAAAGGAAACACATAATATGGCTATTCTTAATTCCTTGGGGGGGTGTGTGTGTGTGTGTGTGTGTGTGTGTGTGTGCGTGCGTGCGTGCGTGTGTGTGTGTGTGTGTATACACACACTGTGAGTTAGCTTTTCTCTTGTTCTGTTCCTTTAGATGCAATAACCTTAATTAAGGGACCTTCTCCTGGCTGGCTGTAATAACTCTTCTTTCCGTCTTCTGTTTTTACACCAACAAGTCTAAGAAAAGCAGACAGCTTCCCAAGACTTGACAAGGTTCCTCAACCTCTCTTCCCCTTTGTTATCAGTTCCTTTCTTTAAAAAATCAGGTTGCATTTGAGGTATATGTCATTTCATTTTATGTACACACACGCATGCACATTTACCAGATGGATTAAATAGTTAAATATATTATAAATCTGAGTTACAAAATGATAAAATTTGAAGAAAAGCTTCATAGAATTTTGTGGGAATAAAATAAGAATTAAGAAGTAAAATGGTATTGTGGTTTGGATCTGGAATGTCTCCCAAAAATCTCATGTATTTGAATGTTATAGATATTCTATGGAACCATGTGCTGTTGGGATATTGGGGCCTTTTCTGGAGGGGTGGATTACAGGCATGTAAATTAGATTATATACGTGTATTAGGGGTTTAGCACACCTTCCATACTTGGATCCAGGAGGGGCTGATTACTGGGATGAGACCTGGAAGGATGTATAAGCCGCTTCCTTCCTTCCTTGGAGGACTAGTCTCAACTTACCTTGACTTGGCTTCCTGTCTGTGATGTCATGAGAAGCTGCCTCCACCTCTGCCTCTGCCATGTACTTCCCTTGCTGCCACCCGCCCCTGAATGGACTGTGACCTTCTGAAACCGTGAGCTAAAATAAACCTTTCCTCCCCTATATTTGAGTCACAGCAATGAAAAAGTAAGACAAATGGAAAATAAAACATCCTGAAGTTTTGGTGATAGTGTACTTAAAATTTTTATAAGGCTAGGGGCTGGAGGAATAGCTCAGCCGTTAAAGTGCTTACCTAGCAGGCTCAATGCCCTGAGTCTGATTTCCCAGCATCACATAAGCTGAATGTGGTGGAGCACACCTGTGGTCCCAGCACTTGAGAGGCTGAGGTAGGAGGATTGCTGTGAGTCAGAGGCCAGCCAGGGTTCCCTAGTGAGTCCAGGACTAGCCGGGACTAAAGAGAGAGACCCTGCCTCAAAAATTTTGTTTGTAACTTTATAAAATGAAAAAGTAGACTATATTGACATCACATAAAATATAAAAAGTTACGTTCCTTAATATATAGTGATATATTGGCTTCATTATAAATGAATAACCCAATAGAAGAAAATGGACAGTTACTTTGAGTGGAAAATTCATAAAAAAATTGAAATGCAAACATCAAATAAACATATAGAAAAGCCAACTTCATGGATAGTTGCAAATTAAATACGGAGTCTCCCAGTTTAAACCCACAGAAAAGATGTATTTCATTTAGGGCTTAACTCTACCTAAGGAAAGAGGCGCCTTCACCAACTGGTGTGTCAGTGTGTACTTCTGTAACCTCTGTCTTTCCTGCAAGTAAAATATTGTCTATAGATGTAAAAGTATCAATAACTTAGAATATATAAACATAAAAGGTTGGTTACTGCACTATCACATTGAATATTTCAGAAAAAAACCCATAAAGGTCAATTGTAGGGGAAAGGTTGAAGGTGTCCATGTCATCAGTATGGAGATGGCTTTAAAAACTAAAAATAGAAATTGTGTTTGGCCCAGGTATACCCATTCTAGGCACCTTTCTGAAAGAATAAAAGATATCATACATAACATAACAATAACATACATATCTATGTTTAAAGAAGCATGACTTATATTAACCAAATCTTGGAAAGAGTCTCTATGCCCTTAAATAGATAAAGAAAATGTAGCATAAATACAGAATGGGACATACTCTGCCATGAGCAATGGTAAAATTAGCTCATTTGTATGAAAATGCTGCACCTTGTGACCAAAATATTGAGTGAACTAAAATCAGACACAGCAGTTTGAACATCACGTGGTTTATCTTATGTGAGAATCACAATATATAAATACATTAAAGGAAAGAAAATATACAGTTGATAGGAGAGAGAAAGGTAGACTCTGTGGATGTGGAGAAGGAATCTAGGAAAGCAAGGAGATGGAGGGGAAAAAAGGGAAGAAAAAGGAAAAAGAAACGTAATGCAGAACAGATGAGACTTACTCCTCACCGCAAATTCTTGTATCAGAAACGTGCAGTAAGAAAATAAGTTCTAAAAATTCTAAAATTTCGTTGGGAAGGCTGAATAGATTCAGATATTTAAGTTTATCTCATTTGGTTATCTAAATTAAGAAACATTTTTGAACTGAATTATTGTAAAGCTACTACTCAGAAATTTAAGTAATTTAACTACTCTTAGATTCAAACATGTTAAAAGAAATCAAACTGTAGAAACAAACAGAAAAGTGTACCTGAATGTATTGACCCCATAAAATGATTGTAGCATTGTTACCATATGTTAATATTGCATTTGCCCTTTTATTAAAAAAGAATTAGAAAAATCACACATATGTAATTTTCTATTTTGTTTTTATCTCTGATACATTCTTTTTAAAGATTAAATGTCAAGATTTCCCTTTCTTCTATGAGTTAATCTATTTCAAAATATTTGCTCTTCACAGTATTGTAAGGCTACAAAATAAAAATGTGACTATATCAACATGTTAGGGTTGACGGGGTAGGAGAAAGCTATACAAATGGAATGCAGATGAAAGTGTTTAACAATTGACAAATATTTGCAAAAAACAAATACTTTGAGATAGAAAAAAATGAAAAAAAGAAAAAACATACTTATCATTTAACCTTTAGAAATATATCACATTTTTTTAACATCTGTCATATTCTGGATAGAGTTCAAATAGCAGAGATTCACCAAAAATGTTCACTTTAGTGTAATTCTCACCAAATATCACATCTTCTATGCACCAGTATCACTTTAGTGGTTTTAATCAGTGTACACTTATGCATTCATTAGCAACTGTAGTCATTTTAAGAACTATTGCTATTTTGATAATAGATATATCAAAATTGATTTCAGAAAAAAAATGAATTAGGGAAATATGCTTGCCCAGGGTCCTATACTGAAAAACAAAATTGATTTCTATGTAGTATCTAATGAGTGGCAAAGTTGGTGGGTTCGATTTCTACATCTCGATCTTAATAGAAAAACAGGGACAAAGGAAGAAGAGTGAAATAATTTTGCCAAAAGTTATTAGCATTTTAATATCTAATAATCTCTTTGTTTTCCCATCCTCTACTGAATATCCTAGTATTTTATAGCAAGCAACAATATCTTGTTAAATTGTTTTGCCTGTGGATGTCTAAACATGATGAGATTTTACAGCATAACATAGACAGCTTATAGAAGCAAGGCAAGTTCGTAAATACTCCTGCTTTTCTAAAGAAAAGGTTCTTCTACAAAGGGCCAATATGTATGTACGACGGTGCTTAACATCACTCTTCCTCAGCAAAATGAAGATCAGAAACACAAGGAGTTGTTGCCCAGCACATCTTAGGATGGCTATTAATAAAAAGAAAAAAAACTAACAAACATTAGTAGAGGTGTGACGAGAAGACAGCGTACATTGCTAGAGGAATGAAAACTGTTAGAATCACTATGGAAACAGTACGAATGCTTCTCACAAACATACAGATCTATTCCATCATTCAATAAGTGTGCTCCTGAGTACATATCCAAAGAAAGTAAGATCACTATCTAGAAGAGACATTTGAAGTTTCATAGTTATTGAAATATGATCCACAATATCCAAGGAATGAAAAGAACTAATATTACAGATACTATTAATACACACACACACACACACACACACACACACACACACACACACACAATGGAATCTTATTTAATCTTAGAAAAAGATTAAAAAATTATTGCTTCTAAGTTAATGTAGGTGATTCTGAGGAACCTTATGCTGATGTGCTGTGGACTAGACAAAGAGGAACACGTGCTGTGTGATCTCACTTCTATGCAGAACCTTAAAAAACTAAAGATAGAAGAAAAATAAAAGAATACTTATTGGATGTTTTGGGATACCAGAAATAAAGACATGCTGGTCATAGCAGAAAACCTTCAAAAGATAAATAAATTTAAAAAGATTTAATTATGGCACGACAGCATGATAACTCCTGGTAATTACAGTACACTGTATACATAATAATTGCCTTCCTCTCTTTTTTCTTCTCCTTGGGCACACAATGGATTGGAGCTGTGTACTTCACACGGGTGATGTTCAATCTTCTGAGGCTACTCATTTAAATGTTGCTCTTTTCTGGGAATATTTTCACAGACACCCAACCACCAATATTATTTTACTAGGTACCTGGCATCATTGAGTCTGGTCAAATGGGCAGATAAAATTAGTCATTGTAACTTCTGAATGCAAACATCAGAAAATAACAGCAAGAACAGGCCTAAAAGTGGTAGTTTCCCCCCCACCCCCACATTTTATTGATATGTATACGTGGTAGTTTTGACTGGTTGGCATCTGGGGAACTAACAAGCTTACTTGAATTTACTCTGATATCCAATCAATTTCCTACAAATCTTATTTCTATTATTTTTTCTGACTGCCCATTTCTCTTCAATCACAAAAACTGTTTCCTACCCCATCCTTGTTCAAATTCCAAATCTTTTCCAAATATGTCCTTAGTTATGACTATAGGAATTTGAATTCTGTGTCTCTCATCTAGTACTATAATTATTATACTTTTGATAATTGTGTGCTTCCTATATAGTAAGGTTAACACATTATAAATTCCCAACAGCAGTTAGTTAGTCAACCTGTATGTTTTTTTATAAACATATTGAATATAAGAAGGTGTCTTGTATTTTTGTGTCATGCTAAACAAATGCCTTACAAATATTTGAATCTGGATTCTTCATGGAATTGCAGATACAGCTCAGGTATCATAAAAAGAAAATTAGTATTACGAGTCAAAAATTTGAAAAAGAAAAGGCAGTTTGCTGGTTCTGTATCCATTTCACAACACTTTGGAGAGCAAAGAGTAGTGGAATCAAGAGATTTATAAAACATTAGCCCTCCAGCTCTCATATGTTTGGTGTTCCAGATGGTGCAGTGCATATTGTGAGTATTCATACAATACAGCAAAGATTAATCAAAAGAGCAAAACATGTGCTTATTTTTAACCATAATTTTAATTTATTCTTTGCTCCACCTCCAAAGATTTTGATAAAACATTTTCCCATAGTGGCAGTATTTTTCTTTGAAATGCAAATTTCTAATGGGAACTAATCCCATGATTATTCTAGGCCAGATATCTCTAAATAGCTAACACATGCTAGAGATTCACCCGTGCACTTGTAGTGCATTTTTAAAACCCCTGACAACTTTTGGTAACTACAAATAGAGGACCCAAATGAAAATATGTACTTCCTTTAGAAGAATAAAGCTGGGAAGGCTGATACCAGCTTTCCTTCCACGATGCAAACCTTGCTCCTCCCTGGTTCCCAGCATTCGCCCACATTTCCTCTTCTCAGCTCTGTTCATCAATTTCCATTTGTAAGTAAGTACTTTAAATTCTGCTGCCTATATCTTAAAGATGGCACAAGGATTAAAAGAAGTAGGCATAAATTTGAGCTGTTTCACAGTCTGATGTATACTCGGTGCTCAATAGCGCTTGGCTTATCATCCAATATCTTCTCCAAGTTCATATTCACTTTTTTCCTATTCGTATTTCTTTACCTAGATTTCTGTTTAGTACATCTAAGCTATGTAATATCTTTACCCTACCATGTAGGTGTCCTCACTTGTTAGTGTGTTCTTTTACCATTATTATCAGCCTTGTTTCTGTGTCTTTTAGTTGTGAGAAAAGGTGCTCAATATCCAAAATTATTCCATTAGGGTTCTGCCTAGGTCTTAAAGAATGACAGCAGGAAACAAAATCAACATAGTATATGACAATATTTGGTTAGAAAACATTATAGATCTTGTCAGATACAGCAAAATTACATTTTGGTAATTATAAAGTGCTCCCATTTTGTCCAAAAGAACCCTATCAGATGTGCATAATAGGGATATGGTACAGAAGAGAAACGTGGTGAAACGATTTTAATGTTTTATTTGGCTGAAAAGAAAGTGATCAAAAGTAAATCTGCACGTCACAGAGATAATGTAACTGCCTCAGTTAATCTTTGCTGCATCCTTAAAAATGTGGGTGGTGAAATCCACAAATTATAAGTGTAGAAACTAAACTTGAGGGAGGTAGAAAAGCCCAAAGTAAGTAGAGATGGGAAGCTGACATTAACATGTGAGAAGTCGTAAGCAGCACAAAAAGAATAGTCAATGAAGCAATTTAGCCAGAAGAAAGGTAGTGTCAGATCTATGTTACAACATAGAGAGAAACTTCTTTAATGTTCAAAGACTACTAATCATGAGAGTTGGGAGAGCTGTATGAAATGTCAGGGAAAGAAAAACACAAAATCCAAAAAATACCCTCTTTCCTAGGGGATTTTGGTGACTTCAGCCATGCACAGCTGAAAAAGTTTCACAATCATTGTCAGCAACAAGGCAGAGGAACTTCTATTGTGTCCACCTCACCTAATATTCCAAGAAAGAAAACACGTGGTGTGTGGCCTGTCCCGGTCAGGCCACAGGTGTGATGCAGCACCCATTTATACGGCATTAACGAAGAGAGACGGACAAACCCGAGCAACTGGGTGTCGGGGGCACCCAAAGTCATTGTATGATAAAAAGTAGGTCTGGATGTCTACGTGACAAAAATCTTTGATGAGGGGCCACCATCTTATAAATGTTTTGGGGATTCTTTTGTAATAGATGAGATCAGGCATCTTGGGGGATGATAAAAAATATTTTCCTGGGCTCAGTTTGAGTGCATAGTGAGTCACCATCATCTTCTACACTGGAATGAAGTACCATTGAAGTACGAGTCTTTCTAATCACTGGTCATTTCAACGGTACGTTGTACAATCTCTCATCAGTGGCATTGTGCTCTTCTAATTTTTCCCTTGGATGAATGAAACACCTTCACAACAAAGCTTTCTGTTTCAGAGAAAAAACGAGCTCACTAAAACCAGCTTAAAATGTATGGAGACTCAGTGGCTGATAGAGTTGGACGTTGGCAGAGGAGGTATGCTTCAGGAACGTGAAGACACACGGGCTCACGTACCATCAACCAGGACTATAGTTGAACTTCTCAATTTGGCTTCCTGAATGTTGGCTGAAGGTTGGCATGGTTTTTGAAGTGCATGTTCTTTGGTTCCTATATAAACTAAAGAAATTTCTGTGACCATGGATTGCTCACATTTGGCGCTGCAACTAATTTCATTTTTTTTTTCTGATGGTGAAAGTCTGAGTTCTGAGCCCATTCTGACCCATTCACTCTAAGAAATAGACTGTATGTTTATCAACAAATTTGGTATATACTTGAATGAGGATTTTAAATTTTAACATCATCATAATAACCTATATACATTTATAGAACACATATAGTGGAGTCCTGCCCCCAGATTTTCTGATTAAGCAGATCTGGAATAGTAATTTGTGGATTCCTCTTTTACTGTATATAGTTATGCAATATTATGTGAAATATGCTACTTTGAGAGTATGAAGATCCTGAAATGACTACATGAGTCAATTAACGTGTTGATTACCTCACATCAAGTTTTCAATTTGATACCATCACAGTTGAAAATGAAAATCCTTTGAGAACAATGGCCCAAGTCTCTTCTCAAAACAATTATATAGTATTTTTGATCATGAAGTGTATTCATTTGTATTATTTTTAGATTTCCATACAAATAAAGCAAAACCCTTACCTAAATGTGCATTCCATTTCAGCAGTCTGAAATAGGACTAGAAATTCTAAATTTCTAATAACCTTTCCAGTGATATTGATGCTCTTAGCTCAGAGTCCTGCCTTTTCATAATGGTTTAGAGTAGTATCTGATTGGAACAATCTGAGGAAAAGCCAGGTGTTTTCAGTGTGCAAGACTTGTGTCAATCATTGTCTGTTGCAGTCGAGACTCAGAGAGTAAAACCCAGCCCAAGATCTAGAGGGGTGGAGTCTTCTGAAAGATGGTCTGTTTGCAAGTTGGGTAATTAGGTTGGTCTTTCTTTTTTCCTTTCACACAAATGGAAAATGCATTTTGTTTTCTTTTCCTGTTTCATTAATCTGTATATATGCAATACATAATGTTTACATCAAACTTGAGTATTTTGTGCACATAATTTTTGTGTCAGAATTATAAACCCTTCTCTTCTCCCTTTCTGACCCTTCCACACTCTCTCCCTCCCCACTAGTTCTCACTATTCCTCCATTTAGTTCTATGGAATGACTGTAATCTGGGCTTTTCATATTAGAGAAACCATTGAATATTCAACCTTCTATGGCTGACTCATTTCACAGAGCATGATGGTCCCAAGTTGTATCCATTTACCTACAAAAGCCTCAAAATGATGTCTTTATAGACAAGTTGTACTCATGTATCACAATTTTGGTATTCATTGGTTTATTGATGGGTATTGTGGTTTCTTCCACATTTTAGCTATTACTGGTTGTGCTGCTATGATCATAGGTATACATATGTCTCTTTTATATGAAGGTTTCAACTCTTTTGGAATGATTCCCAGAACACATATCACTGGCTCAAACATGTTTATTTTGAGCCTTTGGAATAATATAGGTGTAGGCAAGAACTTTTCTTAATAAAACACTCAGTGCAGAAGAAATAACCCTAAGAGTCAGCAAATGGGATTATATAAAATAAAAATGTTTCTGCATGGTGAAGGAAATTATCAAAAGAAAGAACTAACAGAATGCAAAAACATATTTACCAATTATACCTCAGATAGGGGGCTAATTACTTGATTATACAAGGAAATGAAGAAAAGCAGACCCCTCAAATTCTAAGACTCCATTAAGAAATGGGTAGCAGAAATGAATAAGCAATTCTCAGATGAAGAAGTTCAAATGGTCAGTAAATACATGAAAAGATGTTCAACATCTTTAGCCATTAAATTAATGCAACTCGACACATCACTAAGGTACAACTCCACCCCAGAGAGAATGGCATGTATGAAAAATCTAGAACAACAATCAATGCTGACAAGGCTGTAGAAAAAAGGAACTGTCTTACAGGGCTGCTGGGAGTGTAGATTTGGGTGATTCTTAAGGTGGCTGGTAAATTTTAGTTTCTAGGAATTAACTCGAGCTTCTCTGTGTCACCCTGCAGCACAGAGATCTACATTTCAGAAGCATATAAATAATTGAGAAATCAATCACTTTACACATGCATTTGTCAGTCTTGTTTATTCAACCCAAAAAGGGTCTAAAGTTGTGTAAAGTGCCTATGACCTGTGCCTCAGTCATCCTGTGCTTTAGGTCGCCAGCATTTCCATCTTCCTTTAGACCCTTCGGCACCTACATAGCTCTTATCAGGAAAAACAGTAGGTAGGAAAAATCACCTACACGATGGAATCTGGAGAAACACCTTAGTTGCTTTGGTTTTCCTAACTCATCAGCAGAATTTAGCTTACCTTTGCCAATGTGTCTTCCTTACTAATAGCTGCTGATGCGATGAATGATTCACATGATGGAGAATCAATATGGCGAGTTTGAGTCTTCAAGTGATAGAGAAACAGCAAATGGGACAAATTTATCTAGTGATTATTGACAACTTAATTGTGAGCAGGCAGGTGAAAACCCTTCGTCATGAAAGAAGAACAGGAAGTCCGTGATGTCAAGGGTAAAAGTATTAGTAAGTATAAACGCAGGGATTTAGATAACCTAGATCTTTGCTTTAGTCCACACCCATACAAAGCCAAGTTGAGTTATTGGTAGACTGCACCCATTAATGATGGGAGAAAATGGTTTTGACAATTAGCTGATTAGAGATGTACTTCGTTTTACTCAATATAACATAATATAGCTAGATGGTATTTGTGGTTACTTAGGTGAAACTGCTTTAGTAAAGTCTGAAAACATTAATATGCGACAGAAGAAAGACAGGGAAAGAAGACAGCCTATTGTGAGCGCTTTCACTCTTGCTGGCATCCACTCTGTTTCACTATGTAGCCTGGGTGGAAACACCGAGATAAGTTGCCGGGATTCTATATTCTAAGAGACTCAAGCAGCACATTGTCAGGTTATCTACTATCTTTCCTTATATATTTTGTAGGATGGATCTTCAGGGTAAGCCTCATAAAAATTACAAGATTTTTATCACCCCACATTAAAGTGACTGGTATGATGATCTGGATGAATTAAGATTGTGGCTAATTACACACCTCTTACCTGTGCAAAGTCAATGTATCAACCGCTGAGAAGGTCAGTACTGGGTGAAGGGCTGACAAGAATTTGGGAGGATTTTTTTTCTCTGAAAATATCAATGACCTTCATTTGTCAGAGGTAGCAAAATAGGCTCAAACAGTTTTTATAGAGGGCAACAATACCTATATAAGCATGCCATCATGACAGAGGCCAGTAGGTGTGACACTAATGTCGACCATGGCCCTAACAGCAATTGACAACTGAGTGATTGTTCTGTGTTGAACATTTGATGAATAGCCTTTCATTTAATTTTTAAAAGAACGACATAAGGGTTTTATTATCCTTATTTTACTGATGAGAAAGCAGGCTTTGAGAGCTTAAATAACACAGCAGAAAACATTCACCAAAATATTTGGTACTGAAGCTAGACTTAGAAACCAAACTACCTGGCAGTCAATTCTCCAGAAAATGGTCAGGATTACAAGTATTGTCCTGTAATTCCTAGTGCTGTGATCATGGTCGGTGTGACATCATCCGGTACGATTCCTAAGACACTGGTTTTTAAGGTTTTACTGGATATTCTTGTGACGGGAGAGTATTTCAGATGAGTAAGAAGGAGTAGGATTCATGAAAAACCTAGGTGACACAATGTAAGTAATGTCATTTCTTATATTACTTATCCAAGACAGTGACATAGCAGAACACAGGGTATTGTGAAACGTTGTCTCTAATGTAGCCAAATTTGTTAATGATTGGAGAAGGGAATAGTATAAGACCAAGAATTTAAGACCCAAAATCTCGATCCATTTGGGCTGCTGTGGTTAGAATACCATAGACCAGGTGGCTTATCAGGAGCAAGATTTATTTCTCAAAATTCTAGAAAATAAAAGTTCTAGATTTTAGATAAAGGTCTTGACATATTTGACATCTGGTGAAGGACTCCTCTAGATTCTCATGTACCAAAGGCATTTATGGGGTCTCTTTGACTAAGATGCTAATACAGCTTTGTCCTCATGATGTAGTAATTCCCAAATGTTTCACTTTTAAATATCATCAAATCGCCATTAGGTTTCCACATACAGATTTTGCAGTCAGAAAGGATATAAACACTCCATATATTGCACCTGGCTCTGGAATTTTGTCTGTGATGAAACCAATCCTCTCCCACATTTTCCAAGAGGCAACTTACTATTGGTTTTCTTCAATTTTGATATGAATAATAGGGCAGTAATCATGCTTTTCTGTGTCACAGATGGATAAGTTATATAATATTTTAAGTACGACATGTGCACAATGACTGTTTAAGTATGTTCTTGTTTTATTCAGCAATCAGTACATATAATTGACTATCTCAGAGATTTTATCTTTCCTTAAATGCATTCTTTCTAAATGCGTTATTTCAAGTTATAGCTTACCTAAGAGAATGGCTTGCAAGAACATAAAACTTATTGTTCTCACAATAGATACGTGGTAACTTGTAGTAAGATTGAAAATTTAATGTGCACATTATAAAAGGTAAGGACAAAAAGTCCAACTTATCAGCAAACTTAAGAGATGAAGGCAAAGTAGAAAATAAGATTTTGTAGCTTAAATGCAATATATATTCATTAAATTTGGGTCTCAACTTGCTTCTTAACAATCTGGTAGCTAAACGCATCTAGAATATGCTTCCCCTGGTGACCTCGCCTTGTCGCTTGGAATTGCAGTTTCGTGTCAGACTAGGATCAAGGAACCAGGAAATAGGAGCAAATGGTATAATTAAGAAAAAGTAGTGATAAAAACACAGAAATTTGAAGATGCTGGGGAATAGTGCCAGAAAATCTTGTCTGCCCAATCTGAATATCTATTTCAACTTCCATAACCTGAGACTTCCTTTGAAATGTATCCTATTCTTTGCAAGACTTTACACATAACATTGCTGTACACGGGCAGGAATTATAAACATAAAAGTTTAAATCATGTTGTGTTTTCTTTCCCTATGGAGTCAACATGAGTCTGTCAACGAAGACATGCAATACATAAAAACAAAAGAAAAAAATATCATCTGTGTCATATACTCAAAGCACGTGGCCTAGGTGGGAATTTGTTTACTTTGGAGCAGAACAAAACTGAAGATCACAGAGATCTTGAAGGCGTAGGAGGATAAAAGCTTCGCATGTAGAGTCTTTTTCCATTAAAATAAGAAATTATTTCTGTTGACTAAGATATGACCTCAATTGCTTTGTGAATTCTGTAGAATTAATTTGAAACATAAAGTGCCTGAACTTTCCAAATAACAGGACACAGGCTAAAGCAAATCATTTGTTGAAATTGAAAGGGTCCTTGAAGGGAGCAACATTTTTGAGATAAGGAAATGAAGCCTGGTAGGGAGCCATGGTTTCTAAGAGCCGGTGATGACAGAGCCAGGGTTTCTATTTCCCTATGCACTGTGCATTGAGAAAGTGTCCGCATGGCAGTTAATATCTCAATCCGCAAAGCTATTGTGCATTTTCTAACTCAAATAGTGTCAGAGTTAATTAGGAATCAAAACAAGCAAGCGCTGATGAACGTACAAAAGAAAACAGACGTGAAGTAAGCTTTGTGGGAGAATGGCCTGTGTTCCCATATTAGAAGGAGCTGTGGGAATGAGACAAAGCACTTAGAGTGAGTTAATATTTACCATCATGTGTAATTATAGGAATTTGAGCTGGTACGGTTGGGTAAAAATGGTCTTAAACTTTTCTGAGAGTGGCTTCTGCTGGCCATGGGGATGGAGCAAACAGGACCACTGAGAGATAAGGCTGAATAATTAAACAGCAAGTCTGCTTAAAAGAATTAATCGTACATTCTGATGAATATTTTATCATTTTAGTTAGTGAAGAACATACGAGACTGACTCCTGTTTTGCAGATGCCCCAGTATAATTTTAAAAATCTACTCTTTTAATTGGCATGCCTGTCTGCTTACACCTGTATTACCTTGCTAAATGGGACTCTGTATGAGGAGTAGGCTTTCTGACACTCTGTACTCACTATCATTGTAGTTACAAATCCTTCATGTACGCAAAAATATAACCTATTTATTTATTTGGTGAAAAAAAAATTTATTGAAGATAAAGCAACAGCCTCTGGAATAAAGGCAGTGGGGTAAGAGAGGCACACTACATTCTACCTAAAAACGTTGCGAATGACCATCCCCATTTGATCATACATCAGATGTATCCCGGCTTTCCTCTGTCACAACACTGTGTGTGTGCGTGAATGATGTGTGTTTGGGTATGTGCCTTTGTGCAATAATAGATTTACAGTAACAAAACAAAATCCTAAATATCCACCTCTCCTACTTATTATTGGTTTTGTGTGTGTGTGTGTGTGTGTGTGTGTGTGTGTGTGTGTGTGTGTGTGTGTGCACTCTGTGTTCCGGGCTGATCCTCAACTCACTATGTAGCCCAGACTGGACTCAAAATCATCACTGTAACATTCCTGCCTCAGCCTCACAAATGCTGAGATTACAGTCATCAGACATAATGCCTGGTTTATGCGTTGAACCCAAGACTTTATGCTTACTAGGGGAAAGCTTTAACTACTGAGTTCTGCTCTCAGTCGTGTGATCTTATTTCTTTAAAGATTTTCCAGCCCCAGTGATGTTTGGGAACTCTCAAGTATCTCAAATGGAGGCAATATAAGCATACGGGTATGAACATGAATTTGAAGTTTGAATCCTAGTTAGACCACTTAATAGTTTTGTAAACTTGGGCAGGCTTCTTAAGTTCAGTTTTATCATTTGAAAAATGGAAATGCAACATCAAAACCATTCCAATAATATTTGTTGTAAAACTTAATAAATGCAAAAGTGCTTGATATAGTATATGGTACAAAATTAATGTTCAATGGTTATTTATTATTGTTATATAATTACATATATGGTTTTGTATTATATATACTTGAGTTAAATTTTTAGTGTTAGTGTTTCTGAAATGGAGATAACAATTGGAATTCTAAACAGTTTGTGTGTCATGAGACAATTATAAAAATACACATTTTTATAAGAATATTTATTATCCTGGGCTCATGAAGAGACCCAGCAGCTATCTTAACATTCTTCCAACTGTCTCTCTTATCGATCCAAGTCACTATGATGATCTAATGTCCAAGGCCTTATCTCATTTCAAGAATGATAGGTTTAACCTAAAAAATATATATTTGTTTGCTTCTCCACTGGGATGAGGTCTCATTGTTTAGTCAAGGCTGGATTGAACTGGTGTGTAGCCTAAGTTAGATACAAAGTTATGGTGACCCTCCTGCCTCAGCCTTCTGGAATTATGGGATATGCCACCATCAAAACGTGCATGACTGTAGCTGCTGCTCCTCCAACCTGTGGTTACCTGCACTGGAATGGGGACAGGCTGGGGCATCAGCACAACTATGAAGAACACTAATCCCTGTTCTTACAAGTGCATGTTATGTCAAAAATCACTGTTTTCTGTGAATTTGAAGAAAATCTCTTGGACTTATTTTTGCATAGCTGAATATTTAGAACTCCCATCTTTGAATTTCTACACTTTAGTAATTTTGTCAGCTCTTTTAGGTTTGGTTTTCAAGTTGTCATTTCTAAGACTCAGACTGTGTTCTGGGGCCAGCTAAGAATAGTACGTGTAGCTGAGTGACAAGCAATGTGCGACCATTCCAATATTGTCCCTTCTTGCAGAAAAAAAATGAATGTGTGACTCTCCTTCAAGGTCTCATTGCGTCCTAGGGGTCTGTTCCCTCCCTCAGTGCCTGGGTGTGCGGCCCGAGGGCCATAATGGCACACTCAGGTTTTGGTGTGCAGTATGTGGTATGTTGCCAGGGTATGTTGCCATGCTTTTCCTTTCACATGTTGTAAGTCTACTTCTTGCTCTTCCCTGGATCGACTCACTACCACAGGTCTAATACATGCCTGTGTTTCTGGAACTCGCTGTCCATCTGGTTTCCATCTACATAAATGTTTGCAGGAGCTTGGATGGAACAGAACAAGAAAGCCTGAGGCGTTCCTCTTCCGGTGTGCTCTTGGCTGTGTTGTAGAGGAACTACAGAGCTTCTGTGATCCTTCTCTTGCTGGACCTCTTCCTCCATTGTGGAAACCTGACTCACCTCTTTCCACCATTTTTTGTCCCACTAAATTAGTCCCTTGGGCTTTGGAAATTTTTTCTCCCTTCACTACAAGGATGACAACACTGTTTTGCTTTTGCTAATTTTGGAGTTGCTTCTTCATCTACTGTTTCATAAGTCGGTTCCTCTCACATATTTATACCTAGTTTTCTATATTTAAATTACAGGAATGCCCTGAAATTAGCTATACTTTCCCATACAATAGCCAGCAGATACACTGACACTACAAAACGTGACCAAACTTTGAGATCTACTCAGACGTACTGAACACTGGGGGAAGACCAGATGGATGTAACGCGGGACCTGTGCTGTGCATTTCTCAGTAGCCTGCAGGAAGTGTGGAGAGAGTCGCTCCAGAGCCATTGAGAGAGACAGAGCTGCAGAGCAGGCCAATGAAAGCAACGCTGAGGGTGGGGCTGAAGAGGATGGAGGCACAGAGTTAAGGATGAGAGGGGCATTTTAGACATACAAAAGACACGTGCAAAGATTCACGATGTACCTGGAAGTCCAGAATATCTGGAGGAGAGGAAAATTCTTAATTCTTTTTCCCCCATTTTATTGATATGTATAAGTACAAAATTTAAAGTTTATGATGAAGTATGAGTGTTTTGTGCACATACGTATCTTGTCAAGGTGACAATGATTTTCCTACTCTCCTTTTGTCCCTCTCCCTACCCATCCCTCCCTCTGTCCCCACCCTACCCCCCTTGTTCATACAACCACTTTGGAAAGCAGTATGGAGATCTCTCAAAAGACTGGAAATGAATATCCTCTTTGATCCAGCAACACCCCTCCTGGGAATATTTCCAAAAGAGGTCAAAACAACACACAACAGAGATGTATGTGTACCCATGTTCATAGCTGCACAACTAACAATAGATAAAATATGGAAGTCATCAAAATACCCATCAACAGACTAGTGGATACACAAACTGTGTTATTTACACACAATGGAATACTATGCATCTGTAAAGTCCAACAGCGTGGAGGCCTTTGCAGGCAAATGGAAGAAGCTTGAGAACATCATGCTTAGTGAAGTGAGTCAGAAGCAGAAAGTGAAATATCAAACGGTCTCTCAGCTGTGAGAAACCCAAATCACAACTATCTCATGGAAAATTCTTAATTATTAATTGTCAAATTAATGATGACAGTATCTGAAGTAATTAATAGTATTTACTTTGATCTTAAGGCTTGCTAAATGTTCTATTTACTTGTATGTTCTGTAATTTAACATTATAAAACCTGTTATTGAAAATGCTATTGCAAGCGAGAAGTGTGGAGTATCTTACCCTAGTAGTCAGCGGAAGCGCCTAAGTAGCAGCATGAATCTTTGCATCAGGCTCTGGCCCACCTGCTCAACTCAGCCTTATTTCCCCCACGAATATGCCAAGCTAGCTTCCAGCTCCACATTCTCTTCTACCTAATTCAGATGCTCTGTCTCCAGATCGTTATATTTCTCCCCTTTTCAACATCTAGAAATAGTGTGTACTTGTGTTAATTTTTGATGCTTTCCACTATCCCTTTCACTGAAGTCACAGCATAAGTTTCAGGAGAGCAAGACTTTAGCTTTCCTGTTATTGTATTCGTGGGATACGGAACAGTACCCAGTACAAAGCAGACGCATAACTTCACCGAGTGGAAGAAAGCCCCGCAGTAGGCAGCTGTTCCCAGGTACATGTCTCTCTAAAGGCCTGAGCTCTCAGCGACTGCCAAGGGCATATATTGTCCGCATCTGCTTCTAGGGAAGAATTTAGGGTGATGCACAAGCAACAGGCTTTGTACCATCTAGCCCAGCCCCTGTTATTGCTCAGGCTGAAGAATGGAATTGTTATTCTGCCAAATTGCTTATATTTTTAGGTAAAGTAATGAAGTTGTCTAGGAACACAGCACACTGCATCTAATCCTCTCAGGTCCAATTTATCAGTTTAAGTTTCTGACTCTAGTTAACAGTCTTATGAAGAAACTCACACAGAATAGTGGGAATTTGTGCAGAGGCTCATGGCAGAGCAAGCTAGTGGCTGCTTCCCAAAGAAATAGTGAGCACAAGAGAGTGATCAACCCTATTCTCTCTCTCTCTCTCTCTCTCTCTCTCTCTCTCTCTCTCTCTCTCTTTTAAGAAATATTCATTTAAAAGAAATCCTCCAAAGTATGCATGGGGAGTGGCAGTACATGCCAGGCAAGACATCAGATCACGTGTCGTTTAAACGGACACAACATAAACATAGAGAAGGTACAGTGAAATTGCCCATGGGTGAGTGCAGCACAAAGTGTGAAGGGGAGTTGTGGTTCCAGTTAGGAAGTGACACGCTATTTCTTTGCAACTTGAAGTATTTTCAGGGAAATTTCCTCAAGAAGGAGACTAATTTGAGTTTTTGCACATGCTCAACAGCTCCTTGTCCTGTAGGCTCGGCACAAGGGCAGTGGTCTCAGAGAGGCTCTCTGGAGCCTTGCTTTGGGGCAGCGGGCTTGCCCAGGTCACCATCCCCTTGCTACAACCTTGACTGCCGACACAGAGGCACACAGGCAGGTCAGCCGGAGGGGTTGCCATGCTCCTATTTAGTCACTGACAGTCTAGCGGGCTTCTTTTTTTTCTACTTTTCTTCTTCTGGCTTCACCTTGGAGAAGTACGTCGTCACACATCCTTGCACACGGTTCTGATCCAGGTGTGGAGGAGAGCTCAGAATGTGGGAGGAGATTGCCAAGCTGCTGCTCATCCCGTCCCTGCTGGTCTTGAGAGCCGTCTGCAATCTGCCTGTGGCCGCTGGAAACCTCCCTGGTTCTCCCCCTGCCTGCATGCCTCAGTAGGATTCCTTTTGCAAACAACCTTTCAAAGATCAGATCCCATTTATGGCCTGATGCATGTTCACTCTGTGTGTACTGAAACAGCCAAACTTTTGGGGGGAAAAAGGGGGCAAGAAACACATTTCCATTCTGATTGGTACCTTACCATTTCTTGAGTCCCGTACCACCACCTTATTTTCCCCAGCTCTGCTAGCTAACCTTCATGGTTTGGATCTGGAGTGTCCCCCCAAAAGTCTCATGTTCCTATGGATACTGTGTAGGGTTGGAGGTGGGGCCTGGCTGAAAGGGGCAGGTGCTTTGGGCTTGGCCTGTAGGGGCCCGTGCTGGTTCCATCCTTCTTCCCAATGTCTCTCTGTTCCACGATGTTGTCTTTGTTTCTTGGGCAGCAATAGGCCTAGCTGTGACCTCATCATGTAATTCCATCATTTTCCAGCCCCCTCCCCCCCCCACACACGCACCTATGAGCAGGCTGAGACCTTTTGAAACCAGAAGCTACACTAAATCTTTCCTTCTTATGTTGTGGTTGTCGGATAGTGAGTAGCAGCAACGAAAAAGTAACTGAGACAATTCCATATTTGACCATACACATTAATTTCAATAAATGATTATCTGTCTTCCCAATTTACTGAGTTTTCCTGCCCAACCTAAGGACATAGGCAAACTCAAAAAGCGTTCACTGTAGGTCTTCTAAATTTACGACCCAAATATTCAGAAAGACCAGGATAAGGCCCTAAATGTTCCAAATTCCTATTTTTAAAGTATTTATGGAACCCTGGGTGTGTTAAATACCATAATGGATATTATGCAAGACTTAAAGAAAGTAAAATATGTAATCCCTGTCCTCATGTTGATCAGTTTATATTAGTAACAGAGAAACAACAGTACCACTCGTAAAACCATCAGAGGGAAAGAATAACCTGACATAATTAAGGGTTTAATTGCGTGGTGAAAACTGATAGACATAAGGTGAGGGAGCCCGACAAGGAGAGGGAAATAAAGGGTGACTCTGAGACAGCAGTGGGCAGACCTGGAGCCACGTGAGGGGCACCGGGAAGTGTTTTCCAGCTGGGCCACTCTCTCCAGTTTTCCCTGAGACATGCACCTCTGGATTTTTCCAAGAGAGATGACAACACATGCATACAGTGCATCAGAGTCCATGTATGCAACCGGACTGCATATGGATGCACATTCATCAGTGACAAAGGCCTAAGGCAACAGCAGTATGGAGCAAAGCAGTGTTGTATATATACAAATGCTTTCCTCTGGATTTTGGAATTAAGTGTTGCTGATTTACCCGTTATCTGTTTAATCAATGTCCATAAATCATTCATAAACCAGAAGGAATATATATTTATTCACAGTAATTATTTAAAAGTCCTCTTATCCATACAATATCTTTTCAGAAAATTTCAAGCTAGTTACACATTAAGAAACATTGCCAAGCTGTAAAAATGGTGAAAATATTAAAGAGCTGTAGATATTTAAGTTAAATTTAATATTTATTTAGAAGGATTTGTTTTTCATTGATTTCTTTCCAGCTTATCATCTCAGAGTCAAAGAGAGATCATGGTTTGCCCATTATAAACTGTGGGATCGAACCAGGACTCCTCAGAATTGAGGTATGTTCCCTTTGGGCAGCCCAGTTGTGTAACACCACACATCGAAGAGAAGCCACTGCCAATGCAAAGCTCACATGACACTGTATTTTGTCAATAACTACATTGCTCCTTCAACAAACATACATTAGTTTCTCATCTGAGTTTTGTGACCTCTACATCTGAGGATTAATAATTGTATGAAATGAAAGATGGCTGGGTAATAAAAATGTGAAGGTAAAAGAACAACTTAGTGTTTACATCTTAAAGATCATTTGTCCTTGTGTATCTTATCAACACCACAAAAGAAAATACACATGTATGTCTATGTATGTTTCTATATGACAGTATATACCCAAGTGTTTTATGTAACGTCCTAAGTTATCTTGTATAAGGACATTGAAACAGGAAAAATATGGTTACTCACAAACTTTAGGTTAATTTCCATAACTTTCTATTAGACTATACTCACTATGTATAACTGAGGAAATATTTTGTCAGTCTTAGTATATAGATGAAAATCAGCCACAAAATTTAATGATTTACGTGTAAAATAATCTGTTTTTCTCCACCTACTTTTATTGCTTTTTACCACAAGGTGGCGCTCTCTGGATATGTCTAAGTTCAAGCCCCCTGGACTTTTTATTAAGGTTGCTTCAACCTAAAAATCCTTTCTAACCAGCCTCCATTGTATAAAGCCTTCCCGTGAAGCCAAACTAATTCACAAAGGCAGTTCAGAAAGCTAGCGTGATTTAATGTGTCACACAGATCACTAATAAGGTGTCACTTTTATGTCATAAATGTGTAAAGTCTTTAATTCTAGTTCAGTCATCTCAGGTCTGTTTGTCCCCAGATTTGAACAGGAAAGCAGACTGTCTATACAAATTTGATTAATAAATGGTCTTCTATTCAGGACTGCCTCTGAGGAAGCCGAGTCACAACCCCTAATAATTTATGGACAGAGGGAGAACTTGTGCACTAAGACTATAGTAAAATATATCTCAAATTTTCCTGGATAAAAGTATTTTAAATAGTGCACTCCGATAGCTTGATCGAGATAATCCCATTTCTAGAGGCCATTTTCTTTTTGGTTTTAAAAACTCTGTAAGAAGCCATCTTGATGTGCTTCTCAATCAGGTGTCATGGCATCTGCCAGCAGCACAGCAGCAGATGCTCGGTCCCTTATCCAAGTTCCACGCTGGCCCTGGGAGATGTCCTATTTATGGGCCAGAGGGTAAGGTACGGTTCTGTCAGCTTGATCTTAGGGACATGTCTTCCCAATCAGTGTTCACTGTCTGCTTTACAGCTGTCTTGGACAAGAAATGTGCCCTTTGCTTGAGACATTTCCTTTGAAATTGAGCTCTCTAATCAGAAAAAGGAAAGAAAAGGAAGAAAAGGAAAGGAAAGGAAAAAAAAAGAACCTAAACACTGTCCTAAGCTCTTCTTTCCGTTTCTTCCCGTCAGAATTTTACAGTCTTTTTTCTTCATTTCAAAAATTATGAAATAGCCTTTCAGGAGAAAACACAATGAATATGTATTTTCTCTGTCATGCAACTGGCACAGCAGATGCTGCTGGAGTGCTTCCTACAGGGAAGGGCGCTGCAGTCGCTAAGCTCCCCCATGCTGCTGCGCACACACTGGGCAAGTCAAGCTGTAACTGGCTGTCACTAGGACAAATGAGGATAAGGGAACAAGTTAGTTGTACTCTACTGTTGCGTCAGTGGCCTTTGGCTTAGGTACAGAGAAGACATATATTCTATCCCATATTCTATTAATGTGCTTTTTTTGAGACAGAGCCTCCCTCTGTGTTCCAGGGTGATCTTGAACTCACTATGTAGACCTCACTTATGTGGTGCTGGGGAACTGAACCCAGGCCTTCCTCTTGGAAGGCAAGTACTCTAACTCCTATTCTCACATCCTGCTTATGTTTCAAAACACTTTCTTGACACAAGGAACAACTGATTAAAATGTCCATGAGGAGAAGCTCATGAGGTGAATTTAAATTAAAGGAGGAGGAGCCTACAGAAATTCCAAATGCAGAAGAATGTGAAATGGGAGATGATTAATGGGGTCTAGCAAGAATGTTAAATAAATGAACATGTTTTAAAATGCGGTAGACAAATGGATATTCTGCAAAAATTTTTATACACCTAGCATTCTCCATCTTGTCACTGTGGCAATGACAACTGGGCGAGTTATGAGCTTGCAAACTTGAGCAACTGCAATGAAATGGGAAACGTTTTGCACTGGGAAAAATCTAGGATGTATAAGGTATTTTGAAATGCATTAAAGTCCTAGCATAAATAATGTAGGTATAAGTATACCTGTCAGACATTTGTAGGTGGTAATGTAAGTGGAAAGGAAACGAGACTTGATTTGATTTAAAATGAGGAGGAAATTTGATAAAACAGAGACTAAGATAGAGAGGTCGAATTGGAGAACAGGGGTTACAGTGCTGAAACAAATCAGCAGAAGGAGACGGAGATAGGTGTAGGGACAAGCAGAATAATCCGCCAACCGCTGGATATATCATGCATTAGGTTCCTGCTGTGAACAAGAAACGTGTATGGCAAGACCCCAAAGGCACAGGAGGAGCAGCGTGAGGCACAACCACTTCTTGTTAACGAACTTATGATCTTACTGGGGAGAAAAGATAAAAAGTTAGATTTTAATATGAATATTTGAGAAAAAAGACAAGAACAAAATTATTAATGGTAGAACATGATAATGGAGAATTCCAGACAGACAAATCACATGACTGTAAATGAATATTTTCATCAACATTATAAGGAAAAATATTATTAGAAAACTCAGATCCATTTCTCGGACAAGGCTTTTACCCTACACAAGTATTTGAATTCTGATAATAAGAATTAAATTAGCATAATTTAGGGAAAAATGATACATTCATATGTATTAGCTTACTTTGGTGTTTGTGGCTTTCCAAATGTTAGACTTCAGTCTGTGAGTATAGTGATTTAAAAGCTTGGCAGGTCTGTTTGATAGCTTAGAAAAATAAGCTTTCTAAGCCTTTTACCTGTAAATATTTTCTTTGATTAAAGCAAAGGAACAAGCTGCTAATGGAGAAAAATGTTTACTATACATAAATGAATTTAGCTTGAGTGGCAACATTTTTAAATTAATTTTTGGATCTTAAAGCATAGCACTCATTGGATTTTTAAAAAATATTTTCAGTGTTTATTAATTATATATAATAAATTATGATATTTTAAAACCTCAAAAAATTCAATTTACTTTTTAATTCAGTCTGTAGATGATGTGTGAAACTTCTCCTAGGAAGGATAAAGAAATGCCCTTTCACCTCAGATAGGGCAGTCCGTTGACAAACCAAGGTAAAAATGACACCGAAGCCTAACGTGAATATGGGTTAAGAGTTGCCCGCGGGAGCACAAGTTAGGGGCTAGCTATAAGACCATAGGGGAGGGGTCACTTACAGGAACACAAGTGACTCCAAGGACAATCAGAGCACTGAAAAGCTCACACTGAGGACATCTTATGGAAACCGCACACCGCCTGCCTCTCAGGACTCTGCTTCTTGGTCACCAGTGGCTCTTGTCTTGAGATGCTCTTGCAGTTCTGGTCTCTCAGAACCCCCTTCTCTCTCATTCACTCTTTAGCTCACTCATGGGCCCCTTTCATTCTTGGGGCTTCTCTAGCCCTAGAGCCTCGTTGCCCTTGAATACCGATGGTACACTGTCTCCATGCAGGCCTAAGAGTACTGAAGGGCTTGCACCATGAGCTGCACTTGCGGATCCACCTAATGGCCATGTGACCATGTGAGTAAATGACTGGGCACTCTGGCAGTGTTCTCAGTCCTGAGCAGCTCATCTGCCCCCTTCCTGACTCTACTGAGTCTCCCTTCTCCCTCCAGGAGGGAGTATTTCTAACTGGTAGAACTTTTAGACAACTTTTAGACAGTAGAACTTCTACTTTTCAAAAAAATAGCTCCTCAAAACCTATATTAAAGGATTTTAAAAATAGCTCAATATAGTATAAATATTTATCATTGGGATGAACATTATTCCTCTATTTGAGGACCTAGGCCAGGGAATAAATTTGCATCAACTCTATCTGACAATTAAAAATATTCAAATAATGAAACACCCAGACTCAGGTAAAATGACACATCACCCAGATAGAAAGTAATCAGGAGAGGTCATAGCAAAATGTGTCTGAATCCCAACTCACTGCTGTTTCCAGCCGGTTATACAGCCTCCTTGAAAAGAAGACATTGAGATGTTGTCATATCACGGGTGCTTGTGCACACATATACACACACATGCATATGCGTGCGCGCATGTACACACACACACACACACACACACACACACACACACCCTGTTATGGTTTGGATTTGAACTACCTTTCAGTACCTTTATGTGTTTGGATGTAGGCGGATACCTGTGGAGCTATGTGTGGCTGGGGGATGGGAACTAGCGCTCAAGGGCAGAGGCTGGGGCGTGACCCTGAGGGACTTTGTCAACTTGTTGAGATTGTGGAGCACACAGGGTATATCTCTCAGATGTGTGTTACTGACTTGTGGACCTGGAAGTGAAGAAGGGGCATGCACCCTGGATGTGAGTAGCCCACCTTAGCTGGAGCTAAGAAAAGGAAAGAAGAAAAAACATTACCACAGAGTTTGCTGGGAGCAGGCTGGCCTTCCTGAAGCTTCCAGACAGCCCCTGCTACTGCCTCACTTGGCTTTCGGTCTGCCATGCCATAAAGAGCTTTTCTCCAACTGAACCTCCACCATGTGTTTCAACTCTTGCCTGCTACCCATGAATGAACTGTGGGAGACTTTCTAAATCCCTCCTTCTTTGAGTTATGCATGTTGGCTATTTTTAAAATAGCTCAATAAAGTATAGCTTTTTATCATTGGGATCAACTAAGATACAACCTTTTATAAAAATGATGATCTCCTGAAATGCCTTCTATTAGCTACAAGATTTGTGAAAAAAATTAAAATGCAAATGAGAGTATTTTTTTCTGATCCCTACCTACATCACCTTCATCCCACTCAAGAAAAGAAACCCTTTCAGAGGCATGCGATTTGTTCCCAATGGTCCTTGCCATACTTCTGTTCCCATTTATACAGGAGACTGATAATGACTACACAATATATGAATTGCAGCAAATATGGAATAAAGATCCTTTAAGGATCAAATTCTATTAATCTGTTTTTATATCCAATCATTCTACAGAAAACCCTTGTTTTCCCTGATATCCCAGAAGACACCAAATTACACACTGTAATTTCAATTACAATAAAAGAAAATTGTTCGTCAATAGATTTCTTTAAAAGAAATCTATTCTCATTCCGGGGGGTCATTCACTGGCAGATGGCTTGCCTAGTAAGCATGTGGCTGTGAGTTCAATTCCTAACACCATGAAAAAAAATCAGTTCTCAAATATACTTACACATGGGCGGTGTCTCAAAACTCACATTCGAAGTGCTTGTAATAGATACCCTAAAAATTATGACCACAAGGACTATAAAGTCCAACTTCCATTTACCAAAGAATAAAATCACATCTTCAAACTGTTAGAGCATCATTCATTTTAAATTAAATAGCAATAGAAATTCACCAAGAATCTTCAGAGAAACATCTTCAATTATAAAAGTGCTCCCTTCCACTGGCGACAGCTTCTTTGACCCCTTGCTTGGCTCCAGTTGCCCCCTTGGAGTGCTACAGCTTTAACATTTCTGAGACCACCTCTTAAACAGCAATCTATGGGAGTCAATGGGTGAACCTGAATCCTTCTGTCATTTGGAGGATCTGCGGAGTCCTGGGGATTTACCTCCAGTTACCCACAGCAGTAACCCACTCAGGAACACTCTTGTAACTGGCTTTTCTCCTTCTCCAAACCTTCTCTCAGTGTGTTTGCTTTCTCGTCATCATCATCTGATTAAATTGTATCGTAAGTAACTCTTGCCCCAAGCACCATTTTTAGAGGACTTCATTGAAGATAGATTCCCCATATGAAGTTGTTCAGATTTCAGTAAATAAAGCCCAACTTTAAATAGCAGTTGTATAGATATGTAATTAATTCCCACAAATAAACCTTCCAGAGGGAGGGTTTGGTTTCAA
Source organism: Ctenodactylus gundi (assembly GCA_004027205.1). Taxonomy (NCBI): domain Eukaryota; kingdom Metazoa; phylum Chordata; class Mammalia; order Rodentia; family Ctenodactylidae; genus Ctenodactylus; species Ctenodactylus gundi. Next base: position 149,322 of record PVKB01002903.1, read on the forward strand.
TGTAATCTCGATTTCTACATTTTTACCATATTCCAAAGCCCTCATTTCTCTCCATCGGTCAACTTGGTCTTTCAAATGCACCAACCTCATCTTAGAGTTGATTTTCCTCATAGTCCTGTGGCTTCCAGCACCAGACTTCCTTTTACATGTGATATAAAATAGGCAACATTTTATTCTCAGAGTATTTAGAAAATATTTTAAGATTCACCCTGATTGGACCAGCAGATGCTTCATGTTTCTACCTATAACGATCCCTGTCACCATGAATATGAAATATGCTGATTGAGTTCCATTTAGTCATGGATTTTGCCTGAGAGCTGAAAAGAAGCATATTTCTGACTTGTATATATTTTCCCTGATAAAAATGAAAGCCACTAAGATGGTCAAAGACATATGTAGGTATGAAGAGGTAACCAGAACCATTCACTGTTTTACTCCATAAAGCACTGCTACAACTAAGATGAAAATGGTATCCATGAGCACGCTCCACGTAGCCACAGGGGCTACACAAGTGCCAGTGTTGTTATTAGCACTGGATTTTCCTTGCCAAGAGCATCTCGTGAAGATGTATTTTGTTGTGTTTAACCCAGAAGAAGACTCACTATGTAAAACAGTTGCACAGCCAAGCCTGTTACCTTTAGTGCTTGGCTTCCTCTGCCTTTGTGAGCCACAGCACTCCAACAGATGCTGGTGAGTAGGGAAGCCAAGAGAGACCTTTATATCCACAAGAGGAGCAGTGCCTGAGTTCCTCTGGGAAAGATCTGATGTTCATTGAAACAGCTGTTATCTTTCTGCTGCTTCACATAAGGTTAAAGGGAAGAGAATATGGCCAATAAAGACTCAAGCAGTTTTTATTTTAGCAACAGAACCAGACCACACATGGGCTCTTCTGTCATCTAGAAGACTGTTCAGTTTTGTCCCTTGCAAGCGGAAAGAGACAGCTTGAGTCCATAGGAAACACTGTAGGGAAACACCCTAAATATAGCAAGCATCTTGCTTTCAGTTATGTCAAAGCCCTGAACCAATTCAAGAAAGAGCTTAACTTCTTAGCCATTACCTTAAAAATGGCATTCTTCCACCTGCATTCCAGCATCAGCTCCATTTGTGAAACGAAACACATTGGTTTTTTTCCGTTGGTGTAGAATGTCTGGCTAAATCATGTAATGAGCCCTTCAGATTTGACTAGGTAAATCATCACATCACAGGTAGAGTCTTCTAAATAAATGAAATTTAACAAAATGCAATGAAGTTGTCCAGAGTAAATGTTTTCTTTTTTCCTTAATAACAACAGAGTTTGGAAGCTAAGGCACAAACAGGAGGAAAAATACACTAATCTAAGAAAAAGAAATAGGTCAGCATTAATCCTAGCCTTGCTCTATAGCAATAAATGTGCTTTTAAAAATGACTAATTGAATACATGACCAAAAAAAAGGCACTCCTGGAAAATAACCGGCAATTGAGAACATATCGCTACCTTGCAGAAGCCCAGACTCACAGTAACTTATACCAAAGCACAGAGGCAAACAAAAAGACAAAGGATTAGTAAAACACAGCAATAACTTACGGTACTGAGAAATGGCTCAAAAGTAGTCTGTACTCTGCAAACTTTTTGGTACAAAATTTATCCTCAGATCCAGGGCATTTTGAAAAAAAAAAATAATCAACATGTGATGGCTGACGAGTAAGGAGCCGTAATTGTTTCAGACTGTTGTAGACCATTACCTGTAGGCAAGAAATAGCCTTGGGATGCAGGGCAAGTGCTACAGGAATTCAAAGAAGCTGTATCTGTCTATTTTCTATTTCTCCAAAAGTTTTATTCAAAACCACGTAGAGGAGTAACACTGGGGTTAATTTCAGCACACCGCAAAGAAAAAGTTTACACCAAAAAGAGAGCCTGATAGTCTAATCAGATAGTTGTTAATAAATGGGGTTAACAGGGACAATTACGGTGGGCCTCCAGAGGTATTATTGAACACCAATTCAAGATTGAAGGAACTTGGTGAGGATGGAAAATTTGGGGAGAAAATTGTATTTTTCGCACCTGTTGCAAATATATGTATATTTTTAAAAGAAAGGGGCATTCCTGAAGCATTATAAAGGCATAGCTGAAGGGTAGACACGAAGGCACGAAGTACAGTGCATATTCTAGACTTTATGAGTTACACGATGGAGTAATTAGTTTTGATATATTTGAAAGTCAATTTTCTCTAAAAAGAGAAATGCATGTATGGTTGTGTGTATGAGTGTTTGTGTTAAGAGTGAAAGTGAGACAGAATAAAAGGGACTAATATACTAAGAGAAATTAAACGCTGAAGTTGATAGTAGAGAAATGCTATAAGATTAAATGCGAATACATACATTAAAGGTATAGCATACCAACTTTGGTTCCCATTTTTTAGACATTCTCATAGGCAGGTGATGGGAGAGCACAAATTCTAAAGTTACTGAAGGAATAAAACCCGGGTCCAGAAAGCCTTCATCTCAAGGTCCTAATCTTTCTGAGTCATTTGTTCAGGGGTCCATTGTACCTGTGGGTCTCTGGAACAGGACTGTCCACACGTACCCTTGCCTGAATTGCGGCTATATTGAATGCAGCCTTGATGTATGTTGCAGAAAGGACAGTGGACGAGTCAAATTCTGGCCATCTTGGGGCCACAGGTGCTGAAATGTTGTTGTTGGCTCCCAGTTTTTATATGCAGGTTTCTCTAAGGAAAAGTTCAGCGAGTTTATCGACACTTAGTGAAGAAGTTTTGCGGACAGAATGGCATGAACTCAGTGGTGTCCTGGTTCTGTTGCACATCCAGAAACATTCAGAAAGTTCAGAAATGTAATACTTTTGAGGCTTTGTGATAAAAAAAAATCCCTCAAATACAGGCTGGAAAGGGCTTTTACTGCTAAAGGACTTGAGCTGAAAGGGAATTAAAAGGGATGTTGACAAAAAGGATGTCTCAAGATTGGCCCTACAGTGAAGCGGCAGAATGTAGGTTTGGGTCGTAATTCTTTGTGTTGAAAGGCAACCTTCAGAGTTGGTCTGTAAGCACCAGACCCACAGTGTTAGAAATCTGATCCAGTGCACTGCTACTACTCAGGTATAAGTCGTCCTTAAGATAGCTTTGGCCTTGTTGGATTTGGAATCAAGCTTGCTACCAGACAAGACATACTTCTTACCTACCTGCACCTATCAATCTCACATTGAGGGGATCTTCTTATGAATTTTTCCCGCTGGGTAATAAGAACAAGTACAGTGTGGAAATTCTGTCAAGGAACATGACAGTGAATTCAAGATGATCTTTCAATCTCAGTGTTTGGAACTGGCTGGCTCTACTCTCCTTAGAAGAACCACGGCCTATTTGCACACTTAGAAACACAAAGGTATTGTTGATATTTGTTAAACATTGCTTCAGAATTTCTTTTTAAAAAATCTTTAAAATTCACAAGCTCACTTTTAAAATTTGAACTATAGTGCAATTTTTGTTAAAGTTACGAGCAGGATTTGAAGTGTTAGTAAATGTATGCATTTTAAAGGATATTATGAAAATATTAAATACATTTTTCTATTAGAATAATTGCATCTTTTATTTAAGCCTTTTCAATATTTTCTGGTGAACTTTTATGGATTCTTAATTTAGGTTCTCCACACTGGTTTTAAGGCTCTGCGCATGCTGGGTTTGTCAATAGTTTCCTATAATACCAGAATTTATGGAGTTGAGGCAGAAAGTTTGTGAAACTGAGGCAGGGCGGGCAACACACCAAGTTCGCATCTAAAGGAAAAAAAGAACAGTCTCAGAATTGTATTATTGTTGAATACTAAAAAGATAACGATTTATCTCATTTACACATCATTCTAAGATTTGTAGTTTTCACACAAATTTCTTTTTTTGAGACAAGGTGAACATTTTGGAATACTATGCATCTATAAAGTCCAACAGCGTGGAGGCTTTTGCAGGCAAATGGAGGAAACTTGAGAACATCGTGCTTAGTGAAGTGAGTCAGAAGCAGAAGGTGAAACATCGAATGGTCTCTCTGATATGAGAAACCCAGATCAAACTCTTATGGAACTTAAAACGAAAACCAAAGTGAACCAGGGAGGTAGGGTGGGTTAGATGGGAGGGGTGGGTAGAGGGAGGTACAAAAGGAGAGCAGGAAAGTCCTTGTCACCTTGACAAGATACATATGTGCACATCCTTGGTACCCTGGGAGTGCAGAGGGAGCACTCTGGTATTTGGTTACTTTGGCCTATGTCCCCATCTTTCTATATCTTTGAATCTCTGTGTATTTAATTGGTATTTTAACGAACACACAGTCATTGGATATAGAGTTTACTCTCTTCATACGATCTTATCTAACTACATATACAACGACTCCATCTCCAAGTTTGGAAGCACTTATAAGTAGCAGAATTTACAGTCGCAGACTTTTTTTTGAAAATACAATTTATTTCATTACACTGTCTTCCCAACTTCCTGTTTAGCCTTGGATCTATGACCAGCATGACACTTATGAGCTTAAAATATTAGGTGATTTTCCAGTAGAAGATTAGAAGATTCTTCATGGATTTAACCTGTAGCTATGAGACCCCCACCTTCACCCAACAGCCAAATATGCAAATACAAGCCTTCAGAGAGCAGAGGTTACCTTCCTTCCTCATTTAGAAATGAACATCTTTCCAGGACTATAACTTATGGGAAAAACTGTATTCCCCTAAACCAGCAATAGACTTCTATAAATACGTTTCACCTGCAGGAGAAGTGCTAAGAGTGCTAGTCACGGGAAACCTGAAAGCAGACAAGAAAGCTTGAAGGTGGACATTACTTCTTTGTGTTCTCTGTGTTTCTTTCTGTAAGAGGCCGTTGCCTACCTGCACAAGGAGAGACGTGGCAATTTAAAGAAATGGACTCCTCCCTCTTCTCCTGAGTTTGGAATAGATCCTTTTACTTATTTACCATAATCAATGGCCTCCTTTGATTCGGTGTGTGGCCAGCAAATACTAACCTTGTGGCCCGGTCAGCAGTCAGTAATAGCTCTCTGAAAAATTAGCTTGACGGATGGTTAGGACTCATGTAGAATAAAGAACAAACAACGCAATTGTCTTGCTACCTAACCCAAAGGAATTTTTAGTGGATAAAGCAAAATCTTACTTTGCCCACATTTCTTTAAACCAATCCTTTAAGTAAATAGGTGATATAGTCAGAGAAAAAGACTTGTTCATCTGGGAGGGTCATTTTATATTACTATACTGATGGAGAAAGAAAGGAAAGGCTATACCTATTATCACTCAACTACATATAGAATTTCGGAAATATATTCTCTTTCCTAACACAAATCTCAGTGCTAATATTTACTGACTACAAATAAGGTGAACTTTCAAAAAGTCTCATCATTATTGGAGGATGCCTGAGAAATATCAAGCCACCCTTATATTTCATTCATGCATTTCGAGTCATTTATTTATCATCTGCTATGTTCCAACAACAACTTAAAATGACACACAATGCAGGCAACAAGATACACTGAATATGAGCAAAGGAAGAAAAAGTGAATTTAAATAATATTGGTTTGGAGGCTGAGTACTTTGACACAGATGTTATGCATTTTCCTTGCTGATCGTGGTATTTCCTCAGTAGATTTCTGTCTAAGTATAAACTAGATTGATACAATTTGAATACCTACCAGGTAGCTATTTGAATTCAAGTATGTGTATCTGCGCATTTGGAAGAAGTGATATATTTGAAAAGGATAGAAGAGGCAGTTCTTCCTTGTCTCACTAAGTCCAAAATGTTTGACTGCTGGAAATGGAAGCTGGTCCTCAAAAAGTGAAAATACTATTGTCACCTTTCCTGAGCAAGCAAAGGTGACAACATCTTACTGATTCAACTGCTGTCTCTCTGCCCAGCCCTGCTCTTAGAAGCACTATTTCTCTTGTGGTTTCACAGGCTAAAATCCATTTTTACTTGCCAACTAAGAAGTATACAAATATTAATTTTCTTCCTGTATTTTTAATATTTCAATACCTCTTCTAGACTGGGAAATAGCTATTGGTTGAATATCCTTTCCTTTTTTCCCCCAATAATTTTAAGAAAAAATATCATAGAATGGTAAAGTTTTACTTTTCTTCCTTTTCCTGTGATTTTTAAAAATATTTTAAAAGTTGAAGTTTCCCTTATTTGGAATAATAAAACCAGGAGATAAAACAATGCCCAGAAGACCATGATTAGCTATTATGCTGAGAACACAGACATAACCCCAGATAATCTCAAGTACAGCAGAGGCTATAGCCACACTGCATGTAAGGATCTGCAACTTATACATACAGCAACACAGTTAAGTGTAATTCTGAAAAAATAATTATATAATGAGCAAGTAGTAGTAGAGGTGAGTTGAACAGTATCATGGATCTTAGTAATTTGTTTCTCTCATGGTCTGAATTAACATAAAGATGGCTGATAAAGAGTCCAGGGTGACCCACAGGTAGAGTATCCTTTGAGTAGTGCTTCATTAATACTTTCTTCTGACGTTTGAAGAAGGTGAGTTTCTGGGAGTGTATGAAATGTATTTTTACTCCATAAAAATTACTTGGGTTGTGTTTATTTGAGATTGATAGTTAAATACTGCTTCTTGGTCTTTAGTAATCAAGCAGTATAAAGTACAAAAAAGAAATAGAGGGCAAGAAACCCATGCTGGGACAGGTGGCCGTGGCCCACTTGCTCCCGCATGAGCCACATTTGCTTCTGCTTTGCAAACCGTAAGGCCTTAGCGTCTTGGAGGCATTTTTTTCTTCTACATTTCCACCCTGTTCATTTGTCACTAGTTATGTGGGTGCTTACAGACCACCCGGAATGTATGGCTTGTATTCTATAAAGCATTCCATCATCTTGCTATAATTAAAAGCTCATTGGCAGCAGAGCCGCTTGATGCTCACAGCGGGCCTGCCTGCTGGAGCTTCTGTCATGAGCTGCCATTGGTTCTCCCTGCAGCCACTTTTTAAAATATTGGTGATGTCATCAATGTCCATTATATTTCTAAGAGCATCAACTTTCTAGTTTGAAAAACGTTTTAAAGTTCACAACTTTTTTTTATCCAGAGTGAGGGAAATTGAAGATTCTGAGCAAATCCTGAAATAGAATCTAGAGATTTTGACTTCTCCTTTAACCTGCCTTCTTTTTCTATCAGTTTTGGGCGATTTCTCCTTTGAAAACAGCATGGAGTACTTGATCTTTCTCAAGCATCTTTTTATGGGTTAACCTTTGCCTTTTGAAAAAAAAAATCTTTCCCAAGTCTCCCCAGTGTGTGAACTGTGAGCCAGTGCAAGAAAGATTTTCACCTAGGTTTTCAGTGATTGACATAGATAAGAATTGTTTACCAGTCTTTTTATCACCCAAGATACTAAAGCATTTAAGACTTTGGAATATAAATGGCTGTGAGAAAATGAATAATAAACACCTTCAGAGGTTCCTTGAGAATCTTTAAGAACAGGGGTATGCAAACTATAGATCCTGAATAAAATCTACTCTTTGCTTCTGTGTTTTTCCCAAATGTTATTGTGATTATTAGAATATTTTTATGATGCACAATAATTTCCTTAAACTTGGAAGATCAGTGCATATAATATCACATCTTAAATCATTTTACTTACTTTTCTCTCTGCCCACAATCTCATCTTTCCACATTCTTTTTTCTCTCACTAGAAAATCTAAATCTCTGATTTCTATTATCACTCCTAGTTGGCTTTTTTATTTAATTGTACTTTGGATTTCTCAAATTATAAAAAACATTAAGTATTAAACTTCTGTGTCTGATTCGTTTTACTAGGAATAATGGTCTCAATGTGAACTCGTTTTCCTACAAATGCCTTAAATTTACCTCTTTTATGACATAGTAGTACTCCATTGTGTGTATATATATATATATATATATATATATATATATATATCACATTTTTCATGTGTTGATCTCTTGATGGGCATATTGGCTACTTCCAAGAGTTAACTGTTATGAATTTTGCCACTAGAAGCATGAATATCCAAGTATTACCATAATATGATGTCTTTAACTTTTTGGAAAGATAACCTGAAGAGGTATACCTAGGTCAAATTAAATTTCTTCTTTTTTGGAGGAATTGCCATATTATTTTCATAATGGTTGTACCAGTTTAAAACTCAATTATTCATATATGTTTGCATGGGTTACTATTCACTTAATGAATGAAATTGTGTAGCTCTGACAGGGAATGTTTGATCACTGTAGCTTGAAATACTTACAGTAAGATACTTTATGGAAAAAGTTCACCAACACTTGCTCTAGAAACTGTGACTATTGTTTCTACTAATCAACATTCTGTGGAAGAGTCTATTTTTCAATGTTCTCCAAAAAAGTATTTGCTAATTTTAGATTCCTGTTAAAGATTGTAAATAGTCAATTTACTCAATACCTTCCTGAACAATCCATGACACTTTTTGTTAGCGTTGTTGTATGGATGATTCTTCCTATGTCTTTGAATATTCATTTTTCCTGAAGGATGACAGGTAATTATAAATCAAAATGACATATCCTATATAAACACGGATGCAGTCCTCTTTTTAAATGTAAGAACCAGAAGGTACAAATGTGTCTTTGATTTGCAAATTGACATTTGCAAGTCTTTAATGAATTATCTATGAGCAAACTATAGGAGATGTCAACATCTGCTTTGAAATTACTCTCAAGTTTCTCTGCCAACTCTTGTTCTGAGTAAAGATGCTGAGAAAATACATTTGTTTTCTGTGGATATGCCCATATAATTAGCTTTTTTGGTAAATTGGCAATCTTGTATTATTTTTAGAAGAAAATTCAATGAACATATTGGCACCATTAATAAGTTAACTTAATTTGGTCAGATGCATTTTGACATTTGGATTAATTATATTTTAAATAAGAAATAACTATCTGCACATTGTGTGCTTAGTCCTTTTCTTCTAATTTTCTCCAAAATATTGATGAATATTTCATTGATTGTTTTATTAGAAGGCATTTATCTCATTACAGATTTCTGCAATGATTAATCAACCTCACTATAAAATGATCTTTTCTGGGGGCTGGAGGAATGGCTCAGTGGTTAAAGTGCTTGAACAAATGCTAAGCCAAATGCTAAGTACCCGAGTTCGATTCCCCAGCACTACATAAGCTGGGCGTGGTGGCGCACACCTGTAATCCCAGCACTCAGGAGGCTGAGACAGGAGGATTGCCATGAGTCCAAGGCCAGCCTGGGCTCTGAAGTGAATTCAGGACCACCCTGGACCACAGTGAGACCCTGTCTCAAAAAAAAAAAATCTTTCCTTCGTCACATGAGCAACTCAATACTATAATTCCTTATTTATTTATTTATTTATTTATTTAAGACAAGGTCTCACTGCAGCCCAAGTTGGCGCTAAACTCACTATGGAGCCCAGGCTGACTTTGAATTCACAGCAGTGCTCCTGCCTCAACCCCCCAAGTGCTGGAGTTACAGGCATGTGCCTCCAAACCCAGTTTATGTGGTGCTGGGAAATTGGACTTGGGTACTTAGCACTTGTCTTAGTGCCTGCTAGGCTGTGTGCCATTCTTCCAACCCCTTATAATTCTTTATTTAAAAATATGCCTTCCACTTGACTATAAATTCCATAAAATTACGCAATAATTGCATGTTTTTCTCAATTGTATTACCACTTGTTGAATAACACATTTATGAAGCACAGATTGTCAATAAGCCACTTACAGCAGCAGCTGTACAAAATCCTAAAAAACAGTGCTATGAAATCATCGTGTTCTAACCCTCACAGATATTCAGAGTTTATAGTTCAATTGCTAGCATAGATATGAGTACAAAAAATTGCTTATAGGTACTCATGAAATAAGCGAGTTTCTAAAGAATATTAATATTTGGTACTAAGTCTGCAATGATTGCAGTTATTCTTTTATTCCATATGTAACTACAAATGTCTAATCTCAACAAAAAATATGGTTGGCACTAAAAAGGATGATATGAGAAATAGCAGGTAGTACAATACCACCAATCCTGGAAAAATAATACATGACAAATGTCTTGCTACTTTTTCATCGCTGTGACTTATTAACTGACATCAAAATTTAGGGATTAAAAGTTGATTTTTGCTCATGATTTCAGTAGGTCACAGCCCATTCAGGGGAAGCACATGGCACAGGCAGAGCTGGAGGCAGCTTCTCAGCATTGCAAATAGGATGCCCAGTCAAGGCAAGTTGAGACTCATCCTCCAGGGAAGCAGGAAGCAGCTTATATATCCTTCCAGGTCTCAACCCAGTGATCAGCCCCTCCTGGATCCAGGTGTGGAAGGTGAGGTAATCCCCCACTACACACCTGTAATCTAATTTACATGCCTGTAATCTACTCCTGCAGACTAGGCCCCAATCTCCCAAAGGCACATGGTTCCATAGACAATCTATAACATTCAAATACATGAAACTTTTGGGGGACGTTCCAGATTCAAACCACAGAATTAGAATGCATTCTGAAGAAGGGTGTATTTTAATTTCTTGTTGTATCATGGATTTTCAAAAGTAAAACAAAAAATGTGTTTGTTGTGTCTAAATGTCAAGATGCTTCCTGTGGCCTGTGAAAGCCTAGGCCATCAGGCTCCTCTGACATGAGAACCTCCATTCAAGGTCTCTCTCCTGTATGTGTTCTACATGCCCAACACAGATTTTTTGCTCTTGGATCACATTAGATATGTCTGTATTTTTGTGGTCTTTCTTCTTTCTCCTATAAGCACAGAAAAATTGTTCCTCCCTAAAAAATTTCTATGCTCAAATTTGTCAGCTCAGCTAGCCACAGCCCACTTTCCTCACAGTGCTACTGTAGAGGCATGATCTCTGACTTCCCTCTTATAAAATGAACACTCTGTACCCTGACACTCACTGTGTGTTCTTTCTTATTGTCTTATTTATTTGTTTATCTTTTTGTTTATTTTTATATTTTATTCATTTATGTATTCACCCATTCATTTTCTTATTCTGTATATTCAATTATTTCATTAGTCAGTGATAATACTGATTTGAGATTTATTTTGAGATATGATCTAAATATTTCTCTTGAGACATAGTCTAAGATGGTCCTGGACTCACTATGTGGTCCATACTGTTTCAAACTCACAGCAATCATCTTATCACAACCTTCTGAGTTCTGGATTTACAGACATGTGCCACCAGGACTGGCTAATTTTTTATATGATGCTGAGGACATGAACACGGGGCCTTGAACATGCTAAGCAAGTGCTTTAATCACTTAACTATCCTCTCAGATCCTCAGAGAGATTGTTAATGTGTTACAAGAAGCAAAGTCATATCAAGATATGTGGTAAACAGAGGGTGCGTTAATGGTACTAACTTCAACAAAAGGTGGAGATTGCAAAAAAAATTCAGTAATATCAGAAATATCTAGTGTTTGTTTCTTACTAAAAAAACAACTTTAAATAAATATTACTGGCTGCAAATGTCCATGCAGGAACTGTTTCTAACTAGTCTATGATCAATCGTTATGCAGTGTTTGAGCAAAGCTCTATTCGAATCATTTGTGTATTTGTTTGAAATTTATAAGATTCCAAAAAGTAACCATTTTCTACTGATTTCAAATTTCTGAGTGGATAATACGACTTCTGAATTCCTTGCTAAATGATTCTCAAGGGTTAAAATAGGCAAAAGCGATCAATAAGAACCTTTGAACTTTCTGCTATCTTCTTGCAGAATCTGCTGCAAACACCCCTGTAATTTCATCAAGTGAAACACCAAGATGTTGCTGCTTTTAGAAAATGTCCTGAAAACTTTTACCCACAGTGCCACCTTCACAGAGGTATTGTGCCAACAACTCACACATACAAGTAAAAGACAATGCTCCATATTTCATTCATATAGAGCCTCAGATTAGATCAGAACATCCGATTACACAAACTTCAGTATCTATGTGGAGTCATGGAAATAATGTTTTGCATAAAAGTCCCCAAGTTCAAAATTCAAAATCACTCCTTTGAAGTTCTGAATTACGTGAAGGGAAGCACACGCAGGCAAAAGTTGACCCTTCATCGAAGAATTTTCTTGTATTCCGTGGCCCCGTGTAGACTCTTGAGTCTCAGTAGAGGAGAAAACATGACACTCAGTTTTGGCAAAAATTAGAATTTCTTGTTAGAAATCAGCCATTGGAAAATCACACTGATAGCTTACATTGTAAAGGGCCATGGTATTTATTTGAGATGATATATTGAGTAAAAACAAATTTGTATTTTTTGTTCATAGAAGTCAAATAGTTAAAATTCTTGAAGAAGTTAGGATGTTCTGGGAGCTTCCTTTGGAGAGAGAGAGCAAAACCTCAGGAGTTCCTTTGTGAGTTGAATTTGACCTTTGGTAGTGTGATTCTATGCTGGAGTTCTGTGCATAAGAGGCAGTGTCCATTTGGATTGTGTGTGCGTGCTTATAGCGATTATTATTCACGTACATCTGTCATTGTTGATTTGCACTTTCTGAGGATACTCTGACCATGCACAAAATTGGGTCCTTGTTTTGTCCACTGTTAGCTACTTTACTGTCTTTCTCTGAGACTTCATGTAGCTTTCTGTTGCTGTTGGAGCCTCAGGTTGATGCAACAGCACATAGCTACCGACACTACAGCCCAAGGACTCAATAACATGCAGGCTCCCAGAGCTCTGCAGTGCATGGACACAAGCACTGCAGGCCCCCAAATGTTTGCATGACTCCATATGAGGCACAAAGTGCAATAGAGAGTCCCACAGTTTTCAAATTCCTAGACAATACGTGGAGAGTAAATCAACCGAAAAGGACCCCGAGGACAGCCTGTTGCTCTGTGTGGCCTGGAGTTTTATTTCTGCCATATGTTTTCGACTTTAAGTTTAATGACCTAATTGAATCCAGTTTCATCATTTTTCCTTTTAGAAATTATTTTGGAACTTTGTATTTTACCTTGAGGCTAACTCTTTTTTATCAAACAAATTATAGCTGTACTTTGTTAAAAGCCAGAAATTTCTTCAGTGAGCTGTACTTTGTCTTGGATCCCAATATTATAAGCCCTATTGGAAATTCTGACCATTTTTCCTGGAGTATATTGAATTTTTCATCAGCCCCGGGAACACATGACTGAAGATGACATCAAGAACAGAGCCAAAGTCATCTTATGGTACAATAAACCAATATGAGTCCCTGTGGCTTCTCAGCTTTAACTGAATTCGGAAACAAGCCAACTGCCTTTCTTTTGTAGAGGCTACGCCTGTAGCCTTGATGTTTTCTGCAGAAGTTGGCCCGGCTGTTTGTCTAGGACTCATTAAAGTCCGTGCTAATTTATTTCAAGAGGCATAAACATCTACCCCCAGAATTATCATTGAGTTCAGAGTAGAAGCCATTCATACTGTGAGTGAAACAAATATGGTATCTCTTATGGATTAAATTATAAATAATTATGCTAACATAATTCATATTAGCTACATCTAGGAAGAAGCTGATATGCCCATCAACTGATTAGTTGATTAAAATAGTGTGGTACATACACAATGGAGTACTACTTTACTATGAAGGAAGGTAAATTTGAGGTATTTGTAGGAGCATAGATGCACACTGAACCATTATATCTAGCGAAACGAATCAGAGGCTTAAGTATTTCATGACTTCTCTACTTTGAGAAAGCCAAAGTACAAATAAATAGAAGAGCCAAATAAGAATGATAGTAGAAAACAGGAAGTCAGATTTTATAGAGAGGGAGGAGGGATCTGTAGGGGGATGAAACAGTGGTATGGCAGGAAAGAAAGGAAAAATGAAGAGGCAAGACACAGGTGTTCCAATTCTACAAATTGAATGTGATTATTACGAGTTGTCAATACACGCCCATAAAAAGAACAATTTCAGGGCAAAAGCACTAATGAAACCGATTGCTAGTAGAACTAATTACAAAATGTGCTAAAGGAAATCAAGCTGCAAGAAACCACATAAAAACATGAAAGAAATAAAGAGCATAGAAATGTTAAATCTGTAATAAATACCAGGTTATATGAAAAAATAGGAATCAAAGATTCTGGGTTTACTCTAAGAAAAATACTGCATGTAGGTTGGGGATAATCCCTTAATAACTGGATGATCTTTGTAAAATCTCTTGTCTGCCTCTCTCTGGAGAGTCATGGACATCCTGCAGAGTCAGGGTCAGTGAGACACGACTCTTGCCCATTTCTCTGCCTATACTGCAAGAAAGAGGACAGGAAACCGCCGGTGAACTTATATTGACTAATGCAGGTATCATGTCATTTGCTTTTTACACCTTCCCAGATTATGTGACATCTTATCATACTGTATCACGGAGATCATTTTCCAGAAGAACCCTCCTGGAGCCCTAGAGACATACTCAGGATAGCCGGACTAAATAATAAAGTAAGGTTCATTACAGTGTATCCCAGAGCGGAGCTTTGTTTGTTCCTCCAGAAAACAGGATTAATAGGAAACTAGTCGAATTCCATCCCAAGTCCAATTAAAGACCACTTTCTATTCTTGATTCATCTAAATATACTGTGACGGTCATGAAAAATATAAAAAATATATGGTAATTTGAAGTGTAAGCACTTTGAGTTCGTGTGTCAAGAAGAATGATGAAAGTCTGAAGCAAGCTTGTGCCAGGCCCTAGACATTTCTCTGCTAAGATTAGAATGGATGTTAGGCTAAACTCACCGTGAAATCTCATCTTCATTGATCATTTTTAAGAGAACTAATGGTATTTTCGCTTTTCTTTGTAGAACATGGTAGAAAACATAAAGTTTGCTATGTTACAACTGGTTTGATTGGTTTTTATCAAACAGCTAATTTAGTTATTGATTTCAGAATTAGGTATATGGTACCTTAGTCCTTGAATTTTTATGAGGCCACTTTTTTTTCTTTTCTTTTTTTTTTTTTTTTTTAGAGACAGAGTCTTATTCTGTGCTCTAGGCTGCTTTTGAACTCACTATGAAGCCCAGTTTGTCCTTGATCTCAAGTCAATCCTCCTACCTCATCCTCCTGAGAGCTAGAATTACAGTCAGGAATAGTAATGCCCAGGCATTATGTGGTGCTGAGGGACTGAACCTGTAGCCTCCCATTGGCTATGCAAGTGATATAATCACTGAGCTAGGCACCTAGCCCTGTGAGGCTATTTTCAATGTGGTCTGGTTGAGATCATCTTTCCTTGAGAGGCAAGTAGACCTTTTATATTTGAATTTCACTTTCTTATTTGCCTTTATACTTGAATGCTTTGTTCCCAGAAACTCTCTGCGCGCGCGCGCGTGTGTGTGTGTGTGTGTGTGTGAGAGAGAGAGAGAGAGAGATAGGGCTGTTAAATTGAGGTTGTTTTTAATTAGAAGCTTTAATAAACAAGTTTCACACAATTTTCCACTGTTATTCAATCTCACAGTCGCCATCGCATGATTAATATCACTCCTTCCACCTGTCCATAGATCTGCCCTGGAGAACTGAAGCTTCCACACATCTGTAGGATTCTGGTCACTGGATTGAACGCAGATCATGCTGCTGCTTAACAGCCCCAAGACACTGAGAACCCCCTACCTATGTGCCTCTTTCATATTCTGTTCTTCCTACCAGTCAGACAGCTAAGTCAATCACAGTCAGCATCCTTACCACATCCCAGTGGCCTTGGTCTGCCTTTCACTGGCTCAACCTCACATAGTATTGGTGAACAGCTGTCTCTAACTGTTTCATATAGCTAACTTGCCAAGCCTCTCAAACACTTTGCTCAAGTAGAATAAGAGGCTTTACTCCAGAGAATGCAAAACCAAACTCAGTGAAGCTCATTATTTTGCACATAGCAAAATACATTACTATCTTCCTCTCTCCAGGCTTGTGCAACTACAAAACATCAGAGATGGTGTGATTTATAAAACAACAACAAACAACAACGTAAACAAACTTAAACAGATGTGCAAGATGAAGTCACTGACAAGGGGCCTGGTTGCTCAGAGAGCAGAAGTGGTGAGACATATTCCAGTGACTTCTTTTAAAAAGCAGCAATCCATTGCTCAAGCTTAATCCTTATGCCATCATCACATCTTCATATTATTGTACTAGGTGGTAGAATTTAACATGTCCATTTTGAGAAGAAATATTCATTCAGGGAAAAGCATTCACCAGTGGTGACTCTTCAAACTTAGAATTACCGCATGATACAGCAATCCCGTGTCTAGAAATATACTCCCAAAATTTAATATTTGAGTCTTGAAATGATATCTGTAAACCCAATCTCCTAGCAGTGTCATTTACGATATAGCTATGCCCTTGTCCACAGGGAGCATACTTAAAGACCTCCCATGGCTGCTTGAGCTGCATATCTTATCAAATCCTTCATGTACTGCTTTTCTGTATACATACATACACACAACGAAGCTTAAGTGTATGAAGTGGTCACAATGAGATTTTTTAAAAATAGCAGATCATGAAATAGAACAATTACAGAGAAATATATAAAATTTATTTAAAACTTTTGAATTAATCATTTCTGGAATTTTTTACTTAATATTTTTGGATTATGGTTGACCATGGGTATCTTAAACTGGGTATAGGAATTGCAATTAAAAGGAAATACTAAGCCTAATACTGTATTGGGAGCAATAAAAGTGTCTATGGTCAAGTGAGTACCTAAACAAGATGTAGCATACACAGCCAATGAAATGTTCTCCAGCCTGATACAGGAAGTAAATTCTGGCACGTGCTACAACATGGTTGAACACTGAGGACATTATGCTGTATAATGGGAAAGTGCTCTAGAATCCAGTCTTCTCCCTGTCCTCTTTGTGGGACAGTCTTTCTTCTTCTGACTGTTGGACACCTATTTAACAAGGCCTCAGGCACGCTGACATCAAGAAAGACATGGTCCCAGAGCTTCCTCTCTAGGTATTTAAACATGATAGCTTGCAGTTGCAAGGTGGCTGCCTGCAGCCTGCGGTCAATGGCTAGTAGGCTCTGCAAGGGCCTCAGCACTTGAACACAAAAGGGCCTAAAAGGAACTGCTGAATTCTTTGTTGCTGAATTCCAAGAACAAAGAGCAGCCCACAGCAGGAGGAATAGCCTGAGGGTGCCTGGCACTTGCTGATGCTGGCACCACCTGCAGTTGCTGTGTCCTTGAAGCTGGTTGCCAAGGTGAGCAAGAGAGAAAAATGAGAAGGGGACAGTACCCAATCAGTGGGTCCTAGGCTGGGCCAGACATTGTCTCAGGTGGGCCCCATGCTGACTCAGTTACAGCACCTCTGAGCTGGAGGCAGAAGCCAGATCGCCCACCTGGCCAGGTCTTGCTGAGGCTGGTTAGTGTGCTGGAGAGCATCTGTTTTTTGGGTCATGGAAGAACACATTGCAGAAATTGGTACCATATTTCTAGTTTATAAATAAAGAAAACTGAGGTCCAGGTTCATAAATTTACAGTTCAGTCCTTAAATGGAAACTTCTTATGTGTTATTTTTTTTCTGAGCAGCACACAAGAATTATTCCAAAATAGACTGTATCTCAGGCCATAGACATGATTAAATGATACAAAGGAACTGAAATAATTCCTGTGTGCTATCAAAGTACAGTAGAAGGAACCTAGAAATCAATAGCAAAAGAATCTAAAGAAACTACACAAATACATGGAGACTAAATAACATGTTATTGAACAAGCAATTGGTCACAGGAGAAATCAGAGATGAAATTGAAAATATCTAAGTCAAATGACAGTGGAAAAGCACCATATCAGAATCTATGGGTCCCGATGAAAGCAGTGTTATGAGGGATCTTTATAGCTTTGAACACAGAGAAAAAAATACATTAAGCAACCTTAAATAAACAATTTGATGATGACCTTCAAGGTCATCAAAAATAATAATAATGCAAGCACAAAAGTAGTAGAAGAAAAGAAATTGTAAGGTTCAAGGCAGAAATTAATAAAGCTGATGCTAGAAAAGTACTAAAAATCAATGAAACAAAAAGTAAGTTATTAAAAAATAAGATGTTTGATAAACCTCTGGTTAAAAAATAACCAAGAGAAGGAAAAAAATTCAATGTAATTAGAAATGAAACAGATGAGATGACTGTGGACTGAAATTCAGAAGATCATAAGGAACTATTTTGAAAAGTTATACTTCAAATTGGAGAATTTGGATGGAATGGATACATTCATAGAAATATACAAGATACCAAAATTGAACCAAGAACCTATAAAAACCTTGAAATGACCAATGAAAAGTATTAAAATTGAGGCAGTAAGAAATATTACACCTACAAAGTAAAGCCTAGGATTGGAGAGATTCATTGAAGAACTTTGCCAGTACATAGGTGAAGAATTCATTCCAATACTTCTTTTTACATTTTTTTATTTTTTATTTTTTTCTATTTTATTGATAAGTATAAGTGCAAAATTTAAGGTTTACAATGAAGTTTAGCATTTTGTGTATCTACGTCTTTTGTCAAGGTGACAAGGACTTTCCCACTCTCCTTTTGTCCCTCCCCCTACCCACCCCTCCCTTCTTAAACTCTTGAAATAAAAGAGAAGGAACATTGTTAAAACATTTTCTACAAGTTACGGTTACTCTGATGCTAAAAATAGACAACATGTACAGTGAAAGAAGACTATAGGCCAGTTTTCTTAATTAACATAGCTGAAAAAATTCTCAGAAAGATATTCTTGAGCAGAATTCAGTCAATAATTAAAAATATCTTCCACCATGACCAAATAGGCTTTACTCCAGAGATGCCAGCATGTTTCAACATAGGTAAATAAATTAATATAGTATACTGCATAAATGAAAGAAAGGACAAAAATCACATGATCATCTCAATAGATGCAGAAAGAACCTTTGACAAATTCCAACATTTTTTCATGATTAAAAAACAATCCTCTGATGAAAATAGATATAAAAAGATATTATCTAAAGTTGATGGAATACATTTATGTCAAACATACTGCCAACATTATATTAAATGGAGAGAAATTGAACTTTCTCCTTAAATTAGGAAAAAGGTAAAGCTACTCTCACCTCCCTGTTCAATATCACTATGGAAAAGAGTATGAAAATTATTTTAAAAATTGAAATTAGATATTCTACTTTATCCAGCAATATTTCTTCTAGATACAGTACCAAAAAAGTTAAAAGCACCATATAACAGAGATGCATGCATGTTCATGTTTATAGCAGCACAGCTAATAACAGATAAATCATGAAAGGTGACAAAATATCCATCAATAGGTCAATGGATTAAAAATGTGGTGTATGCACACAATGAAACACTACTGTGCCACAAAAACAGATAGATTTGAGTCATTTACAGGTAAATGGATACAACCTGTGACCAGTGTGCTTAGTAAAGTGAGTCAGAATCAGAAGGCCAAATTTCACACGATTTCTCTCATATGAGAAACTCAGGGAACAATCAAGTAACGGAGTCAAACAGAGGAGATATTTGGAGGCCTGGAGATGGGAAAGGGTATGGGAAAGGAAGGACAGCAGAGAGGAAGGGAAGTTGATGTGGTATGTATACGCACAAAATTTTCAAGCTTGATGTCATCATTGTGTATCATAAATTCACATTAATAAAAATGGAAAAAATAAAAAAGCTTTCCTCGATTTATGATGGATATATGTCCTTGTAAACATATTATAATTTGCAAATGTTAATATCACTAAAAATACATCTGATATACCTAACCTACAAACACTGCTTAACAGTAGAATGCACTGTGCTGCATCCATCATTTACTCTCATGATTGTGCTCCTAACACCTGGAGTTCATTGCTGTTGACCAGTGTCTCAAAACAATAGAAAGAGACTATCACTGGGCTAGTACAAGTTCAAAATACAAGATGTAATCCACAGCTGTACTGAGTTATGCCACTTTCACAGTCTTAATGTAAAAAAAAAAATTAAGTCAAGCTATCTTAAATTGGAGACTGCATCTTCATAGATCAATGCTATTTAGTATGTCTAGCAAAAGAACAACTCTTTCTACACAGCAAAAGTGATATCCATTAAAATAGTTGTTTATGCGATTTACAAGAAAGATTATTCCCTTTTAAATCTGAAGTCATAACCAGAAACACTTGGAATTTTAAAAGTCTGCAAAATAGCCAAGCAATGAACAATTGTGATTAAATTTTTACTATAAGTGTCCAATCAAGACAAGGGGGTAGATTTAAAGGAAACAAATGCATTAAGGAATCAATATATAGTTTCAAGAACTCCTCAGTGAGTCTTCTATCTATGAGTGAAAATTTTTTCTGCAAACTCTATAACAATATGTGGCAAATAATATCCTGAGATTTATGTACAGATTGTTCTTACTTGAATGTGTAGCCTCTTCTTGGAAATGACGCGTTAAAGAAATCCTTATAGGTGTAATCTTCACTGTTATTCTCTCATTCAACTTTTCAAAATGTTGGAAGTTATTGGTGAATACGTGCACTGTCGGTGAAAGGTGAAAAGAAGATAGATGTTCATTGGCTGAGAACTGAAGACAGAATTGTGCTTTGAGTTTTAACTAAATTTATGTCTATAACTTACAGATAGTTATTCTATTGAACTTCTAGCCTGAAACAGGTCCTATAGGAAAAGTAAAGTATTCTGTGAGCCAATGAGTTTTGGAACACTGCCTTTCTATAATGAGTAATATAATGGGGGTTTGGATTTGGTATGGTGGAATTGGACTCATTGTCCATTTTGTATCCAGGAAATGGATGTTTGGAGACTGAAGACCATATATATGTATCTAAGCGTTACTTTTTTTCTTATTAAATAATTTTAAAGAAAAGGTTAAAAGGCCAATATAAGCTCCAGAGCAGGTAAAGAGACTGTCTAAAGATCATTGCAAGTTCTGCTTCATTAAGTATGCAACATTTTATTTTACATCTATTTAATTAATGAATTTATTTGTTTATTTATTATACAGGGCCAGGCTGTCTAGTCCAGGCTTGTCCAGAGCTCACTATGTAACCCAGGCTGGTCTTTAAATTCACAGCAGTACACCTGGTTAAACCTCCTTAGTGCAGGGTACACAGGTACATGCCAACATGTGTAAGATGTTCATGTATGCTAAAGAATACAGAAATGTCACAAAAGTGAAACGCATTGTTCAATGGATGATGTGGTGAAAACTGGCTAAATATAAACATGATTAAGAACAGTTTACTTAGTAGCCTCCCTTCATGGGGAAAAATCAAACTATAACATTGCTTACTTTTTGACATAAAACTATTTTTGGAATAACTTTAGACTAATAGAAAAATGTTGAAGAGAGGGCACGCAGTTCTCCTCTGTCCCAGCACCCACCCCCATACTCTTTTTCCATGTTATTAACTCCCATGAGTATGAAACATTACTGCAGTAAATGAACCAGTGTTGAGACATTGTGATTGTCTGGAGTCTGTAGTTGATTCAGTTGTCCTTAGGAACTCCCTAAACATCCTTTTTCTGATATCAGGTTCCTATAGGGATGCCACCTTAAGTTGTCATGTCTCCTCAGCTGCCTCTTGGCTGGGTGGCTTCTCTGGTTTTCTCTGTTGTTGATTCCCTTGCTAGTGTTGGGGAATACTGGTATTTGTTAGGATTTGCCAATGTTGGAATTCATACAATGATTCTTTCCTCTTATCAGGCTAACAATTGGACTGATTGTGATGAAAACCATTGCTGTCCTACGACAATGCAGACTTGGATAACCCGGATGTGGTATTGTCTGTCAGGTTTTCCACGGCCAATTCTCTCTGTTTCCACAGAGTTGTCTGTGGATGGATTTCACTCTACATAGCCTGCTTTAAGAGTGGGATTAGCCCCCCTTCCTTAAAGGCAAAGTATCTGTATAAACTATTTGGAAATTTTTGCCTGGGGAAATTTTCTTTCCTCCTTCACAAAATGAGTAATTTTTAATTAGGGACTTACATAATGTGGGCTATGGATATTTATTTTTTACTTTGGGTTCTAGCCACATTCTACTCAAATTACAATAGCTTTTCCCATTGGGAACTTTCACAGTCTGTGTGAAATTTACATTTCTCCATTAACATGAGAATTTCTTCTAACAAGCTTTTATTTCCTGTTAGGATAAAATGGTCCAGTTCTTCCTGTGTGTTTTTGATTCCAACATGAGATCCATTCGATTTACCAGGGGTCTCTTATCTTGTGATAGAAATATAAGATCTTCAAGTGAATCTAAACGATATTAATTCCTAAGAGGTACCAAGCCTTCCAAGGTAACAAAGGGGCACAACCTTAGTGTGGCAGGATCAGATAGGGGAAGAAGAAGGAAGAGGCTTTTCTTCAGTTGTTACTGGGCCATCACGGAGACCTGAGCCCTAGGAGAACTGAATACTGATCTGATGTTCCTCTCGACTGCTTTGATGTTTCCCAAGCGACAATGCTTAACGTGGGGCTGCCCAGAGCCTGAGGTGTGATACTCCTTGTCCCAAGGTCACAGGAAGAACTACGAGAGGATATTCTGAACTGCAGTATTTCTATAAGAGGGCCAGGGTTGATGAAGTTGCCATTTCAGTTTCCATCATGAAACTTAATGAAATTGTCAAGAGACATTTAAAAAATAGCTGTATATTAATTTAATTAGTCTTAATTAAATACTTTCTCCAAAACAAAACCAAACATAAAATCCCGAAGCTGCAATGGCTTAATGGTAAATTCTACCAAACATTTAAAGCACAACAATTTCAGAGAACATAAAAAACAACTTTTTCTCTTTACATGAGGATGTTATAATTCATTATAACAGCAACTAAGTGATACATAATACTAAAATTATCTCATGAGTATGAGCACAGAATATTTAACAAGAATGTGAGCAAGTTGAATCTTATAATATATTGGATAACCAACTGGGATGTATACCACATAAAAGAAGTTGGTTTAATATTTAAACTATGTTACTAATAAATGACTTTTTTCAATGGACAAAGGAAAACTGCAATTAAAGAATTTTTTTAAAAGTGTAGGACAAAGATTCTAAATACATGAACTAGAAGAAAACTATCTCAATCAGCATTTGGAACAAAAACTTCTATTCTCAGGCTTGTCTATGGGTTCTTTAATTTGAACAATGCTTCTGGGATTCATCTATATTGCTTCATACATCAGGAATCTGTTGCTTTTCCTGTCGAGTACGGCTCGTTGTCTACATCATCAGTATAATCGGATTGTGTTTTCACCAGTTGATATGTATTAATATGGTGCAGCTCTTAGATATGTTTGTAAGCAACTTTTGTCTGAACATTTCTTTTAGTAAGGAGTGAAATAGCTCAGGAACAATTGTCCTTGTCTATCTTCATAGAAAACTGACAGATACGAAATGACTCGATCATATTTATCTGAGTCCTTTCATTCCTACAGTAAATACATAGTGTGATATATTTCCTCTCATGGATGTTTTGCCAGCATTCTACTTAGCGTTACTATTATGTGTGTTTATTTTCTTCCACTTGAAAATGTTTTCTAACTTCTCTTGAGCTTTCCTGTTTGAGGCTCTCACGGTGTATTTAAAAGATTCTTAGACTTCTCATAAGTAAGTTGTATAATTGCCCACCACTGGAGATCAGCCTGTTGCTTTCATCTTTTTGATTTGTAGTTTTATTGAACTATGGTAAGATAACATGTCTTACATTTGTAATTATTTGGTATTGTTAATGTTTGTTTCATGAGTCTGGACATGGCTCTTTTGACAAGTATTGAAAATAATAGGCCCTTGAAAATCATAAATACTTTATATTTTGAAGTGCACAATTATATAAATATTAATTAGAAGCCATTGTTTGATAGCGTTTTGAGTTTCTTTTTATCTCTGCTGATTTCTTATGTAGTATTAGTCTAGTTTTAATACAAAAATCTATAACTCTGATTGTAGACTTTTTAAATCTTCATTTATTTCCTTCTGGTTTTGCTTTATGTATTGAAGATTTCTTGTTATGTTCAGAAATGCAGGATTTACAGGGTTATTAACCTTTCTGGCTGCATTATGCCCTTGTCATTATGTAATGTCTCTATTTCCAATATTCTTTTCTCTAAAGTGTATTTTGTCTGATATTAATATAGCTACTCCAACTTCCTTTGATTAGTGTTTGTATGGTAAGTGTTACTCCATCCATTCAATTTTAACCTGAATCTATCATTTGGCTTGTGTCTTAGTCATTTTCAACTTGCTGGACACAATACCCTAACTTGAAAGAGGAAAGCTCTATTTTAGCTCACAGCTTCAGCTCTTGGGCTAGGTAAAGTCTTCCAGCTCCGACACCAAAAAGGTGGAAGACATGGCTCGTTTCGTAGAAGCCAGGAAGCAGAGAAAAGAGCATCTAAGAAGAGAGACATGCCTGTCCTGACCACACCCGCTGTAATCCATCCCCAGGTCTCACCTCTTCATGTCACCTGAACTAACCCACTTATGAGCATAGTGATGATCCAAGCATCTTGTGAACCCATAAGAGATTTGGGGAACAATTTAGAATTAAACCACAGCTGGATGAGGTTTTTGTAAATAGCATACAGTCGAGTCTACTTTCAAAATTCCTCCTTTCTTTTAGTGAGTGAATTTAAGCCATTTCTGGTCCATTAGTTCATGAAAACTCCAAGGATTTGCATCCTGAACCTATTTCCCAAACTTCCCACGTCCTTCTCCATTTCTTGGTACTCAGTTCTTCTGTGCCCTGGCCACAGAGCTGGAGTTCTTATTATACTACTGGACTGTGCACTTCCCACGTGTGTGCCAACACCAGGAGTGTGCCGATCAGAGCCACCATGTCTGCAGCTTCTGACCAGTGGTAGGACAGAGAAGGAGAAAAAATCATGCAAGTGAAGTGTTCCCCAATCTTATGGGAACACGGGTTCTCTAACCAGAGCAGAAGACTCTTCCCTCAGAGAAGCTACTGCCGGGGCAACCCCGCTACAGGGCCGTGTTCCAGGCGGTGTCTGCAAAACTTGACATGAACAGTCCTCTTTGGTATCTTGTAATGTCTACCCTACATGAACCCTGTAATGAGTTCATAAAAAGACAGAAACTGTAGATCATTTCATCGTTTTAGAAATTAAATTAACTTACATTTTCATCAATAGAAGAATGTATCGTTTATTTTCTCACTTCATGCACATCTCTGCTCCAAAGTAGCCCCATCAAAGAGAGCTCTGCAGGCTAACTCACTAAGGATTATTCCTATAATTCCTCAATTACTGTATCTTTCTACTTCCTTATCCGATTTTCTTCCTTTTACTAGTTCTTTTACCATCTGGCACTACATTGTTTTCTTTTTTGCTTTTGTGTTTTCCTGCTGGTCTCTCTTCAGAATCTTTCAAATTTGTGAAATCTTTATTGTTTCTGCTACTACCTCCTATTATACATTTAATTGTTAAAATATTTCTTTATTGTATCTTTCTCTCATAAAATAAATTCCATGATAATTAGGTAATGTTTCTTAGTTACCAGTATATCTCCAATATTTGGACGAGTATGTGGTACTTAATAAGTTTTTCAAAATATTTTCAGAATATGTGAATAAATTATGGAAATCTGGGTAAAGACCGCATGCCATTTTATACTTCTCTGGATATTCTTTACATTGATATGTTGTATAATTTTGAAAGAAAACATAACCAATTGCATTAAGTACTCATGGAGATATCTCTGAGTGATTTATTATAAATGACTATATTCCTTGTCATCTTTCATTTTAAAATAGTTTGAATACATTTATGTTTTATAAGTAGAATAAAATTATTAAGGTTGCACTTCACAATTTAGCAAGAACTAATTCTTTTGCTTAGCATCTAAAACCTATTTCATTTTATATCTGCTCCTCAGCCAACCTATTTTTCTATTGTAAACATTAAATATTCATGAAAAACAACGTGGAAAACTTGTAGTCTTTATATTACATATGCTGACTTTTCTCAGTCCTTATCCTCACTGATCTGTGAAATTCTCCCTTCATATGAAAAACTAAATAAAAAAGCTCTTGCTCCCAGGTCTGTCACCTATCAGCAGCACTGCTTCTGGTTTGTCAATCTCACTTTGATTGCCTTTTCAGCTCTCTTGTGGCAATAAATTGACAAAAAAGAAAGGTTAACCAATCTTCTTGCCTTCATGTCTCTTAATGTCTTAATGACCAAATATATTTCCCAAATCATAGTCCACAAAATTATAGCCTCAGGGGATATTAATCCAGTTTAGGTGGAAGTGCAATGACAGACATCCCTGAATGTTCCTCCCTTCTTCTGTGTTTGTTGACAGCATAAATTTGAAGGGTCAAAGTCAATGATGGCAGTTTTAGAGAAGAAATGGGTTGGGGTTTCATGTGGTTTCATGGTCAAACAAAATGACTCATCTGGATTCAGGCTTAATTCTGAATGGAGGTTTTATTCTATTCTATTTATTTATAATTTGTTTTCCTAGAATTCCACTGTTTGTCCATTTCAAAATGTATTTAGTGAGCCATGACTTACGTGTTCAATATGGCAAATGTAATCCTCTCAGAAATGTCACAGCTGAAGTTACTTCTAGAAAATCCTACAGTGGCGACACTGAATTTGAGAGACCCATCTGTTCCTCCAGAACAATCTTAATGGGGAAGAGAGAAGATAAATTATTTCTTCAAGCTAGAGCTTCATAATCCAAATTATTGACTTACTATCAAAGTTTAAGTATGTTTTTGTGGTTCTCTGCCAACAGATGTTCATCGTTGAATGGCTGAGGCACACTACGCAT
The DNA here is from genome assembly GCA_004027205.1 of Ctenodactylus gundi. Classification (NCBI taxonomy): domain Eukaryota; kingdom Metazoa; phylum Chordata; class Mammalia; order Rodentia; family Ctenodactylidae; genus Ctenodactylus; species Ctenodactylus gundi. The sequence goes on from PVKB01002903.1 coordinate 176,053, forward strand.
GTTCGCAGCAGTATCGTTGATAGAATTATTGTTGTGGCTAAAATTGGGTGAGCATAAAGCACTTACTAAACACTTGGGATGTTCATGTGTATTTTATGTATTGTATTTCATCAACATCAGAGTGCTATGGTGTAGATAAGCATGTTGCCCTTTTGAGATCCTTGTTAATAAGCTGACTGGCATGACACAAAGTGAACTATTTTGTCCAATGTCTTTTTCCACATTTTATTGACATGTATATATGCAATACATAATGTTTACACTGACCTTGAGAATTTTGCACATATACATACCACAACAAAATTACAAATCCTTCCCCTTTCCCTTTTTAACTCTCCCACTCAATTCCTCCTCCGCAGTATTTCCCATTGTTTTCTGGAATTAGTTCTATGAAATGATTGTGATTTGGGTTTCTCACATTAGAAAAAACATTCTGCATTTAACCTTATGCTTCTGACTCAATTTACTGAGCATGGTGGTCTCAAGTTGCAGGTATTTATCTACAAAAGCCTCAACTTTATCTCTCTTTATAGATGAGGAGTATTCCATTATGTACAAATAATACAATGTTTGTATCCATTGGTCTGTTGATGGGTAGCTTAGTGTCTTCCGCATTTTAGCTATTGTTAGTTGTGTTGCTACGAAAGATGGCTATACATGTATCTCTGTTATATAATGTTCTAGATTTTTTTTGGGGGGGATTCTCAGAAGAGGTATCACTGGGTCGAAGGGGATATTAATTTCCAATCTTTTAAGAAACTTTCCTACTGTTTTTCTTACTGGTTATACCAGTTTACAATCCCACCAGAAGTGTAAAAGGGTTCCTTTCCCCCACAGCGTTGCCAACACTGATTGCTGTTTGAGTTCTTGACATACACCATTTTCTCTCTGTTAGGTAGAATCTCAGGGATTTTCTGATGTGCATTTCTCTAAAGCTGAGGATGTTGAACCTTGTTTCATGTGTTTATTGGCCGTTTGAAATTCATCTGAGAACTGCCTATTCATTCCCTTTGCCCATTTTTAATTGGATCTTTGATTTTTAAGGGCTCATTTTTTATTACCTTGTGTATGCTAGTGATGAGCTTCCTATTTGAGGAATAGGTGGTGAATGCATTTTCTCCATCCTGTCAGTTCTTTCTTTACACTGTTGACAATCTCCTATTCTGTGAAGAAACTTTTGAATGTGATATAGTCCTATTTGTTAATTCTGGGAGATGTGCAGAAAACATGAGGCCTGAGAGGGGCTCCAGGAGTATCCGGCAGGGCTCAGGATGGACCTAGATCTAGGACAGCTTCCGGGTGAGTAAGCAGAGGTGCATGAGGGTCTGCACTGAGGATCGGGACCTGGGATGGGCCAGGTATGTCTGGCACAGCGTGAAATGTAGCTAGGCCTCGGATGGCTTCTAGGTCCGTGGAGGCACCCTAGCTGCATGTGCCTGGAAGGGCTCCAGGAGTGTCAGGTGCGGCTTGGGACAGACCTGGTCCTGGGATGGCTTCCCACAGGGACTGTAGAGGCATGCGAGCTCTTGTCCAAAGTCTTAATGTCCTAAAAGGGCATTTCAACCCCACATAGTCATCATTTAGGTACTGAATGTCCGCTTGTGGCTCCACAACAGTATACTGTCCGGGTTAAAACAATAAGCCCTACACTAAAAATTACCACAAGGTTTAGGTCCTATTCTTTGTCAGTCAAAAACACTTACATAAATTACTGAATCGATTTAAACCTCAGTGCACTCAATAGCAAATTAAGGATAAAAAAGTCATATATCTTATAAAGTATTTGTGAGAACTAAAGAGCATGGCTGAAGAGTAAAAGATCAGTACTTAATGCCTGTTACCATGACACCGCCACTAGAATTCTAATATGTTGGGAAAGTTTTCTAAATAAGCTTGTCAATTTTTCTAAAAAAAGTTTTGTCGATATCTTATTGGTTTCTTTGGAAGAACGTATTATCTTCAGAGTTTACTGTTGTTTCACTGTGTATTATTTTTAAGTGATCGGGAATAAATCCTTTCCTTTGTGGATAGAAGAACAGTTCAATACCATTATTGCAATCGTCTTTACCAACCATCATGTTCATGAACAATAACGGTATAAAAGAGGACTTGATAATGTGTACGCTGATCTACATGAAGCTAGCACCGCAGCGTGAGAGGCACCGCCCCTGAGCTCTGCAGTGATCAGTGAGGTTCCAATTAGCTTCTTCACCCATGCAGACAAATCAAAACTCTCTTGTAGAAGGTCTGGCTGCTGACTTGTGACAGGAGAATATGTCCATTTAATGTATGTTTCTTTATCTTAAAAAAACGTATTTACCCTCATTAAAAGACCCAGGAAATAAATTCCAAAGGAGTATCCCTGGGTTTTTGAAATCCTTTCATTGTGCCAAGGGCACGAACAATGCTCTTCCATTTGAAATAGGCTTGTAAATTACATAATTTTTACTTTCACACATATTTTGAAATCCAGGGGATGTTTAAGAAAATGCATTTATCCTTCTCTCTAAAATTCAGATTTTGTGATAATCTACTTAAAGGTTCAGCTTACACTGCCTTGTTCTGCTTTTGGCCGTTTCCTGGTTTCATATGTGACTTCCTCTTGGCAGAAAAATACATTACTGCACATTATAGTTATTGTCTACAATTTCTTTTTGTCATTTGGTACTTTCCTGCATTATCTAAATCTGTCAGCTTATGTCTTGCTGAATTGTCTTTATTTGACCCTCTTGAGCATAAGATCTCCGGGTCTGGTCTAAATATATCATCAAAATAAATAAATAAATGAATCCTTACATTTCAACAAAAGGAATATTTTCTTACATTGTTAAAAGACTGATAAATTGTCTTACTTTGGTAAGATTGGGTCTGAGTTCAGAGGCTTCCTCAATCGAGTCCTACTCCATTGGTCCAATAAAATGATCTGGGAAACAACTGAGCAGGTAGCTTTGAAACCTACCTTCCTCGTGCATGCTTTCTAGGTGGCTCATGTAGACAAAAATATTTCAATAGATGATTCCTTTCATTTTACTTTCCACAGTATTTCTGCCAAGTACAACATAAAAATCTACATATTTACCATTGATTACATGGGTTGACTACTTCCCAGGGCAGAGTTACTTTGGGTGATGAGACATTGCATCATTCCAAACCAATTCATGTTACCATACCACGTTTCCTACCATAACACATCGCTCACCTTGTCTCCTCCATCTAAAGGGGCTTTGGTGATCCAGGCACCACTCAGATGACCTTAAAAACCCACAACTAAACATTTTGCTATTATACATATGGATTTTTGTTATTGTTGCTTCTCTTATTTTTAGGAAGTGAATGGCACCAAGACCATGAATTAATCTTTCTGATTCTGAGAATATCTTTCAAAGGATATATATCTTTTAACAAATTTTTACTCTTCCTATTTCATCTTTTTTATTTCCCATCTTGTCTTTAGTTTGCTCCATTTTGGTCCAAATCTAAACTACACTGCACCTTTCAAAGGTCAAATCCAATGATCATATCTCTGTATTTGTCTTGCTTTATACCTCAATAGTACTGTAACATTGATGCTCTCCCTCTCTGTCCGATCATACAAACTATGAAAGATTATGATCAATTTTCAGTATCTCTTACTTCTCAATCTCCTTTCACAGGCGTTTTTTCTTCATCTTCTCTCTGAATTCTGGAAACTTGAGCCCTCTACTTCAGATATTATTATCTTTAAGCTGCTAGATTCAGTTTTTCATTTGTTCTGGTGACTCTAGACTTCAACGCAGAGGCATGCACACTTTCTTGAGTGCCAGATTTCGACATCAAAATGAATACTAAAGCACTAAGCAAGACATACACCAAGGAAGTTAAATTTGAGTGTCCCCTGTCTTTCCACATAAATGTGCCTCACTATCTTCTCCATTCGAGACCTACAACACATCTCACCCTTCACTCCGAAGCGTGGACACTTGCACGGAACAGCTCTCTCCCTTCCCCTCTTCACCTCCTTTCGTTCCATATGCTAATTTCCCTTCAAGTTGTCTGCATTTCTCCACTTCCGCTGCCTCTGCTACATGTGTGACTATCATTCCCACTCACAACAATGGCCTCCTCAGTGGTCATAAATTTCCTTTGCTCAGCTTCCCCACATCAGAATTCTTTGTAGTAACTGAGGGACATCTCAAAAATAAAAATCTTATTGTCGCATTCCCTTTTGCAAATCCTTTCCCGATTCCTGTCACTCTTAGAATAAATTTGAAGTCCTCTCCATTGAAGACACAGTGCAATCTAGACCTTGCTTAAGGCCCGATCTCAAACTTGAACAGCAGCCAAGCTCTGTGACACGTCTGTCACCGTGCACATCTTCCACAACACAGACCCCCTCCACCTACAGTAGACCGATGGCCTTGGCTTCCTTCTGCCTCCTCACAGGTGGATCTGTCAAATTTCTCTCTCTCAAAGATCAAGCCTCTCCTGACCACTTTAACTTTAGCTCCTAAGTTCTTCCTCAGTTGCTGTCCCTGCTTATGACGTCCTTATCTTCCTAGCACTTCAAACAATCTGAAAATTATGTGTTTGGGTTACTTACTGTAGTTATCTTTCTTCTTAGAATGTGTGCTTCTTCCAGATTAACACCTCTTTTGTTTTCTTCACTGCTTTACAACCTTCCCAAGCACTGTTACAGACAGGTATTTTCTTTTTGCGTTAGATTTATTTTTTCATTACAACAACAGAATACCAGAACCTGAGGGCGTATAATGAAAAGAGATATTCAGCTGACAAAAATTTAGAGAATATGCCAGGCTTTCTTCTCAAAGTTCATTTACTTGGTACTAATCCAGTGTTCCCTGGAGGAAGCATTAATCCATCCATGAAGATGGTATACCCTTGTGGCCCAAGCCACGCCTCTTAAAGATTCAACCACGTTTGAACACGATTACATTGTGAATTAAACTTCAATGCCTGAGTCCTTCAGGGAACAAATCACTTTCAAATCACAGCATACTGACTCTCTCTCTCTCTCTCTCTCTCTCTCTCTCTCCTTTCATATACATACATATACAGTAGATAGATAGATGGAATAAATTTTACATCAATATTTTCTTCATCTTTTCTGACTCCTTAAAAGATGTTCAGAACTTCAGTCATTAGTTTAATTTCTTACAGCTAATGATCTACTATGTATTCAAACCTCTTTCTCTGGAAGGGTTTATGAGTACAGTACATGGATTTTTTTAATTTACAGAAACTTAATCTTTTCTTAAGGTGAACAGAAATTCTAGGTGCCTACTTATGGGGCTAATATTGATATTTCTCTGGAATTTAAGATTCTATTACCTTTACCTTCCCTACTTTTGGTGCTATGAACTTTACAGACCATCAAGACTGAGATTAATTCCTTTATTGCATGAAGGCCTGAAAGATGGCACAAAATGTGTAATCCCTGCCTTTCTAGTCCCTGCAGATCTTAAATACCATCTCTCTCTTTAGAAAAATTAATTAGTAGAGGGAGCAGGGCACAAGGCTACCCATCCTGACGGAGATAGTTTTGGAGGAGCTTAGCCAAAATGCTACCAGAGAGTAGATTTAGAACAGGCTTGGGGGCTCGAACCTATAATCCCAGCACTTTGAGAGGCTGAGGCAAGGTAATTGTAAGTTTGCACATAGTATGGGGAACCTAGCAGCTTAAAGACATTTCATCTCAAAAAGAGTGGATGTATATGTGCACAAAATTCTCAATTTCAATGTGACTATTGTGTATCACAAGTATATCCTAATAAAAATGGAGGAAAAAGAATTCCGCATTTCTTTAAAAAATATGGAGGTGTGATGTGTGGCTGGAGATGTAGCTCAGCACAGAAAACCTGCGTTCAACTTTTTTTTTTTAAAGTAGATTTTTATTGTCCACATGGGTTTTAGTACCAATTCATTTCAACTATCTTTTGGTCTAGATTTTGTTTACCAGAGAGATGAGCCTTAATTTTTCTAGTAATGAATATATCAAATTTCCAGCATTCAGGAAGAGGAGGCAGGAGTATTTCTGTTAGTTTGAAGCCAATCTGGGCTACAGAATGCGATCCTGTCTCAGAAAAAATAAAATAAATACTAGAATAGAAAAAAATGCAACACTCTGTGCCTCTGTGTGTGTGTGTGTGTGTGTGTGTGTGTGTGTGTGTGTGTGTGTGTGTGTGGTATGTTCACAGAGCAGGAGACCAGCACACTGGAAGAGATACAGAATATCCCATATGGGAATTAATTTTGATGCCTATATTAATTTCCACATGAAAAAATGAAGAGTTACAAGGATTTAGAGAATAAAGACATTTTGTCCATTTTTTTAATTGAGAAAGACTTCACGGGGTCAAATCTTTTTAAATAGAACTTGCAGCATAAACACAATAGTCAAGGAAGTACCAAGTCTCAGTGAACATGGAGCAACTAATTTTCACCAGAATACGAGATTTGAATAAGAAAAGATTGTAATGTTCTGTTTGGGCTAATCTCTTTTATCTTTTTGACTTTTGCCTCATTTTCTTGATTATTCTACCAACAAGGCTTCCAGATTCTTAATTTTTATTACATTCTTATGTTGGGAGTTTAATGATAGGACATGAGCAGCATATAATGATATTATAATGATGTTCTACAAATGTACCTAATATATCATTTTTGATAGAAATAAGAACAGATTTTGAGACTTAGAGATGTTTTGAATGATAATATCCCTCTTCCACGAATGCTTTTCATTTTAAAAACCACTAAATTAATAGCTGCGATTTTCAGTTATAAACAATTGACAAATGACTCCCTTGACGTAGCATCAAGGCCACTGGCGACCTTCATTGGAGGAGGGGACCTTCGAGACTGATGGATTGTGCACATGAAACCAGAGGGACCGCATCTGTGTTATAAGCTTTTTCATTCTTTATTTTGAAAACTGTAGAAAATGTTTCATTCTTGTGTAAAAAGATGAAATAATACATATAATGCAAATAGCTTTGTAAATAAAGATATTTGAAACATCAAATTTCTTAGTGAAAATCAGTAAGACACCCATCTGTAGTTCATTTTTGTTGTTTGGTCCACATCACTGAGCATTATAGATTCAAGGTGACCTCATTTTCATTCAAACACTTAATATCTGTCTTTCTTTAAGGCTACATAGTATTCCATTGTGTATAGGTATCACATCTTTAACCATTCCCCCATGATGGGCAGGTAGGTTGTTTCCAAGATTTGACTGTTCCGAATTGTGCTGTTATAAACATGCATGTGCATGTGTCTTTTGGCATGTTGAGTTTATTTCTTTTGGGAGCATGCCTGGTAGAGCAGTAGCTGGATCAAATGGAATTTCTATTCTTAGCTTTCTAAGGAATTTCCAAACTCCTTTCCATATTGGTTGTAGCAGATTGCATTCCCACCAGCAGTGGAGAAGTAAAGTTCCTTTTCTTCCATAGCCTCACCAAAAATTTTTTTTGAGTTCTTGTTGTAGGCCCATCTCACAGGGGTGAGATGAAACCTCAATGTTGCTTTTATTTTCATTCCTCTGATGACCAGTGATGAATAATATGTGTTTCTAAATGAAGAATTGGGCGAAGATGATGTCTGTCTTCTTAGATGTTAGCAAGTCCAGAGGGGAAAGCAAGAAAACTGTGCGTGGTAAATATCACAGGACTCAGAAAATAGATCAGGTGTAAACTGTAAGGGACAGTGGAAAACACAGGATTGTCAGAAGTATTCATTAAAATAATGGCATAATTGTGGTACAGAAAATAATTTTCTAAAGCTGATATAATGAAATTTATATTATATATATATATATATATATATATATATATATATTCAGAAAAATATGTTTATATATATATAGTCAATATATATTTATGTGATTGGTGCACGAGGCCAAAACATTTTTATATTGAATATATATTTATATACAATATACTATTAAATACATTTAAATATATTTTATATATTTAAATATATATGTTTCTATATTATTTATACTTATATATTTAAAAGATGTAATGCCACAAAAGAAGAAAAATCTGTTTATAAGACAGCAGAATATGAGCTGATTCTCCTCGCCTGTGCCTCTTACTTCTCTGTCCTGAACCCTTCGCTCTTCCCTTTTCTCTCTTCATACAAAGTATGAGATGATTGGATGAGGAAGAGAAAACACTCCACTCACTAACAAATCTCATTTCAAAAATCTGGAATTGTTTGTAGCTATAAGGAAAGAATGTTTCTTTTGGAGGCTGACTTCTTTTTTGAGTGGAAGTACTTAAGACAAGAGTTGGCCAATATTTCCTGTACTGAGCTGGAGAACAAATATTTCAGGTGGCCTGGGCCACACACACTGTGTTGTAACTATGTAACTTTGCCGTTACAGACAACGTATCACCAAATGGGCTGGGCTGTCTCATGATAGAACTTTATCCATAGAAATGGATGAAGGGTCAGATTTGGCCTCCGGGTCTTACGTTGCTTATGGTTGTTTGAACTTTCCAAGTATTTTTACTAAGAGGATTTTTATTTGGATTTGTAGGAGTGGGTGAATCTTCTGTGCAAAGTTTTCTAGATTCATGGTAGATGAGCCCTCGTTGAAGATACCAGGGTTTTTTTTACAGCCACATAAAAATATTTAAATTTCTCTTGAAGTGCTTAGATTAAGCTTGAAAGAAAAGGATGTTCAACAAAACATAGCACATGACTTGAGAATAGTTAAAGGTTCTTCCAAGGCATTCGTGATTTGAACTCCAATTGTTTAGATCTATACTGAGAGGAGATTTTAAAAAGAATAGCTAAATGGTTGAGTTTACTGTCATCAACTTGGAAGAAATTGATGCATACGAATGATGATCTTCCAGCTAGTCTCCTTTGTGGACAGTAGAGATTTGCCTATAAATCTGCCAAGAGTTCTAAGGTCATATCAAAATCTTAAAAAATTAATATTTAAATATCTATGCTTACAGTCTAAAGGAGCCAAAGTTTGGGTTACAACTGGAACTTTGGTAGTTTTCCCATCAATCTTGTAATCACATCTTTGCATACATAATTTGACCATATCCTAATTAGAGTATTTTCACCAAAGTGTATCAGCTTTGTGATTATTGTGGATTGGAAAAGAAGCTCTGTAAGCCAAATGGTCATTAGCATTGTTTAGAAACATGTAAGATTCTGATAGAAGTGTTGAATGTAAAAGAACAAGACCTCAGTCCTGGAGACAAGTGGCCAATGTTCTTTTTCAGTGGAAGGAATTGACATAAGAGTTTTATAAATGTCAGGAAGTTATGTCTCATGTTCAGGGGCTGCTTAGGTATTAATTTAAAAGTTGTGATTTACAAGACAATGGGCATAATCAAGTAGCACTGGCACCATTAAATACTAGCGAGAAGGACAAGGAGATAGATGTAAGACAAGTGAGCTAAAATCAAACCACGTAAGACTGCTATAAACGGAAAGAAAGGATGCATAAAAAGACTGCTGGACTTTTAGACACTAAAAGTTAGAGGATGAAAACTATATTCCTTAAAGATCAAATTTTAAAAAAGCCTTTTGGTTTCAAAACTCATGCAGTCTGCAAGTTTGCATGATAAAGGCATCTATTAACTCATAAATACAATACGAAGAAAACGTTCCAGACTTTTCAAAGATACATTAATATTTTTTATTTGGGTTGTAAGTTCTACTTTTGCATTACAGAAGTAGTGATGTGGGTGTTCCGTTAAGAAAAACATGAACTTAATGTAAAAACTAATTATCCTTTCGTGAGGGTCTGGAGACAGACGAGCAAAGCAGGGGAGTCTTTTCTAGTTAGAGGAAAGTCACATTATCTGTTCCCCCAGAATCTATGGAATGGCTTCAATTAGCCACTGGATGCTAGCACTAAACCCCTTGCCAACTGTCTAAAACTCGCATAGGCAAACCCACACAGTCCCAGAGAAGCTGTGCATACCTCTGAATTATGCAGGATGGCTGTATAATCTTTGGTTTCTTGCTTTTTATAACAACCTTAGTGAGGAAAACATAAAATGTACATTTTTATAACACACATCGTGACGTGAATGAGTTTTTTTTTTCTCTTTAGTCCCTATATCACATAAGGTACATTTTCTGCGACATATAGCATGTGATGTAAATTAACTATGGAGTAACACATTAAAAAGCTTTTATAAACACATCTTATTACTGTTTATGGCTCCCCAGATTTTATCTAAAGTGGCTCCTGGTCAAATAATTACACGTTCCCCAACATGCATGGGAGTTCACGCCGATGAGTGACAACTGACACAATGAGCCACGCCATGTATTATTTAAGGCGAAGCCATCCGGCAGACTCTATTAATGATGTCCTTTCTGGGCCCTGCCAGGCCCATAGTGAAGTCACTCGCTTTAAAAAAGCTGTCTTACCAAGGTTCTTGCTGGGCCCGTTACACCAGCCCTGTTGTTTTCTTTAGTACCCACAAGAGCATCATTTACAAAATGAACCTATGGCGTGCTCACCTCGTTTTTATGTAGTAATTCAAGCTCCAATGAGTTTACAGTTCATTTGAAATTATACAATTAATAGATTTCAAATAACTGTCCATAGCCAAGCCACTTTTTTTTAATCCTAAAGAAAAATGATAGTTGTTTTCAATGGGATCATGATCTGGCAAAATATTCTTACGCTGGTACATGATGCTATTTTGAAAAACGACAGTGGCATGGATTTGACACACGCAGTAGTTACTAAGCAACCATATATGTATCAGCAGTTGGCTGGACCACAGAATTCAAAATTTAGTGCTCTGATGTCTAGATGCACACAAGTTTGTGAAGGACACGGAAAGTGGCATAAACAGTCCATTTAGATGGTAGTGACAGCCAATGGTGCTGAGCTCCACTGTGACAGTGAACGGGAAGAGAACAATTTCAAATCCATCTGAGAGGAAGACATATGAAATAAGTGGACAATGAGCTTGAAGAATAAGAGTTAGGCCTAATATAAAAGAGCTTTTTTAGGGAAAATAATGATTTACTTTAGGAAAAAAAATCAAAAAATAACACTGGCTGAAATAAAATTTGCCCAACTCTGAAAGTCAGCCAAAATTACTATTGGGATAGCTGTTTGATGGGATGATATTGGGATAAAATTAAAGGAAAAGGGATGATTACTGTTTTTGTGATATTTACGTGTAGCTAGAGAATGAGAGCGGGATCAGATAAGTTCATGCATATTTTGTGTCATGATAAGAACTTGGATTTGAAGCACAATAATTGTTTCTGCCCCGGTTACTTCATGGAGATTTTTGTGCTTATGAAGAATGCATCTGAGATTGCTTTGTAAATTTTTAACCTTAAAGAAATAATCATTTTCTGACATGTCTTGGATGCGTGTATATTTCTTGTCCTCAGGTATCATTTCTGGCTCTTTAGACTTGACAGATAGTGACAAAATACTTCCAATAATGACTGCTTCTTCTGAAGGTAGCATACCATCTTTCACTAAACTGTGAACCCTGATTTTTCAGGTGACAACAAGTAGTGTATTTAAACAGTTGTTGTTGGCAGGAATTGAGCACCCACGCAGGGGTCTTCCTCTCAGATAGACAACATCGGCTCTTCCTTCATCGTGAGGTGGGAGAGGCTGGCAAGCAGGAGAAACAAGACATGACAAGGACAGGAAAGGCAGGAAAGGCCACCAGTCTCCCGCTTGTGTGGATGTGGAGTGAGGCCTTACTGCTCCTCCTGACCTGAGTCACTGATGTACAGTGGCTGCTGTGATGTTCTTGCGTGCCTGCTTCTTTTACCGTCCAAATAGCTGAGTACCGGCCAAAGAGGATCTATCCGCAAACCCTCTGGAATGTGGGCCTGCACCAGAAGAATCGTGTCAGGTAGGGGGAAGGAGGATGCAGAGATTGACTCAAAGTCAACCGCAATTCATTATAGAAAAGCCATATCCTGGTGTAGCCCAATCTGTTTTAAATTCCCACCTCACTCACCATCTATATTTTATTTTAAAATATTTCATTTTTTTTACCTCTCATGTGTGAATTCTATTAACTAATTTGTCAATTTGTTCTTGGCCCTCACATAGCTCTGAGAAGTGAATGTCTTACGCTTATAATTACCTTGGTTGCTCTTGAGTCAACTCATTTGACTGTATTTCCCTGATTTTTTTTCTAATGCTATATATGGCTTTACTATGACCCCTGGCGTTTATTCCATCTTACCACTCTACTGACAGTTGTCATAACCTGGAAAGAAGTTGGGGCATAAGAACTCTGCTGACTTACCAGACTTGTAAGTCATTTTTCACTAAAGTAGATTCTAAGTCCTTGGAAAACTGTCAGTGTACATAAATGTTTCTTTCTAATCTTTAGGCAGAATTATCCAAATCAATGAATTTGATTTCAAGGACGATGTGTTAAAACGCTACTGAGAAGGACACGTATAATTCTTTTATCAAATTGTTAATGCTAAAATCTTAATGAATATTACTTTAAACTTCCATCAGCTACTTATATTCCAAGCTTAAAAGAACTCAGAGATATTCAGGTAGCTGGTTCAATTATTTCAGTGAGCAGAAGATCTATTTGTGCATGTTAAGTCAGATTTTCCTACTTTCTGTGATCGTGATCGTGTATTCCGTCTCAACACTAAAGGATTAAGAAGCTTAAAAAATGATTGTCAAGGGTTGACCTGTGCAGATAAACAAAAGTGCTAATCTGAGAGTAAAAAGTTTGAATTTAAAATGAGATAATTAGAAGTAAAGATTTAATGGAACAAATAAGATAAGGACTGAAGGTTTCAGTCTACCAATATGCAGAGTCTTAGTAAGTTTGCCATATTATCTCATTGATCAATCTGGTGCCTACAAATTATGTATTCTTATTACAAAAGAGTAGGAAGCTTTTCAGCAATGTGTAAAATACCAAAGCTAACCACAACTTTATACAACGTAAAAGAGCCATGAACCAATGAACCATGACAGTAGAAACCACATTTTAAAATTACTTAATTAATGAATCGTGTGCCCTTTCAGTGACCTCAATGTCTTTGGTATTACTTTATAGCTCTTTAAAGCTGGCACAAAATGACTTTTCATATAGGTTTCATAATGAGTATTCATCTGCACTGCTTAATTTCCATGCAGAGAAGGCAATCTTTAGAGCAAAGCAGTATGGGAACTCCTTGTATACGCTGATGTGGCTCTTGTTACAAGTCAGGGTCAGAAAACTTCCCTAAAGGGGACATGAGGAACCTTGACTTACCCCACCTGTGGCGTAAGTTGTAGTTTTGCTGAATTTTGCCACGATAAAAAGAGATTTTTTAAGACATGGCAGTAAAAGGCGTAAAGAGATTTATTAGATAGAATTTTGAAAGTTTGCACCCAAGGAGAATAGAGTTCAGGTCGACAGGTAAAAAGCAAAAAGTACAGGCCCAAGCTTTTCGTTTCTAAGAGACTTAGGGATTTTTTGTTTTGTTTTGTTTTGTTTTTAAGAGAGTTTTCTGAGACTAAGTCTCGAGAAACTTCTGTGTTCTGGTGCTACAGTTTTTCTTAAAAGAGCTGTTTTAAAATTAAGATTTTTTTGCCCCTTTTCTATGTGTCATTATTTCTTCTATTTTGCTAAGGCAAGAAGTAGAGGGAGCAGTCAGAAGAAGGTGCCCCCAGAAGGAGGAGCAAAAGAAACTAAAAAAACTAAATAAATGAAAACTGAAGGCGACATCTGTCTGTAACTTGTGCCCCCACTGAAGAACGCGCAGTTGAGCACTCCTGAGAACTGTCTAAAGCATCGTTACAAGACAAGAAACAAACAAAAGTCAGTGAGATTGGAATGCCCTAAGGGAGAAGGGCCTTAAGGTGGCAGGCATTAGCAACCAGGCTGAGCAGTAAAAGTTACTCACTCACAGAGGATGAAAACCCCTAGAAGAGAAGCATCACCTTGCAACCCAACTTGGAGACCTCTTTAGTTAACAGAAACCTATTTTTGCTTCTAAACTCCCTCTTTGCAACCTGCCTCCTGCGTCTCTGATTTCATTCTTCAACGCCATGAGCCGTCAGCCTGGCGCTAGGTGATCCTACCTCACCTCTTTCTGCCTGAGATCCTAGAAGCATATTGAAGATTATAATATCTTCACAATAGAAGTAATAATATTTCAATATCTCTTACTTACAAATGCCAAGTGTATGATTATTTCATCTACTAGGCATGGGCTATTTTTGGTGTTATAAAATTAATGTAATTCATTTTAGAGAACATGTAAAGTTATCATAAATTATTATTACTATCACAAGGAAAATTCTTATCCTCTCACACTGGAAGAAATGTTTAGTTTTTACTTCTGCTTTTAAAATTTTGTTTGCTTCCTTCTTTCAACATCATTGTATTATTTTAAGTAATTTAAATTAGAACTCTAATAGCTATCTTCACTAAGGTCATGGTGATCTGAAATTTATTTTTTATTCATACTTTATTTTTAAAATTACTTAAAAGGGAAATCTTTTTCCAAAGGTACTTAAATGTTTCTTAAGCATTTTATGTATCTTTCTGGCCAAACCTAAGAACATTATGATGAAAAAAATTCCACAGAAATTTGGATAGCTGCTCTATTATTCTGTTTTCAGTAACTTGAATCAAGTTGCTGAAATGTTGATCCAAAAATAATCCCTGAGAAAAAAATCTCTGCATCCCTCACTTTATTCAACAGTGGTGAAGGATACTCTCCCTGTCGGAGTCCAGCCTATTGTGTCCTACCCCAGGTGACCAGTCTCACAAAGACAAACTGCTGCCTCTGGCAGGTGCTATCTGCTTCTCTGTGCCTGTCAGCGAAGTTTCAAGGATGAGAAAATATCTGTGAAGTGTTTTGAGATTCCAGGTGAAAAGAAATTTGTAAGTGAAAGACATCACTGTTATTATAAATGGAAGTATCACAGATGCCTTGAAGGTAATTCCAGAAACTGGATCATTTTCCAAATTACTGCAGTGCCCTTGTGTGCCCGCCACCTCCCACTGCCTTTTAACCACTACAGTGGGTCTAGGGTAAATACCTTAAACCCCCGTTTCTTTTGGCTTTGGAAATTGTATTACAGAATTCAACAGATGCCCCCACCTCACTGTAGATAGATGAACAATTACCTTGACAACTTGTTCAGTAATGTCCCGTGCTGCCCAGCGACACACAGTATGGAATTAAATTCGAGAGCAGGCAATTTCTTTCAGCGGGGATTTATAATTATAATGTATTTACCAAATGTATGCCTGGGAGCTTTATTAAGTTACTATGTAATTAAAAAGCAGTTTGTTCTTTATTCAAACTGCTGCTTCTCCCAGCATACAGAACTCTGTTATCAGATAGAGGAATTCTGGCGTTTTATGAAGCAGACCAGAATAATGATGAGCTGCCCCAAAGTAAGTATTAATAAATGCAAGCACTCTCATTCACCAGTCATTATACTACAATTAAGTAGCATCTTATTCCAGCTTTAATATTTTAAGCAAAAGAAGAGTTGGTTCTTAATGGTGACAAAAATCTTAGGTGGGTAACGTGCTAATTTCTTACATCCACGTAAGTAACTCCCATTCATTTATTTTTCCTTTAGTAGCAAGACTAAAGAACATTTTGAAAAAAATCATTCTTCAGACTGCCAGATTCATCGTAGGCACTAGACTATGCCACCTGTCAGCGATCCTTGCTTGGTAAAAGAAACATGACAGCTTATTAGATTCAGTCTACATTTAAATAAACAAATATTAAGGAAAGAAATGGATATGAAGGTGATGGTGGCTAAAGAGCGCACGGCAATGAAATCTAGCCATCAGCTACAATTTTTTTATTGTTGCTTTTTCCACATTTTATTACCATTTGCTCTAGGGCAGGATTAGAAAGCTCTTCTTAAGGATGTTTCAAGATGTGTAGAAGATGCATTTCTACGGGAAATGCTTAACCACATTTCAAGTCATCCTAGAAAATATTAAGGGGGAACAAATGGTTGCGGCAGAGATTTGCAATTCCAGCAGCAGCCATTTTCCCTCCGGAGCAGCATACTGCTTTCTTCAGAAAGTAAAAAACAAAAACTCGACTCATGTTGTAAATAACGACTAACCACAGCAAGGGTGAACGAGGTAATAATTATTAAGTCCTAGGACTACTTTTTTAAAAATAAATTACATGCTTCGTTCTAAAAATGCAGTTACTATTTTAACATATTTTGGATTTATTCATCATTTCCTGGATCTTTCTCGGATTGTTTTGCGGCTCTGGCTGTTAAGGATCTGCGTGTAATGAGATACGTGTATGTGAACACTTAGTGGGTACTGTTCCTGCCAACTTCTCGCATTCGTAGCTGGTCTGCAGTCAAGGAGGACAGCGGGAAGTGTAGCACTGTGCCATGTCCTCTTGGGTTACTCCTCCCAGATGAGTTTTAAGGTTAGAATTGTTGATTTCTCATTAAAGCATATCAAAAATGCCACCTCCAGATAATACTGCAGCATCCCACAGGTGAGCAAATCAATGGCGAGCTCTGCCACTTAAAAGGTGAATACAGGTGAATGTAACGATAGAGGAGATGGTTGAGGATTGTCTTGTGATTTCGACTGTTCGCAAGAGAATGCCTGGATGTCCTGGAATTCTACATGAGCTGGAATTTATTTCCCACGTGTCTTCCAGGATTCAGCCTATGATGACAATCCATTTGTCAGGTGCAAAGAAACCTTGGTAGAGAGGAAAACAAGCGCTGTGTAGAAGATAAAAAGAAAGGTGTGTTTTCACGAATTTGGAAGAAATTTGAGAGTTAAAGATCAAAGTAACTGATTCTAATGAAGCGTAGTAAACTGAACACAGCCACAGTTCTGAGCTGCTATCTTACCACATAGACAGAGCCTGAGCAGACTGCAGGCAAAAAACATGTCTTCAGTTCATGTTAAGACTGACAGTTACCCACACAAACACATACACGCAAGTGTGTGTGTGTATGCACATGTACATGTACACACGCACATTCACACACATGCACACAGGTAGGTGTTCCTTGCTATTGGAGTGTTATTTGTATTTGAATAATGACTGAAATGTTTGAAAACAGCAAATAATTGTATCTATACTCTCTCTAGGATTGAGCTTCAATGAAAATGTAATAAATAAAACACTGAATATTTCTTACATTCTTTTGCGTCTTCAAACTGCATTTATACTTTTTTATTTCTTCTAGACTCTCCCCTTTATTTTATTCTGCTTCTTACTATTTTATGTTTATTGCTTCAGGGGAGGTTGGAGAGTAGATGTGGGGCAACTCTTGGATCTGGTTTGCTCAATGCATTTTTTTCTTCAATAATTATTTTATTAATAGCTGGCTCTGATCCCTAGTAATAATATTCAATTTGGAGAAGTTGCCTATGCATAACACATCTTGAAGCTATCAAATCTCACAGAAATAGCCTACAGAGCCTTAGAAACACTGTAGGGCAATAGAGCATGAGGGATTCTGCCATCTTAGCCATGAAGCAGGAGAAAATCACGAGAAGAGATGCTGAAATATTGAAGAAAAATGAGTTACTTGTGTTTTCTCCATGAAGCACCTGTATTTTTTTTTTCTATTAAAATAAGGCAGAAAGAGCCACAAAAAGCCTTCAGGAGATTCCTAGGTCCCTGCGTTGATCCAGTAGCAGTTGAGATAATCCCACTAAACCAACTTTGGCCTGGAACCATTAGAGTTGATGGAGCTTTAGGGGGAATTAGCTTTTTTGCACTTTAGGGCTTTGCAAGATTATGTGAATAGAGGCTATTCCCCAGTTGTAGGGCAAAGCCTTGTGGTTGAAAATGAGACACACCTATTAATCATTTGAAATGAAAGCTTTTTCATGTGCACGAAACAAATTTCCACAGTTGAGGCTGGAATCAAAATCGGGCCAATAGACAAAAGCAGTGTAGAACAAACATCGATGAATGATACACAGGATTTGAGGTCTGTCTTAGTCAAGGTGTTCTGGGAGGCAGGATTGGAATTGAAATTTACATATGAGCAGTGTATGTTGGGGACAGCAGGGAAGAGAAATGCTAGAGTATGTACTTTCAGAACACAGGACTGAAGAATTATTGTTGGCCAGAGTTTTTTTGCGAAATCACAGTGGCTTACACACTACAGTCACTTGGGAGGATGAGAGACAAACTATATAACATAAGTGCAGGTGGAGGAATCTGTTGAGGTAGACATTGTTTTCCATCCCTCCTCTATCTCTTGTATTGTCAACAATTGTCCAGACTGTGACTCCAGGCCTCTGCAGACATACATTATGGAAACTAGACATCATTCCTAATGGTAGAACGTGTGCTTCATTCAGATTTGATTATCAGACTTTTGCTTTCTACCCTGGTTAACATGATAGATGCCATCTTATAACTGGACTCTGACCTCATGGAGCCAAGCTAGCAGGGTGACAGCAGTGGCTGAGTCTCTTCTATGACAAAATAAGACCTGGGAGGCAAGTTATGGCAGGAAAATGTAAAAATGTAAATAGATTTGCCCTTTCTGGGGTCTATGTATTAATTCAATAGGCAATACGATGGACACATTACCAGTTATGTCATGTTCTTTTAAATTTATATTTATAACCATATATCAATTCTTCTTTCCCTTCAAAGATCAAAAGTAAAAGATCTGAAACGGTTTGGTTTGTTCCCTTTATTTGCTTTTGCTATGTAGTAAAAATTTTTTCCTAGAACCTTGTGACTACTGACACAAGAAAACAGGTAAGTGATGTTTTCTGAAAGTTGATCTGTGTCAAGGCTGATGTGAGCAATTCCTTGTCACTCAAAATATGCTACTTCTTAACAAAATATTTGTAAAAATATTTTACTCCGAAAAGATATACACCTGATATTGCCTCTGTTGTTCAGATAATATTTTGGCCAATATGAATGTCACATAGAATAATTTATTGCAGAGGGGAAATCTTGAATCTCTGTCTGAGAATATGTAGGTTATTCTCCTCATCTATCTTTCTTTATTTGCTTCTCTGCCTCTTTTCCTTGTTCTTTTTTTTTTTCCTTAACTTTGGTGGTGCTAGGTTTACACCAAAATTTTGTGCATATGAAGCAGAAGCTCTTCCACTGAATTATACCTGCAGCTCCTTTTTAATTTTTGAATTATTATAATATTACACCTCCAGCACCTTTTTAAATTTTTGAAAGTGCATTCCATCCAGCCTGGGAACTTAAGAAAATACTACTTATTATAATATTACAATTATATTTGCTTTGTTAACTATTACTTTATTTTTTCTGTAGTTTCCATAAGACTGTATTGAAATGTTTATAAATGGCCATAAGAAATAAATGTAGTACTTAGAAGATATTTACTTGAGGAGGCAAAATCATATTGGGTGCAAATCTCTGTGAATGTCAAGTTCTATTTGAGCCTAACAGCAGGTCTGTTTGTTAAAAAGGGAGATATCTGAAGCTCTTTGTCTTTGATGTAGAGACTATAGATACTTTGAACAGGCCTGTCAATAATGCTTCATTGTTCTCACGTGTGCAAGCAAAATTCATGCTGACAATTTGTCAGATAATTTAATGTCAGGAATATGTATGAAATCATCGTGATATCTCTTTCTTCAAGAACTTCCATGGGTTTTATCTTTTCATTCTGTTAAGTCAATAGAATTGTGATCCAACCTTTGTTCTCTATAAAAAACAGAGCAACTGGTTAGAACTGAGACAACAGACTTCCTCGCCTGGTAATAATAGATGGCATTAGCAACTTTAGGTTTCAATATAGTTCCTTTAAGTTCCTTAGCAACCGTTGGAATGATGTGTCCGTTAATTCCAGCTCTTTTCCCAAACTCAAGCCACTTTGAGGAGGAAGTCTTCAGTGCATTTTTATTCTCTGAAAAAAATATTTGGACAGGAAAAAAATAGCTTTCATTTGAAAATTATCCAAAGTGGGATATGACTCAGAATCACACGTAGAAATTATGAGCCTTAGGGGCAGCCTACTCGGGAGCTCTTCCTAGATAGTGGGGTTTTACCTCTCTATCTCGTTTCTAAGTAAAAACCTGTTAGTCTACAACAACAACAACAACAACAACAACAACAACAACAACAACAACAACAATAATAATAAGGCGGCTTAGGATAACTCTTCTAAAATTGGGGAAATAGTATCTTTGTAAGCAAGCTTCTCCACAAGACGACTCATTTGTGGCAAAATTATTGAAAGAGGTTGTTGCCACGTAGGAAAATTAAGTAAAAAAAAGTAATCCATTAAACCTGTGCCCCAATATTAAATTTAGTTTACAAAGACTTCCAATAAACCTCTTACAAATATGCTCAGAAAATTAAAGTAAATATTGTCTAAAATGTGGTTATGATTTCTCACAAAAAATTGGTTAGTAGACAGGATTCCTAAGAAGTGAGTAGAAATCGTGTTGGTAAGTTAAGTCAAAATATTGTGACACCTAAGTATTGACTGGGACATGATAAAAGAAAAAGGCTTAGGTTTTTTCTTAAAGAATTTTGATGGAATTTTTGAGTATCTGAGAAAAATGTGAAAAGTATAAATAATAAGTAAATTGGGTAATGGATTAGCGAAAAATAATTCTAATTGAAAATTTGGTAGCAAAGGAGGAAAAAAGTAAGATAATAGAAAAAAATGGAAAGCAAAAATATGATAGAGTGTAATTGCGTAACATGTACATAAATCATTTTATTAAAAAGAAAAGACAGTTAAGCTACATGAAAGTCAAAACCCAACAAATGATGCTGCTAAAAGGCAACACTGAAAAAAAGATACAAATATTTTGAAAGACAATGAGCAGAAAAGTCAGAAAAAAATTTTTTTTGCCAACAAATCCCAAAAGACATAATATGCTTTATGGGAATAACTTTTGTTATAGGTATAACAAGGAACACGAAAATAATAAAAAGACTAATTTGTTAAAATAATATAACTTTTAAAATTTTGTGCACCACACAACAAGCTTCGGATTATAAGCAAGAACTGCATAATTAAAAACTGACTTTAACATATTTCTTTCAGTAAGCAGACAGAAAAATAAATACATATGAATTAAAGCAACTGTACAAATAACCTGTTTGATTAAAAATTGGCATTAAGATGGAGATAAAGAACCTGTAACTGAATCTGAGATTATTTGCAAATGTTAAAATTTTAGGTTGAAGTACTCTGTGGCTTAATTGAAAGCCTAGAATAGAAGTTCAAGGGGCTGGTAGGGAGAAAAAGCCACTTGTATTAGTGCAGCCATTATTAATTGACTTCAGGAGGGAATTACCAAGCTTTTGTTTTCAAAATTGGAAGTCTAAATAAATACAATCTCCTTAATGAAGCTCCCAGAGAGGCTGTTTATGAGTATGAATGCAATCATCTGGGATCTAACAAGGCTGTTGGGTTGTTATGTAGATTAATCACTATAAAACTTGCATGCGGAGCTTGGCTAATGAAAATTATTAAATAAACGTTGGGGGGTTCCCTGATTTTTGTCTCTTTTACTCTTCATAATAACACTAAGATGGATTATCTCAATTTCAAATTATTTCAATTTCAAACTATAGAAACCGAGCCACAGAGCAGAAATGGATCAAATCGTGTCGCTAGTGACCTAGAGCTAAATAGCTCGCTCTTTCTCACGCTCTCTCTCCCCTTCATTCCCTCTTCCTCTTCCTCTAATTCCAGTTGCTTAGTACTTACACAGGGTATATTTATATAAGATACTGAAAGACAATAAAGTGGTCCCATGTATTTACCACATGACTTAAAAACAGAACGTTGTTGAACACTTGCATCCTTCCCCGATTGTCTCCCGGCTCCTTACCTCACATAGATAACATACTTAGAGAATGTTTTAAAATATGGATAACTGTACCCACCTGAAACACTATTGAATCATGAATCACTTCAGGAGGTCTAACTTCCATTGTGACTTCACTTTACCAGGAAGTACCAGTGACGTAACTCATCCACGGTAACATAGGTAGACTGCATTCATTTCCAAATTCACACCAAAATGAGCCTCAATTTATTATCCACTGTCCTGTCAGTGAACATGGAGCATACACCTAGATTTTTGCCATGATGAACAATGATACCACTGTTTCCTTTTTCATATCTTTTAGTGACCTGATACTAGTTTTTTTTTTCAGTGTAAATGCCACAGTAGAAATAATGATCAGTAAGATAGCCACATTTTCAGCTTTACAAAGTCATGTCAATTTATTTTTCAAAGGCTTTTCATTCCTTTCCATCTGTCCCCATCCTCGTTCTCACCGCATCACACTTGTCACAGTGTTAGCCACCACTGGACACCTACGTACCTTTATAGCATATATGTAGTATATCTATCTTCCACATAGATACAGCTAGATTTGGTTAGCTATGGTTTGTTTGTTCCCCAAAAGATCATATGTTAGCGCCTTGGTTGTAAGATTAGTGGTGATGGAGATGGTACGGAGTCTGTAAGAGGTGGAGTCTGGCGGGAGGCTTTTAGGTCAACTGGTCATGTGACCTGTATTTGCAATGCACATGGGAGGGGTCAGTGGCTCTGCATCCTGCTAACTAATTGCAAAATAAAACCCAAGTCATTAGATGTTCCCAGTGTGTAAGTTCGGCTCAAGCAATGTTTCTGAACTCCGAACTCTACAAAGTATGAATAGCAAGTTTAATAAAAGACACTGTAAAATCAAGAGTTCTAGGAATGAAAGCGAAGTAATTTTTTAATCTATGTAGTTATTCAGATACATGTCTTTGAATTCACATAGAATACTCATTGCAGTGTTGTCAAAAGAGGAGAAATACAATCGAACTTTTTCTTTCACTTGAAAGTTTCTAGGCTTCAGTATAATCATCAAATCATCGAGAAACTTTTAATCTATGAAATTTTGATATATTCATTTTTACATAAAAGATCTCATAATAAAAGAAAAAATAAGAATGGAACAAAGAGAGCTGGTCATGTCAGCACCTTCTACTCACCTCTAAGTGAAGACTTGCAGCCCCGTGTTGTGGGATTGTTTCATTGAAACCATATTAATAAAATTAAAGGCCTTTTTGTCAAGAGAAGATCAATCATAGGCAGCCTGATTCATTCCTCCAGAAAGAAACAGGAATACAGGTGAGGAATCTCATGTAAACTTGGCCTAAGAAAGTTGAGAAGCCTGCATTCCACCTCTTTTTCTAATTTTTGCTAACTTCCAGACACAGGAAAAGGTAATTTAAAAAAAAGTTTTATTTAGTAGAACCTATTTTTTTTTTTTTTGCTCATGAAAATTATATCCTAATGATTATTAGGTGAAACTTCTTGGATTTGTCTTTCAAAAACAAAGCCCTACATAGAGTGTTATACCAAAACGCAAGAGGTGGTTGCTAAATATTTTTAGTTATGTAAAAAAGTCAAGTAGTTTTCCTTCTGCACTATAATAGTTGGCGGAATCTCTCCTGGTCTTAGACAAAGTTGTAGGGTACAATGCAGGTGTCAGAGGTAATTTATGGAACCAAGGGCGCCCAGTGCTCCCCAAGATGAGCAAGGAGGTCAATTGCAACCCAACAACAAAAAAATCTGTTTGTCAGACTATCAGAAGGAAGAATAGTAGAAACAGAGCTAGTCAGGTGAGAGGGAGAGCAGGCCTGAATGGTGCAGCTCAGCACATCCTGTGTGGCAGGATCAATCAAAGCGAGTGCAGATTGGATAGAGGCTTGCCAGCACACAGAGAGGGATGAAATTGAAGCCCACGGTGAGAGGGCGTGCCCAGAGTGGCTACAAGCAAGATGGAGAATTCTTACACAGAGAAATTGATTTGTAGAAAAACATCTAGTATAGTGATCTTGTAACAAAAGTACATTAAGTGTGAAAATCTGTTATAAATGAATGCATGCAGTTTAATCTTACATTTGGTTTTGTCCAAAGTAAAACTCTGGAGACTTGACCAATTAGAATAATAGTAATAGTGAAAAACAAATTGCATATGTATTTGTCTTCCTGTCTTGAGTTTGATATAGGATATATATATATATATATATCCAAATACACAAGGCTTTTAGGAGACATTCCAGATCCAAACCCTAGCGTACGTACAGATCATAATGTCTCTATTAAGGAATCTTTTTAATATATCATTTTGTTCCATTTTTATCCTTTATAACTTATAATATGCATTTCATAATCAATGCTTACAGAAAAAAATTAGATGAAACTATTGTGTGTCAGTGACCTGTTTTGTCCTTCGTGGACTTCAAGATGAAAGTTAATGGACAGCAGATCACCTTTTTCCGGCTCACCTAATGGCCACGGCATTTAGTAACAACTACAAAACCTGTGTCCTTGGGGAGTAATTTTGGAATGGCTGCTGTATGTGTGTGTTTGAAGATGCCACTGGGGTCAGGAAAATCACTCATTGAAGTTTACAACAACAGTTTTTTTTTTTTTTTTTTTTTTTTGAGAACCAAAGAACCTTTTCAACCTGTTTGGATTTTACCAACGTTTTCTTAAAAGAGATATTAGTTTTGAGTATGTCTAATTTTTAGAAAGAAACTTTCATTGAATTCTGGAACACTCTGCCAGTCACTCAAGCCTCCTTACCACCTTAAGTATCATTATTAGGAATATCATTTAGCAAGAAATCTAGGACAATTTAGTTTCAAGAACCAGGTTATTAATTCCACACATCTCTTAATAATCTCCAATCTCTCCTTAATATAGCAATATTTTAATTGAATAATTTCAGGATCAGATTTAATAAGAATTACCAGCACCAATTTAGTCTATCTTCTTATTTAATCCTGATTGTTGATTTAGCTGGATTAAGAGACTTCTGGAACGATGATAGGCTTGTGAGAGCACTTAGCTAGAAGTTAAGAAGTTAAGTGAGGCCTATTGGAGTAAGTGGGTCACGAGGGTATGATCTTGGGGGTCACATCCGGTCCTGAACTTTGCCTCCCTAGTCCTTTCCCTGCTCTCTCCTTTGTGGATGTTACGAATTGCACAGCTTCCCTCTGCTGGAGGCTTTTGGCGTGGTGTTTTGGCCTTGAAGCCAATTGGCCATATGCTAAAAATCTGAAACCACAAACCAAAACCAAAGTTTTCTTCAAGTTGTGGGTTTCAGATATGTTTTCCTAATGGCAGGAAAGATGATCAAACAGCCTGTCTCACCTATCTGATTTCTTTCCCCTGGAAATAGTTGAGCTTTCAGATGACCCATGGGAAATCTATCTATGTCTTTCGTTTCCTATACAATTTTCACTCAAAAGATTGTCTGGTAACTCTTACATTCAATCCTATGGCTTGATTACTAAAACCCATCCTCCTAAACTACATTACAGACATGCTGAATCAGACTCTTGAGAGTAGGGGTAAGAAATCACCATTTGGATCAGTCTTCTTTAATGATTATTTTGCTGACTGACTTTGACCAAGCAGTTACCTTGGGCGGAAACAATTTATATCTCAACCTCATTTATTCTAAAAGCCTGGTGGCTATTAAAATAATTTTAAAGATCTTTCAATGTTTTCAGTCCTGTCTTTTATCTGCTTAGGTAATTGGCAAATTAAACTAAATTTGGCCTGAGGCTACCTCTACAGTTTGAATCATTAAGTAAAAATCTATATCTTAACTTGTATGTAAATAAACTAAAAATAAGATTAAAGAGTATGTTTTGTAACAGGTGCCTGAGACAGCTGGTGATTGTACCTGAGCTTCAGCCAGCCACAGGCTAGCAACAGATCCAGCTAATAAAGCCATCAATGAGCTATAACAACTTAAAATGTTTTGTACCGCATTTCCATTTCTGTCTATAAATATTTCCAGGCCAATTTGCAAAGAAAAGTTTTCTTAATATCTTCTGGTTTTGAGAACTCCCAGATTAGTGCAACAATTATTAATAAAAATATTAAATTCAATTTGATGAAATTGTTCTTTAAATAATGTTGACTAAGATGGTTTATTGTGTATTAGATAATATTGTGTAACTAAAGTTTTTTTATTTTTTCTTTGAGACAGAGTGTCACTCTGTAGCCCAAGCTGGTCCTGAACTCACTATGTAGCCGAGACTTACGCTGGACTCATGGCAATCCTCCTGCCTTAGCCTCCCGAGTGCTGGGATTACAGGCACACACAACCACTCCCAAATTATATAATGCTGGGGGAATTGAACTCAAGGCTTTGTGCTTGCCAGGCAACCACTTTAACCACTGTGTCATTCCTCCAAACCTACTAAAGTTCATTGTTAAGAAACTCATGGGGCGGGGGCAGAGCTCGGTGTTTAAGATCACTTGCCGGAAAAGGGTGGGGCCCTGCACATAATTCCCTGGCACCACACAGGCTGAGGGTGGCAGTACAGGGCACAGCTGTAGAATAAAAATGAATATAAATAGAACATAATGGCCTATGTGGCTGGACCTGGCTCAATTCAGAGGAAGAAGCAGAAAAGACAGAAGTAGAAGAAGAAAAAGAAGAAGCAGCTCTTACTCTGCCATCACTAGTTTAGAAAGCTAAACTTTCCTAATGCCAGATTCCTAAATATAGAGGAAGTTAATAATAGCACCTTCCATTGAAGGCGATTACTTCAAGGTATTTCTAAGGTTTGGATTTTCTTGAGTTCTTTGCCTGGAATAGTGAGAAAAAGAGAGAAAAATCTAAGATTTGATACATTGTATTTTTTCTTAAAATCTTTCTTTTTCCCTCTCTGAAGTAGTAGCAGGGAGCAAGAAACATTAAGACTACGATCTCTATAAGAAACATTTAAACTAATGGTCTTTAAGCATTTTTTACAATGAAAGCTAGCTAACTTTCTAATCCAGTGTTTTAGAATAGCTCTGGATGTTTTTATAGTGTCCCCTTCGGTTAGCAAAGACACAGCATGCTGGGATTATTCTAATTAGTCATAATATCGTTAACAGATGGTGAAATTTAAATTTGTGAAGAAAAAATATACGTCAGTCTGTATTTTTACCTAGAGCTATGGGTGAGTTCTTTAATAAAAAAATGGGTAAAATTGTTGGGCACAGTTCTATTTGTGAATATGTCACAGTACTGTGATTTCAACAGAACGAAGAAATAGCATTACTAAGTTGAAATATAAAGTTTATAGGTTTGAGTTCATTCACTAGGAAGGATAATACTGATAAAATCCGTTTGATCCTTTCTTGGATGAGAATTAGACACGTTTAGAAAGTCATAACTAATGCTCTGTCTCCTTCTGTGTGCTTCCTATGACTTATCAGATGATGTATTTTACTTTCAATCTGGCTTTAGTAGGTACGAGTGGGTATTTTTACTTTAAACGCTGTTATAATTGCTACTAATGTCTAAAGAAAGGGACCTCAGTGAATAACTATCAAGGCTTTATTATTTTTATTTTTATGATATGTAATTAATGAGTTGCACATGGCAATCAGTGAAAGTATTGGAAGAATTTGAACCTGCCTCTCAATAAAAGTTATTTATAATGAGTTATCTTTATATCTGTATCTCTAGGAAAGCTGTTCTTGGCTGTATTATAGGTAACCCTCCGAGGAATCTGTGACGTTTTGCAAATTATAGATCACTGTTAAGGAAGTTTGAAAATACTCTAAAATACCATGGTTTTAATTTTGTGTCTATGACAGCTTTTTATATACTTAATTTATGATATACTTTTTTAAGAAGAGACAAAAAAGTATTTTGATACCATATGCCAGTGTATTCCTTATGTAGTGTGTGGTTTTGAACAATATATGTAACTATCATGCGATTTACATGTCATTTCAAGAGATATATGATTGCAAGTGTCTCACTTGTACATGTGCTTTATGACTTATGATGAGGTTATGCTCTGATGTACCCATCGTGTGTTGAAAATGTCATAAGATAAATGGTTTTATACTCTGAAACTATTGAATATAACTCAATAATACAGTACACAGTAGCATATCATTTCTTTCTCATTTTTCTTCATATTTATTTATGTACATTGATGATATTAATCATGTGTTGAAAATACCATAAGATAAAAGGATATAATACTCCCAATACTTCCAAACTACTGAATATCATAGCTTATGAAGAGTACAAAGTAACATATCATTCTTTCCTCATATATATGGGATACACGATGGTTACATTGAGCTTGAGTATTTTAATTCTTTCCCCTCCCCTTTTTGGCCCTCCCACACCATTGAGGGACCGTTTGCACGTGTACTTTTCTTTTGATAACTATCCAAGGGGTGAGTAACGTTTAGTCACAAATCCCATGTAAGGTTTCTCTCTCAAGAAACGGTGCACTACACCTTAAATAAAACTTAACAAAAAGCAAGAGACTTATGTTCTTTGGGATACTTAGGTGGATTTCTTGAGTTCATGGCCTATGTCTTTCCGGAACCTTATGGGATAGGCTAAGGGAGTTATAAGAGTTTGCAGAGGTGTGGGCCTCGTTGCTGAAGCCATAGAAGAGGTGATGAGACCTGAAACTAGCCACCCAGGAAAAACATTGTCATTCTAACTCGATTAAGGGAAGATTTGGGCTGGGCAACAGGAGCCTTCAAGAAAAGTCGAGCCATGGAAACAGGGACCTTCATAAAAGTTGTATTAGGTGAAACAGGAGAGGAAGCAAGCATGCCAGCCTCAACGTCCTCCTGCCTCTTCCGATTCATACCAGTGCTCTGAATTGAACCAACGTGGGGAGGAAAGGCCAAGAGATACAGGCTATTAGGTCAGCATCACAGCGCATAGTGCTGGCGAAAAGGGAAGAGAGTGGGTCCCAGAGGAGAAGGAGTCAGAACCAACAAGAGCAGCCACTTACGTAAAGAAGGAGGAAGCAGAAACATCTCTCAGGGAAAATCTGGAACTGATAGAGCATCCATCTTAAGTTAACCTGTGACATGCTTTGATGCTTCTCTTGGTAAGTGAAGCTTTCACTGTGAATACTCTAGCTTTAAAAAGGGAGCCCATGCGAGGTGAGCTCTGTGGAATTTTGGGGTTACGATCCAGATGGGAGTGGCCCTTTCCTTTGTAGGCTTGTTGATGATACGGAAGACGTGTGAATTCAGACATCACTTTATCTGCTTCTGACAAGCGTGATCCTCCATTTCAGCATGTGTTATGGCTACTGTTCCTTGAAACAAAGGAAGAAAAATTATTAAGCCATTAAGAAGCCTTTGAATATTCATAACAATATGCCTATGCATGATTATTTAGAAGAGAAAGTCACTATCAGATGAATAAGTTACGAAGTATCATTTTTCTTCCTTTAGCCTTATTCAGTCAGTTTCGAGGCAACTACTTACAGTTAATCTTCATTATTGCTAAATTATTTTTGCTCTGGAGACTCTAGCTAGCAAAAGTGGGTAGACTATGGGGAGCCGTTCACATCAAAATTAGCACTTGAACAAATAAAGTGCTTTCCTTGTTATATATTAATCATGGATTAATGGAGGATAGAAATACAATTGGCTCAGTAAGTGCTTAGATTTCTCTTAATCAGAAATGTGCTTGAGGAATGCTTTTTAAGAGAGGAAGATCGATTAATACAAACTTCCTAAGCACAATGAAGAAAGAATATGCTCAAGAGGCCGTTAGAGTTTTATGGGTGTATAATGGGACAAAAATTCCAAGAAAAGTGACAGGCATAATTTTCCAAACTCCATTGGGAATCATTTGCAAGAGATTCAAAAAAGTCTATGTGATCACAAAAACTACAGAAACATATTTGGAAAACACATTCAGGGTAGACACAGCTAAGAATATCCATATACGCATAGAAATAATAAAGTATTTTGGTAGTACTGAATTGCCAACGAAATAACTGTTACTCAGATTCTTTTGTTCATGTGTACCTAATTAGCATTTATGGTTTTGCTTTTATTTTAGACTTTCTTTGTTAACATTTCTTTTCTTAATACTGTAGTTGATTTGTAAATACATTTTACTATCACCATGTTTATCTCACCGTTCCTCATAAGACTGTGTGCATCCATAATAATAGACTAGTGTATATCATGAATTCTGGATCATAAATTACTATGAAATATTAAAATAAATATAAAATACTTTGTTAAGTGTTAAACTTAATGAGTTCATAGATTGAAAATGTACCATTTTCATTCAAAACAAAAGAGCATGATATACATCATAATGAGTTTTTAAATTTTCTTTTAGAATACTTGCTAGATAGAAGGCATAGGTAATGCTAGAAAACCTTTATATAATATAGTTTCCCTTTGGAAAAAAGAGAACTCATTATACCTTGTTACTCGTGAAAAGGGAGGTCCATGACCCCAACTTACATCAGATGAGAGTGGATTTGCTTTGCTGTATCTGTTGAGATTCTCCCAGTGCTTCATTTGCCAGAAAATGTTGTGCTACTAAAAATGTTTTAACAATCAATGGACAAGATGCCTTTCAGAACTTTTTCATCTATATATGCGTAACAGGATAAGTATAAATACATACTGTAGATGAGAAATGAAGCTATATATCCTCTGCCAAGTCCAAGGACTTAGCTTCTTTTAAATGTGTTTAACATAAAGACATCCTAGGAAAACCCTAGATAAATTATATGCCATCTGTATGTGAGCTTTTGCTAATTTGAATGATTATTTGAAATCTCAGCAGATTCTGAGGGAGGACACTTAAAACTCTTGAAATTTGATTGTAAGGTAAGTTAAGACACATTTCCAGACCTAGAAACCAAGACAAGGAAGTGCATTTCCTGGAGGACAGGTTACAAAGTTTACACTGGATAAAATTACATGTATTAACCATGGTGGATATGATAAAATTAGGACAGCTGATACAAAAGTGTAATGAAGTATGAACATGAGAAACAAGGACAGGGCAAGTAAAATATTTACTAGATGAAAATGAAAATTTAGTAGAAATTAATGTATTTTAAATCCATAAATGTTACAGAAATTATACATGTATAAAATATTTACAAACTTAAAACTATAGTATGTAGAAAAAGAAGCTTCGTCTTTTTACATTGCTTCAAAGTAAATAAATTCGTATTCTATGTTGTTAAGCACTGGCCTCTTAGTTCTAACCAAAATCCCTTGGTATAATTTACTCAAACGGAATTGCTAAGAAACAAGAGTAACTCAAGGATATATTTTCAAAATTGATACAAAGTCAAACATACTTAAATCACTAATTATGGACCATTCTCTATGTTAAGCAAAATCAAGCATGCAAAACACTAAGATATAGTGCTTGCCTTTGTGAATGTTTAAATTCAAGTTAGAAAATAAAAATGCGGGGACGTAATAACATCCAACATCACTGGAAAATGGTGCCACGCATTCTGAAGTACTCACATTGCTCAAGGCACTCCGGCTCTTGCTTACTTCATTGAATTCTCAGAGTAGCAAGAGAACTCAGGTGTGGGGTAATCCCTATCAGGCAGACGGAGATGCGAGGGTTTGGGAAGGAACTAGTTCTGGGTTACACAGCAGACACGTGGTGCGTCAGGGTTGAGGGCGAATCTCTGCCTCTTCTCTTCCTGGGATGTCTGTGCTCTGAACCGTGGCACTGCAATACATTTTAGGTGACAGTTACTCTAAACACTTGTTTCCAGGACCCCTTCTTCATCTCAGCAGAGGACATGTCGACTATGAACAAGATAAATCGAGAGGTTGGGATATAAAGTCTGAGGCCTGCATTTTTTTTTTCCTTTCTGAAGACAAACCCGAAGAAAACAAATATGAGTCCAAAAGCATGAGGCTCTGTCCCAGGAGTCATTTACCACCCGCCTCGGTGCTGGTGACTTCGACTTCCCAGGAGTTGTTCTGCCGTTCTCCCTGCCCCTCCTTCCCTTCCTTCTGTCCTCCTATCTTAGTTCTTTCAATTTTCCTTCTTAAGATTTCTTCTTCTCTTTACAGTGTGAAAGCTTGCTCTATACAAGGAGTTATAGCCTGCTTCTTCATTGTGGCCATCAATTATTTCGTCATAACCAAACTCACTCATGCTGTACTCTTAAATTGTGTTTTATAATTTCCTTCCCTTAAGTTTTCACTCCATTGACAGAGAGAGAGAGAGAGAGAGAGAGAGAG
This sequence comes from Ctenodactylus gundi, assembly GCA_004027205.1. Taxonomy (NCBI): domain Eukaryota; kingdom Metazoa; phylum Chordata; class Mammalia; order Rodentia; family Ctenodactylidae; genus Ctenodactylus; species Ctenodactylus gundi. The sequence goes on from PVKB01002903.1 coordinate 208,062, forward strand.
AGAGAGAGAGAGAGAGAGTGCTGTGAGGAGGAGGAACAATGGAAAGTTTTTGATCAGAAGCATAAAGTTGCAGATAGAGAAATAAATTTTTAGATCTATTGAGAAGCAGGACGACTATTAGAATGGAGGTGGGTATTGAGCTCTGTCTCAGCCACTTGTTGTCTCTGTATACCTCCACCCTGCTAGTTCTTTTGAATCTGAAAATAAACTTGTCCCTTTTTAAAGTCATAATTTTTAATCAAAATCTTCTGTTTACTTTTTTGTCTTTATACATTCCTTATATAGGTTATATATAATATATATATTTGGTCTAACAATGTATTCTTTCCCCACCTTATTAGTATTTCTTGTCCTGACACAACCTGGCTTCACTTTTTACCTTCATAGAAGCTAAACTCTACTTAATTGTTTCTTCCATGGCCACAAAAGCATAATTTCCATTACAAGGACTCCCTCTAACCCTGCTGTGTGTTATCCATGTGTACAAATTTTCCCTAGTATTCCCCTTACTAGATGAAATCATTGTTTGACACATACTGAGTGCTCATTTTTGTGAAAAGCTGAAGAAACTAATACCTTAAAAAATTCTTTCAGATGATCATATCATTACTGCCACATACAAATAATTCAACATCCCCCTACAGTGTCCTTTGAACTGGAGCTTTATACATCCCTATCTTTGCTACCAGACACCCGACAACTGGGTTGCAATAGCTTTCTTCCTGGTTTCAAGGACGTCAGACCCAAGCTTTTGCACACCGTTTGTTGGCCAAGCACTACTCTGATTGTGTCTTTCCCTGGGTTCAAATATGTACTTTAATTATTCTTTTGCATTCTCTGTTTTCTGGACTGATTTCTGTACTTCTACCTCTGTTAGCCTTACACAACTTACATGCAGTTAGATAACTTAATAGATAAATAGATCAAGCCTTCCCTTTTACCACCTTTAGGTTTTTATACTCAAGGTTCACCACTTTTTGTCATCCCTACAAATCCAATTATCTCTGTACAAATTCAATTATCTCTACCCTAAAGCACAGTTAAAATACTTAAAAACATACCCAATATATCCAATGTGCTACTGAGACTGGGGTGAGGACTCGCGAGTTTTCACATACCTCTGTACTCATCAGCTGCACACTTAAATATAGCCAGTTCTTTATATGTCAATTGTATGTTAGTGAATCTTTTTTGAAGATTCTCTATGAAAGAAAATTTCCTTGCTCTTTTGGTAGATGCAACTCATTCCTCACACATATTCAATGGCACACTAAATGTGTGCCAACATAAATATAAATACATACCATTTTATGATTTTATCAACTCATTTGAATGCTATATATTGATCACCTAGTACTTGCCAGTCAATAATAAGATTCCACTGATCAAACACATAAACTCAAAGTAGGACCTGAGCCATTCATGAGCCAGTGGGAAACAGACAACACAATATTCAAAAGTTGTCTGAGCAAAAATTGTATATGAGAACTCAGGAGAAAATTAGTCCTCAGGAAACTACTTTTGTGCTAGGATATGAAGGATGAATAAATGAAAATATTTCTCCTGGTAGATTCTGATCATTGTACAGGTAATGACTTCATGTCCTATATGTTCTTACTGTAGCTTCTGAATCTGATTTTCACAGGATGAACAAAAACGATTTGTTGCGTGAAGATACCAAGACATTACCCTCACCTATAACTCATCATGCTGAGCTCTATCATTTTGGAAGAGCCTGTAAGAAGTGGCCCACAGTAACAGTGTCACCAGAAGCCCACACAAATTAGGTTTTCCCTGTCCTGTGACAACAGCACCTGTTTCTAATTAGCCTCCATCTTCTTGGTAGTTGGCGATGATGGTGACCCATGCTGTGTACTGGGAAAGTGTTTCATTTCAGATGACACACGGGAGGTGGGGTACAATAACAAAGGCGTCTCCTGCAGCCATCAGTCCAGAAGGACTTTTTTTGTCAGGAAGCTAAATCAGCCGTTAGTTCAGTGCCTGACATCCAGCCAAGCAGGGTCCCGTCAGTGAAATAAGATGCTGTCACAATGCAGAGAATTCACGCTGTTCCCTAAATGCCACACACGTGCGCGATTGTCACTGATCTCACAGTGGTATTGTTCTCTCCGCTGTAAGGCGATGATGCAGATATAATGATTCCAGTTCTCAGATGCCATTCCTCGACATTTATCACCGAGAAACGACTCCGTAGATTGCCCTGAATGGCAGGGACTTAGCCATCCACTGAGCTAATTCCAAAAATGGAAACAAAATAGTGGTTTATTTGTTTATGTTTTCTTATCACAATAACATCATTGTATCAATCAGTAGTGGTCGCCTGCAGTATTCTTTGGAGAAATATCTTAAATTCACGCCAGGCTCAAGAAAACAAGAAAAAGTAATTCTTGTTTTGCCTTTAACCCCTCCCCCAGGATTTAAAAAAGAAAGAAGAAAGAAATGAAGAAAGAAAAGAAAATATGAAAAACCTAGATCCTCCTTTCTAAAGTTTTTTTTTTTTTTTTCCCATTACTTTCGTCAGGTTCTCAGATCTGGCGTCATGCAATTTCACATCCGATGCGGTCTCTGAACAGCCCCTCACCCCAGCTTGCTCTTTTACCTCTCTCCATCCCGTTCACTCCACATCGCTGAAGAACGCATCTACATCCTCTGTCTGCCCTAATTGACTCGGACTCACCTGTGCATTGGTCATCTAGACTGCAGGAAGAATTTCTAGTACTCACAAGAGTTAAAGTCTAAAGCAGTTATGAGAGGAAGCTCCTAGAAAGTTCTTACAGTGATAGAGCAGCATAGATTAATACAAGGCATAGATAGGTGCCAGAAAAAAAGACATAGATAGTTATAAGAGAGGCAGTGCTCAGAACTGTGGCTGCTCAATGTTTAAGTCAGTTTTTTTTTCCTCTTAGTGTTTGGCAATGGTGGTATTGATTAGATGGTAGGATGCACATTCTCACAATCTAAATTAATCAAGAAACTCTTCTAGGGATTGGTAGGTGAGAAGTCTCAAAAAGGCAGCTGAATTTGGAGTTTTTGAATTGAAAGTTATTCTAGGCCATTTGGATTAAATCTTGAAATTACTTTGAGTCCAATTATTCAGAGAAAAAAATCAAGCAATGCATGCTACTAATTAGCTATTTTCTTAGATTTAAGGTATCAATTTTGACTCATCTCTCTCTTATTCTCTCTCTCTCTCTGTCTCTCTCTCTCTCTCTCTCCCTCCTGTGTGTGTGTGTGTGTGTGTGTGTGTGTGTGTGTGTGTGTAGTGTAAGAGTGAGATAGAAGAATGGAGGTACACAGACAATCAAGTGACTTAGAAGAAATTCATGTAACCATATATTATTGGATACATCTTTTAAAAAATCTTCCAATAAAAGGGAAGCTCTAGTAAATTTATAAAGTCCTTTAGTGATTGGCTAACTAGTGTCATCATTCAATTTAGTATAATTTTTTAAGCGGTCCTGGGGATTGAACTCAGGGGTTTCAAATTCTACTACATCACTAACCCTTCTTCTAATATTTGAGATGTGTTACTAAGTCTCTAAATGGCCTAGACAAGGCTTGAAATTTTGATCCTTCTGCCTCAACCTTTCAGAATGGTGGAGTTACAAGCATACACTAGCAAACTTTGCATATTTTAAATTTTATGTTATATTTAACTCTAATTATTACTGAAATGTACTTCATAAAATTACAGTGATATATTCCTTAAAGATATCTGTGATTAATAGTCTTAGAAAAAGCTTACAGTTTTGCTTTTATCAATTCACAAGATTTGATTTTATAATATTCCAACGTGTAGATAAACATTATAAGTGGTAAGTTTTTGTCATTTTTGTTTTGGACAGGTAAAGGTTTGTCAGGACACTTTAAATTGACATACAATAATTGCTTATGTTTATGGCATGTGATATGCTAATTTGATCCATGTATGGAATGTGCAATAATCAAATCAAGGTAATTAACATTTCCCATTCTTAAACACCTTTCATTTCTTTTTCATGAAAATTTTCAAATTCCACACTCCGAAATACATAATAAGATATTGCCAACCATAATAGTCCTTCTCCTTTGCTAACCAATGCTAACAAGATATATTCATAGGCAGAATAATCCCAATCTGAGAGACAAAAGTTGGATGGTTAGGAAGCACTCAGCAGGAGAATAACTCCCATGAGAACCTTTGAGTAGTTATTGCTTACAGCCATAGTCAGATGTTGACACTTACCGGTTATGGAGACATCTCAAACGATGGAACAGCAATGACTCAACAATGACTGGCGTAAGACATTTCTGACACCTTAAATGAATAACCATTTAGTAAGAACAAAACGCAAATAAGGTTGTCCAGCTTCTACTGCACACACAGCTCAGTCTGTGTCTCTTAATAATATATTGACCACAAAATTCTGCTAATTTATGCTAGCTGAGTTGAATTCTCAGTATATTTTCAGAACTCTCCTGCTTCTAAATGCAGGAGCCTGAGAGGTGGCTTGTGAAGTATTCCAATGTAGATGTCCCTGGCCTTCAAGCGTTTGGTAACAAATCACTTGTGAGTCATATTAAATGATAAATGTTTATCTGTGATTCACTACTTTAGGAAAGAATTAGGCATGATCAGTTAAGTAAGAGTAAGTGGGTAAGTACTTAATTTTGTGGGGGAATTTTCAGTATAATGTTCAAGTAAGTATTAAATGCTCATCTAAATGAACAGGACAATTATCAACAATGCCTGCTAAAGTTAGTTTACATCCTTCATTTTAAGTGTTAGACTTGACATTTACAGTATTCTTCATCTAAACATACTAAGTGGCTCTAAACATCCATTTTTCTCAACCTCCTACTGATTTTTAAAAATTTTTCCCAAATGTTGAGCTGAGGGGAGGTTAATTGGCTTTCTAAAAGGTGAGTCAGTGGCACAGCTACTGATCTTGTCTCTTCTCGACCCAGCTTATGTCATGAGAAAGCACTTCCTGCTTATAAATACAGTTAATGACATAGTTCCTGGAACTGCTAATTAGTAGAGTTTTTTAGACTCACGTAAACTCAGTCTAAGGTAAAATACTTCCAAAGCATGGCATGTTTTGATTTAAAAAAAAAAAAAGTTTTGGGAAATGTGTGCCAATTTGTTGAGAATTGAGTATTGGTTTCTCATTTTGGAAAATGCAAAAGATGGTAAGTAAAAAAAAAAAATGTGGTTCCCTTCGAATGGGCTCCACCCTATCCAGGGCTGAGAGAGCTGGGGGAGTTGTGTTTAAGCCCGTACATATTCATATTCATTTTATGGGAAAGATGTGTAGGTAGAAGAAGCACGCATAAGAAATGGAGAGAAAGCCTGATGAAAGGAAAGGAAGTCAGTACTGGATTTGGTTGTATTAGAGGAAATGTCAATACACATTTAGGAGTTTTTAATCAATGATGAATTTAGAGATACGGTAAATGCATACACATCGTCAGGAAGCAGCTGCAAAAAAAAAGTCTCTTTAAATGCTGGAATCATGGTCAGCTCAACATGACAATCATAAACTTGCTCCTAGAACCTGGACTCAAATTCTTCTCATCATCAGAATTATCTTCAGGGCTCCTGAAAGATTGCTCTGAGTTCATGAAGTTGATGTATTGAGCAGTAGACCACATTGAGCTCTACGAAGCTGCTGTTCTAACTCATCTACTCACTACAAGAAGGAAGAACAAGAGATTTTGATATCTTCTCTTCCTCTCTCTCTAACAAATGAAGTTATTCCTGTGAGGTAACTGGCTTTGTAAAAACTCACTGCATCTAAATTCAAAAAAAAAAAAAAAACTATTTAGGCTAAGTAAAAGGACTAAAACATAAATAAAATGAATACCTTCTTGATGGTTGCAGGAATTTGGAGCTCCTTAATCGATCTGTTGCTGACTTAATTAACCACTAATGTTTGACTGTTTCCTGGTGCGCTGACTGGGAAGGGCAAGACAGTGACTGGAAAAAAGAAGAATCTTGCCTTGACTTCACCTCTTGAGATCCTGCTGTGAAAACAATTATTCTCCAATGCTTTGTATACTTCCTACTATCATAATGCAGGCGAATTTAAGAAGAAATTTATTTCCTATGATGACTACAGTATTTAACCAGCTAAAATCAAGGCCCTGGCTTCTTTTCCCTAAAGAAAATTTGAGAATAAAGTGGAAAAAAGCATTACAGTTTACTCATCTCTTTAACAAAGAAATAGGAACTCTTGAAACTGCACACGACAATCTTAATTTACCTGCCTTGAAGTGATCTCTTCCTCTTTTTTTCTGCTGAGTGCATATACTTTTTCCTATTTTATTCAATCTGCTTTCATAAAATTCAGGTAAAGTTCTTGTTTTAAATTGCTTTTAGTGTACATTGCCCTAAATTGTTTACTCGGTTCCATTTGATTCAAAGGTTGCTTTTTTTCTTTCAAGCCTCTTCAAGCCTGTATTCAGTATTCACATACTTGTCCTAAAAAAATTCTCTCACTGTGGGCTTTTAGCGTGTCTCTCATAATGATGTCCTTAAGGCTGGGTCAAAGTATACTTGCAGAGTAGGATGAACTACTCTTTTCTAGGATTTGCTGAAATCAAAGTAATTATTTCCAGTTACAGAGGTATCGTAGTCAGACCTTTCTAAGTAGAAACTGAAACATGCCTATTCACTGGGAGGGTGTGAACTTGGCTTAGGTCAGCAGGCAAGTAACGGAGGAAAATAGGTCTTATCTTAATCTGATACTTAGCTAACTCCAAAAAGTGTTAGATGTGGAAAAAGATTAATTTCCACAGTTACTGAAATATAAAGTGCCTTTTTGCATTCCACATTTGTGCATTTAAAAACAGTAATTATGAATTCTTTCATTGCATCTGGAATAGAGGGTTAGGGATAAAAAGAAATGGTGGCAAAGATGACTTCTCCAGCATTTTAGGATGCTCACTGGACAACGCAGATGTCAAATTGTTATGGAGGGAGTTAGAGCATCCTCCGCTGGAGCAAGACACAGCAAGTCTTCTGCACTGTGGTTTGAGCCACTATCATTGTTTTCTGATTTACAAAGAGAGATGAATCTTGTCACACGTAGGAAAGAATAAAAGTAGAAACCTTTGGTCACTCTTTTTGTCCTCAGAGAAAAATCCTGTTAACAAAACTAGAAGAATCAAATGAGATAATAGAGAGTTGATAGCACACGATATTAACATACACCACTTAAGTTCTTAAAGACGGTAGTGATAATGATAAACGATGAGATTGCATATTTTTAATTAAAGTTTTAAATCAACACCTTAATTTCTGCATTGTTTGTATTTAAGTAATTTTATCCAGTAATGTACTTTGATTCTTTGATTTTTTTTTGCATGAATGGTTTGTTTTTTATTTTCTCTGTACTGTAATTACCATGAGACTTAAAAAGAAATCCTTTAACTATAATTAGCTATTTTGAAATGATAGCAATGTAATCTTAATCATAGAGATAAGAAAACAATTGAAAAGTAGTCAGAAACTCCACACTCACTTGTGCAATTTTTCTTAATATTTTACATTTCTATTTTTTACCATTTTGCAATGTTAGGGATGAACTATATTTTAACATAATAATGCCATTATGATCTTAATAGGTGTCTGTTTTCAACTTCAGGGTAGTGAGATTACATTATGCATATACCTTGATTATAATACGAGAGTACTCTGTGTTTCTGTCTGTGTAGTTACACTTGGTGGTATCTTCTGATATTTTCTTATGATGCTCACATCTTTGTTTTAGTTTGAGGACTTCTGCTCAGTGTTAGCTTTGAGATCAATCTGTTATTAGCAAATTCTCTCAGCCTTTTCTTGGCTATCTTCATGTCCCCTTCATTTCTCATGGATAATGTTGCTGAGTACAATAATTCTTGGGTGGCAGAGTGGTTTTAATTTCAGCAGTATGAATATTTCATCCAATTCCTTCTTAGACTGTAAGAACTGTGCTAAGATGTCTATTGTCAGGCAGAAGCTAGAATGTTCTTATGTGTTCATTTTTTTCTCCTTTCCTTGACAATTTTTTTTCTCTTCAATGAGTTTCAAAAGCTTTATGATAATATGTTTTGGGTAGACAGAATTAAGCCATACTTGGGAAATTTTGTTACTATTTATTTGATGAGCTCTCTAGTCCTGTACCATTCTTGTGTCTACTAGAACCTTAGTAACCAGAATATTTGTTATTTGATTGCTACCTCAAAGTTCCTATAAGAACTTCAAATAGGAAACTTTCTTCAATCCTATTTATTCTTTTTTTTCTCTCATTATGAACACTTAAAAGTAGCCTGTTTCTAAGCTCATTGACTCTTCTCCTGTTTAACCTGTTCTTTTATTTATACTTTGCAACATGTTTTTAGTTCATTTAGCATACTTTTCAATTCTAATTTTTTTTATTTTTAAAAATATTTCATTATAAAGTTTCTATATTATTACATTGCTTCTCTATGTTTTCCTAAAGTTTACTGAGTGTCCTTGAAATAGCTGCTTTGAGTATTCTGAGAGCTAACTTGTATCAGTGCTTTCAGTTTTTAGCACCTTGGTTTGTTAGGTGACAGCACGTGTCTCTAAAAACTGTTGACGCTTGTTTGCTAATGATGTATCCTTGCATTGAAGGGTTTGGCATTTATGTCAGTCTCTGACCATCCTTCTAGAACCGCTACCAGGCTATTCATTAGCTTCAGGGGCCAATGAGCACTGTTGATGCTTCATTACATTGTGTCCCAAGTGCAAGTTTGCGGTCAGTTTAAAGTTGTTCCATTGTCACTTCTGTAGCACTAGAGGGCTCCCTGAGCCTGAAGTTGTTGAAAATTCTCAACGTGTGCTTTAGGATAGACTATGAGAGGAAGTTAAAAAAAATCTAAGTTTTCTCTTGGAGCTGGAGAAACCCAAAATGGGTGTGTGTGTGTGTGTGTGTGTGTGTGTGTGTGTGTGTGTGTGTGTATGCATGTGTGTGCATGGGCCTTCACACTATGTTATATTCCCCAGCCCATTTTCTGGTTTTGATTTTGAGGATTTTGAAACAGCGTCTCATTAAGTCACTAAGTTACTCAGCCTGTGCTGGAATTTGAGAACCTCATGTCTCTGCCTCCAAGACTGCTGGGATTACAGCCTTGCGCCATTGGGCCTCGCTGAGATTTTTCGTGTAGTCACCAACCTGTGGTCAGGCATTGACCTATCGCAGAGGCCATTGGCCTTAAGTTCCTAGGCAACAACTTGTGTTTGCATCTTTATCCTTCCCTCAATCAAACAATGACTCTCCCCGTGCTGTGCTTCACACATTTAAGGAGGGAGCGTAATGGCCAGGGACTGTAATTCCAAAATTGTGCGATGCTCAAGCAGATAGCTCACATCTTTGAGTCAGCCGGGGAAGCTTGGCTTTTTAGAGAGCTCCTGTCTCAAAATCAGAAACTAAAACGTGGGCTGAGATGTATAAAAGTGTAAACCCTGAGTAGATTTCTAGAATCAAAAAGGTGGGGGGTGACTAGGACATGACAGGTGATCTCCAAGAAACAATGGTTACAAAAAAGTGTGTCACCCATGGAACCCACAGCAAGAGCCACAAAGGGGAAGGATCAATACACAATTCACTGCCTTTTGCTGTGGCACGTTTGTGACCCAAAACTGCCGTGGTTAACTAATACTGATATAAACTGAAATAAAAATTAATTGATCTTGCCAACGCTTCGCATCCTTCCATATTACTTGGATAGATTTGAGGCTGTGTCTGTGGACACTGGTCTGGAACAATGGCAACTAGGTTCTACCTGGTCCTTCATTTCACCATGTCAAGCTTAGCAGTGAATTTTAAGGCAAACTTCAGTGCTTATATTTCCATTCTAACCCCAGTGGATGCAATATTTTTCTGAACTGAGCTGTCTGAGGTTGAGAGATGGTTGATAGTGGTACTCCATTACAGTCAAGATTAAACGAGTCCAGACACTGACCTGGATCTAGGGGCTCGGGACTTCACCCAGGACTGTTTCACAACAGAAGGCCTGGTATGGAAATTCCTGCCTAATACCTGTTCTTTATTCCCCCAAGTGGGAGACACTGCAAGAAAGTGGTCATGGAAAAGCAAAGCATAGGTACATTTTTTTCCTCTTGTATTCTTCAATTGCTAGTCTAAAACCAAGTATTATGAGTTCCTCCTTGGTTTTCTCAGCTTTTGTGAAGGTACTTTTGTGTGTGAAGAGCCATTCAAATTAATGTTTCTCTGGAGAGATAATCGCTAGAGAATCTCACTCCACTGCAGCACTGCTCTGTCTTACATTCACCTCGTAATAACGAAAAATCGATTGGGTTGTCAAGAATTCAGTTTAAGCAGTCAAAGTTCTTATACTTTCAATGATCTTTGTCACACAATAGAAGGAACTCAGCTTAAAGTTTACATAAATGCAGTGGTTTGTCTAACATTTTCGAAACAATTTCCTTCTTGCAACATTGATGTTCATGTTTTCAACAAGGGGACCTAATACCCTTGTCTTCAATGAGAAAACAATCTAGTAGAAAGCAGATACAATTCAGACTTTCTTGTTGGTCAGTTTAGTGTACAATGCTAAACTTAAAGTTCTGTCCAGAATCCCAGGGAGTTACAGGAAAAGGAGAGATTGATTATGACCAAAAGGCATTCATTGGAAATGTCTTTGAAAAGTTTGGTATTTGAGATCAACTTTAAAAGGTGGTTACTTTATTGATTAATGCTCTCTACCTGACTGGAATGCCATCCTTCATATCTTGGCATGCCAAAGGCATGAAAAATATAATGTTTTCAAGCATTGCTGAGTAGTTTAATGCAATTATAAAGCATATAACAAAAGCATGCTCCCTATGGTGTCCATAAAAACACTGCCCCTAGTTGATCAATGATCTAGTGGGAAATTAAGGAGTTTTGAAATAACCCCACTGTGATATTTGATTAAAACAGTGTATAATAGTTTGTATTCTTCAGAACTGAAGTTGACAAAAATGGTAGTCAAGATGATAAACCCAAAGTGGAAGATATCTAACAACAAACCTAGAATGTGAGGATAGTGTCTGTCTCTTACCTGTCCTAATCTCCCTCATGATGATTGGCTGGTGCTCTGCACACTCTTGTTTCAGCATTAAGAGAAGTAAGGGAGGGAATGCAGTGGGAGTTGGAGAAACTGTGTTGCCAATAACCTCTTCACCCTACTACACTCGCCAGGAGATGAATAGCCATGTGCCCTGTGGCTATACCTGCCCCGCGGTGAACTTGAGAGTGAGAACTGTCTCAACTCCTTCATTTACATCATCAAATTCCACACACGTTGCTCCTGTGGCCATTGCTGACTCAGGACCACATGGGGAGAGAATTCAGAAAAGTAGTCACTGTTCAGCTGAGTTGATTTGCATATAGACATGATGATTATAATAACACTAGATATTATTGCATTTCTCTGAAGAGTAATTTTATTCTATCAAGATATTATTGCCATAATGGCACACCCGAACTTAAGCTTTTTGCTCTATATCCTGAACTCTTGGAGTGCTACTGAACTCTGCGTCCATTTTTTCACTGCTGAATGTCTAGGGTCTGCAAGACCTCTATATTTTCAGTAGACAGGTTTCGTCAGATTTCACACATACTCTCTTTTACTCTCTTTTATTTTCCTTCTTCTCTGGATCATTCTGCCAACTAGCATTCTGTCATACCAGTACTAAATTCTGCTCTCTTATGTTTCAGGACATTAAGGATGGAGATTTCTGTTCCCTTGAACCTTGTGCATTTTGGGCAATGTCTGTACAGAGGAACCTAACAGAATAGTTTCAACATGTAAAAATTGCTTTATGAGGTTTTGGTTTTTTTTTTTTTTTTTTTTTTTTTTTTTTTTTTTTTTTTTTTTTTTTTTTTTTTTTTTTTTTTTTTGAGGGCGGCAGGGTCTCACTCTGTAGTCTGGACTGGTCCTGAACTCACTGTGTAGTCCAGGTTGGCCTTGAACACACAGAAATCCTCCTGCCTCAGCCTCCCAAGTGCTAGGATCACTGGTGTGCATCACCACATCTGGCTTGTATGACGCTGGGGAATGGAGCCTAGGGCTTGGAGCTTGTTAGGCAAACACTTAACCGCTGAGCAACTCCTCCAGCTCCGATTGCCATCTTTCAAAAACAGGATTGAACACTTGTGTTCCTCAGAAAGCACACGTTGATGCCAATGTGATGCTGGTTGGGGGAGAGGCCTTTGGGGAGCAGTTAAGGGTCGATGACATCACGAAGGTGCTGTTCCCACATTGGGAACGACACCCTTCATTCAACTGTCTCCTTTGGTATAAGGAGACCAGAGCTGACTCTCTGCTCCAGAATGTTCGGAGCTGTGTTATCCATGGCAAGAGAATGGTCAGCTAGATGCAAGCGTTCCAAGAGTGCAATCCACCTTGTCCTGGACTCAGCTTCCAGAACTCTGAGACCCAAATCTGGTGCTGAAGCTGTTCTGTGCTAGTGTAAGACACTCGAGCAAGTGAAGTCCACTCAAGCTTCTCTCTGCCGTTGGCAATCCGAAAGAGTCCACAGATATCATGCTGTAGGTGTTCCCTGGGTTTCGTGATTATTTATTCAAGGACTCATCTAAAACATTTATTTCACTCTTATGACCAGAGATACATTTTTATTGATAGCAAGTATATTAATTTAAAAATCATGTTTCAAGAATGTACATAAAATATAATATCTTAAAAAAGATATGCATCTGCATATACATAGAAAAGTATCTGTAAATCTCTGGAGTGATTTATTTTTTTTGTGGGTGCAACCGAGGGCCCCTTCATGCTGAGCTTTGTCCTTAGGCGATATTATTTTTTATTTCGATACAGGGTCTCCTTGAGTTGCTAAGTAATCCAAGATGGGCTCAAATTTGTGATCCTCCTGCCACAGTGCTGGGGTTACAAGCCTGCCTGTAGTCAAGGTTGGACCTAAACTCATTATGTAGAACAGGCTAGCTATGGACTCATGGAAATCCTCCTGTCTCAACCTCTCAAGTGCTAGGATTACGGGTATGTGCCACCACGCCTTGCTTTATATATTTGGAAAATTGAACACAGGACCTTGAGCCTGCTAGGCCAATACTTTCACCACTGTGCCATTTGTCCAGCATTTTTTTTTTCTTGATACAGAGTCTCACTGTATAGCCCAGGCTGATCCTAAACTTACTGTGTACCATATGCTGGCACTTACCTCAAAAAAAAAAAAAAAAAAAAAAAATCTCCTGCCCCAGGCTTCTCAGGGCTCCAATTATAGGCATGTGCCATGGCACATAGTTTACATGGTGCTGGGGAAATAAACACAGGGCTTTGTGCTTCTAGGTAACCACTCAAACCACTGGCTGTGCCTGCAGCCATGGAGCAAAATATTTAGCAGCACTTGTATTAAATTTGTGAATTTCTGGATATTCTCTTTTAGTTTCTCATAATATTTTTAATGCTTTCTTATATTAACCATGAAACCTTGTGCAGTTTTAAAAGGAAGTACAGAATAAGCTACAAGAAAAGCAAAAAACAAAACAAAACAAAAAACAGGCATTGGTATGTCTGTCCTCACCTATGTTACTCATATCTTGATTTAAGTTTATCCAAAATCAAGCCGAGAACTGTACTTCTAGTTTTAATTCAAGTATAGTCAGTGAGTTTCCTTCCAAAAGCCAATAATTGGATCAAAAGTCAGCGATACTTTTGTACCTACTGGGTATTAGAATTAGTCTGAATCTTTAATCATATAATCATGAAAATATTTATACTGATCTTTCTTCAGTCAGTAACGTATAGCAACATATTCTACTTTTAGAAATTTCTGCTTATAATGAAGTTCTCATTTTCTGTAGAAATGATTCAGTAACTTTATCCTGCCTTTCTTCGCTTTTTTGTTTTTCTTCCCATCTGTTTCATCTTTTTTCTGTCTTTCTTTTCTTCAAATTTCTTTCCAATGTTCATCAAATTTATGTCAAATATTATTGTGCACCCTAGAGATCCAGAGATGAGTAAATTCCAGCTCATGGCCCATGGTCTCTTCAGGGGTTTATTTGGCAAGATACAAGACTGATTCAGACATGATGAAGACATTAATAATAGAATCAGGCTTAACTTGTATCCTGAGCACCACCATGGTGACTGCTGGAAGTGTGGGACTTTCAGCTGATAAGACATCAGTAAGTGTCTAAATGACTTCAGTATTAGTGAATAGATCAGCCTCATTTGAGACACATGAAAGTAAAGTTCTGTGTGAAAGTTTTAAACACGTTTGATGAAGCTTATTGATCTCCTACATTTGGCAGAAAAAAAAAAAAACTAAAATTCTCTTAGGAAAACACATAGTTGGGATACCAAAACCAGGAAATATTAATACATGAGTGATACGGTGGGTGTGCTCTCCTTTCTTTCATAGCTCATACTACCCTCATTGGAAACATGGGCATATCTGAAGTCGAACTCCCCTCTGACATCACAGGGTACAATGTGCAAAGGTCATAAATGCACATAGCCTTTAAATGAACCCAACTCACTAGAAACAATGGGTGCGTTAAAGCTGAGGATCGAATGACTGTGGGAACTTGGAAAGGCTGGTACAAGTTTCAACACTGTCTATGAAGCCAACGCAAACTATTTGATTTAGCTCTATGGGTTTAAATTCTCCCAGGAATGAGAATTAGCACTTTCAGCACATTGTGATATTACAGAAGCAAATATTTGTTGGGCTGATAAATTTTTGATGTCAAACATAAAAAATAGGCTTTGCTCCTGTAACCTACTATATGAGATCCACGTAGAAACATAAATCTGAAATATTGTGAATTTTGAAAAGAGAATGTCAAAGATTAATTACTTCCAAGAGAACATCAGCACAGAGCTTTCACATGATTCCCACTGACAGCAAGCAGATTATCCCCCGGAGTTTGAAAGAGGAGAAATGTACTGTTCATTCCATCTAGTCAGGAAAAAAATAAAAGCCTTAAGAAATAAAATTATCATACTGTTTGAATGAAAAATTTTAGATATATTTTTGGAGAAATAACATACGTGTGTACGAATGTGTCTGTCCACAGTCATTCCTCCACACATAAAGAAACTCAAATCATTCAATTTTCATTTGGGAAATGTGTGAATTGGGGGGATCCTGGCTTCTCTGCTACCTTCCATGCTCTCAGTATCTCAAAATGGAAACCAGATAAATTCATGGGGTGCCAAATTTTTGAGTCAGCAACGACATCAACAAAATACATTTATTTCAGTTTCTCAGTGACCCTAGTGCCTTCAAGGACTGTGAATTAGGCGAACTGTGGGACTGAACAAGGTATGAGACAAGAAGCTGGCCTTAGCTTTGGCCCAGAACACTTGTTCTTATGGTTACCCCTTCCCTTGCAACCCTGTTACTCCAGGCATGTGACCAAATTTTCTGTGATGTCACCAAGCTCCTTGCTGATTCAACTCTAAAGGTTTGTTATGACATCATGATCTGACTTTTTGGGTATTTCTGAGAATACTTGCATCAAATCCGGATTCATTCTTTAAGAATCAGAGTGTTCTGTGAGATAGCAGAGGAATGTAGAAAAATTTCAAGTCATACAAATTAACACTAATTATGTAGCTCATTTAGAATATAGCCTGCCATGGGAAAGGTCACTCAACACGGGCAGAGCACAGAGTAAGACAGGAAATTGAAGTGGAGAGGGCAGCCAGTTTTGAAAAGGAAAAGGAAGAAGAATGAATGTTGAAGGAAGTGTTTGAGAACTTGGACGAGGGACCAGAAGGGAAGAAAAATTAGAGAGAGTCAGTGGGTGAGGAGATTAAGAGTTCACGTTGGAAGAACAAGGTCAGAGCTCGACTGGCTCTCCAACCACTCCATTCTGCAGCCACATTTTCTTTTTCTTTTTCTTTATCTTTTCTTTCTTTCTGTCTGTCTTTCTTTGATTCTTTGTTTGTTTTCTTTTTCTTTCTTTCATCACAGGGTCTCCCGCTATAGTCCAGGCTGGTCCTGAGCTCCCTGTATAGCCAGACCTGCCCTCAGACACACAGCTATTTTCCTTCCTCTCAGCCTCCTGAATGCTGGGATTATGGGCACATCCCACCACGCATGTTTTGCATGGTTCTGGGAATTGAACTGAGGGCCTTGAACTTCCCGGGCAGGCGCTCTAACTGCTGTGCCATTTCTCCATCCCAGGCATGTTTCTAAAGCTGTTCTGAGTTCTGGGGTTTTATTGCATAAGGATATACATGATACCTTTATAGCATCCATATCATTTGATTATTGCAAGGTTTAAAATTAAATAACAACAGTAATATTAAAACTAGACTACAGCACTCAATGATTGTATGTTTAATATGGTTATCACAGTCCATGGAAAATATTATCTTTAATACGATCATATTTTATTGGGGCACCACTTGGGTTTTTATATTAGCTCTGCTTTTTTCTTTACAATACTGGTTATATGAGTCTTCTTAATTCTCCAAACCTTTGTTTCCTCTTCTAAGAAATGCCAGGGATGGATCAAGTACCCACCTGGGCCCCTCTAAACTCGACAACCTGCAGATTCATCCTCTTCTCCAGGCTGCTCTTTTGAGAGTCACCAGCTATGTGGACATATACTCACTGAGGTTTAAATGGAGAGATAGCATATGGCAAATAGAATTAGGGGAAAAAATCCAAGAAAAGAATTACAGAAAGAACATAATGAGAGAAAAGGCCAATAAAATCCCTACCTATTTCCAAAGTCTGTTTTTATACTTCTCTATTCCTCATGAGATTACCCAAAATGCAATTTAGAGAGACACTGAAGTGGATTCAGAAAGTTGAGTGTTTTATGAATTTTTGTCTCTAAATGACATATGCCTTTCTGTGAAATCAGAAAATAGGTTTGTTCAGCGCATGGAGTGGAGCATTACTGATGTAATTGGGTAAGGCTGCAAAATGTGTTCGGTTTTAGCTGATGACACTGAATAACTCTCTTGTCAGGAATAAATTGAGTAGTCATAGAAACTTCAGTGTACCTCTGAACACAGAGCAGTGGAGAAATCGGAGCGCTTGAACAGATTTTTCTCATATGGATTCAAAAGCATTATGAAAATGGACGTAAATGTAGAGGAAAGTAAAACTGGTGGGCTCTGACTAGCCTGGCGTGTCGTTTATAAGACAACAGCTTCCCTCTGGAGAAGGAACGGAAGTCCAGCGGAACTAGGCCCGTCAGCGTGCGTGCCCTGCCACGATATGAATGATTGGTTGAGTCTCAGTGCCTGTGGGTCTCATTTTAAATCTATCTGGGGAAAATAGTAATTGGAATAGAAGGTACTGCAGGTCAGGATGTGGGAGGACCTTCCCAGCCACCAAATCAGTTTGGGAACACTAGTCATCCCACTCAGAAAACAGTTTACATATCCCTGGATGCAAACAGTAATAACAGTTCAGTATTGATAAATTTGCACCTGAGATTTTTATGTTAACCTCCCTCCCCTCAAAACTATAATTGTTACTAAAAGAGAAAGTCGTGCTATCTTTCAAACAATAAAAAGTACCAATGTGTCTGGGTCACTCGTGGAGAGGCAGCTCTGGATCTTAGTTCTAATTTCCCTAAGGCAGGGACCATTGTCCCCATAGGAAATCTGGTGCACAGGAATGCTTTTCTCCCTCATTTCTCCAATCTGAAATGGAAAAACTGACAGCTGGATGCTGTCAACACCTGGATTTATAGTCATAACTCTCATTTACTAGGTTTGTGACCTAGGACTCATCATTTAGCCTTGGTTGTCTTACCTACAAAAAGAAACATTCAAACAAACCAAAAAACATGCATGAAAGTTTTTTGCAAGGCATGCAGTATAAACAGCAAACCCTAGTGTTTAATTGTATGAGAACTACCAAGAAACCTGTGGGTTCCAAAGCAAACTCTACCACTTGGAAGCAAAGTGGCTCCATAGAATTCCTCTATTTTCATATTTGTTGATAGAAACAATAATGCCTCTAATTATTATCATCATTGAATGGACTAAAAATAATCTTCCAGTAAAATCTCTGGAAAACAGATAGAACAGTTTCTGAATACAGAACTAATCTTCAGATCCTGAAGAGACTGTGATTTCAGTATCAACGGAAGCAGTAACAATGGTAAACATATACCACTTATGATGTGACAGACTCTTCTAAACACTGCAAATGTTCATTTAACTTCTTAAAATCATTGAGCCCTCACTATGATCATTTGCCTTTTACAAATTGAGAAACTGAAATGTAAGAAGCTGAGATGTAAGAAAATAGGGAGGAATGGCACAGTGGTTAAAGCACTTGCTTGGCAAGTGCAAGGCCCTGAGTTCAATTCCTCCAGCACCACAGAAAGCCGGGAGTGGCACCATACGCCTGAAATCCCAGAACTGAAGAGGCTGAGGCAGGCAGATCGTCCTGCATCCAAGGCCAGACTGAGCTACACAATGAGTTCAGGACTATCCTTGGCTACACACTGAGACCTTGTCTCCAAATAAATAAATAAATAAATAAATAAATAAATAAAGTGAGTAATAAGTAAATAAATAAGTCACTTTTCCAGTGTCTCATAGTCAGCTACAAAGCTGAGATTGAAATAGAGATGCTCTGGCTCAAGAGAACACACTCTTCCTTTTCCATAGTGAAGAGATGAAGAAATGACAGCCAGGGTTGACTTCTGTCGGCCCCAGTGAAAGAGCAGCCACAGACTGCAGACTGCCCCTTCCGTGCACACAATGCCCGCTGCACCGTCCGTTATCAGATCCATACTGTGTAAAGCATTAGCTCATCATATTATAACTGTTTTTAAAGAAATCGAGCCAGAGAGAGTTTAAATGATTTATCTAAAGTCACAGCTAAATGGATCAGGGTCATAGAGAGAGAGGAAATAAATTGAATTCTTGGGCAAGACATTGTAATGTAAAAAACACCTGAACTTTTTGTTTTGTAATAACTCTAATTAAAATAATTATATTGAATTATCCTAGAGTTACAAAGGGACAGGGTGATTTTAAACTGGTAATAAAAAGTAAATTGTATGATATGAAGTTTTTGGCACATGTACTTAATACAAAGAAGAATATTCTGAATTTTTAAAAACCTTTCCGATTGCAAAGAATTCCTTTTGTACTCAACTAGACCATATATTATTTTATTATTTATATTTGAGTTATGATACATTTCACATTTATTCTGTGTGGCATTGTTAGATGTGGAAGTTCATATGTTTATGAGTGCTTTGAATATAGATATTCAGCAGCTCAGTACTATTTGTAAAAATTCAACGTTTTTTGTTTTTCCATCAAATTTCCTTCACTGTGTAGGTCTATTTCTAGATTTTTATTTCAACAAGACTCTCTCTGTTATTGGTGCTTTCAAGTAGGGCATGTACTTAGTTCAGTACTTCCAGCCAATTTGTTTCTTATTTTCAAAATTACTGTTGAAAGACGCAAGTTAAGCAAACTCCATGACAGGCTTCAGACCCTCCACAAAATCCAGTAGAACTGAGTTTTGGGTTCCCAGAATAATTGGGCAGTTAAACTACACATTGCTGTCTGATTATTATTTAAAAAAAACGAAATAGAGAAAATATTTCCCTGAACAGGTCCTTAAATAGAAATTAATCTTTTTTTCATGAAACTGCTGCATAAGTCTCGTAGCCTGGGTTCCCCAAAGCAAAGCCCAAGGCAAACATTTGCACTCACATGTTTCTTTTCCTTGACATAAGAGAGATTGACACTGGGAAGCAGGAGGATGAAAGGTCAGAAGAAGCTTCACTGGGACAATGAACAGCCAAGCTAAGTACATGTCATCCAGTTTGTTCCCACTACAGGGAACAGGTGATTGCTCTTCTAAAACATTGGGAGCAGGCTCATAAAATCCACCTTAGAACTGCCCACTCAGTGCACAAAAGAGATAAATTTTTATCCAATCATTCTATCCCCCATTTTCCAAGAGAGGAGCGTTCCACAGTGAACTCTCTGACAACTCTGAATGACATGTGTCTCGGTGTCAGGAAGGATCCCAGGACACTGCATAGTGTAGCGCCAAAGAAAACACTGGTGGAAGCAAGAAGCGTACAGCACAGATTCCAAGCGACAGCCCAGGGTTTGTGTCTGTGGAATTCTGTTCGACTTGCACGAGATGGGTTGTGGAAACGGTGACTGAAAAAATAGGAGATGTTGAGAAGATTTAAAGGGGTGCACAGAGAGCGCCTACTGCCTGGGATTTCCACACAACACCCATGGTAGTCTTTCTAATCCCTGCAAATAAATTTTTCTAATTAGTTGCCCTTTTGAAACTGAATGTCAGTCTGGCAGTAGGCAATTAAAATCCTCTTCTATCTCCTCATTCCCAACCTTTTTTTTTTTTATTCGCACCAGACGAATTTCTTTTTTTCTTATGATATCTCAGGGTACGTGTCGTCATTCTCTGATGTAGGAATGTCAGTCTTCATTCCTTCTTTCTTCTTCTTTTTAAAAATACTCTCACTTCTTAAGAGATGTAACATCAGAGGTATTTAATAAGTAAAACACCAGATGAGAAAAAAATTCTCTGCTGAGAGATAGAATTGAAAATTCTACCCATAAATAATGTTAGATATTTTTTATTCGTGCATCTCACCCACAGAAATGCTTGGTATTCACTTGATAAGGTAATCAGGATAAATCTATGAAAGGGAGTGCCTTAAATATGCTTGCAATGGGCAGACAGAAGGCTTTAGGTCAGTGATACAGAGGCTGAGTCAGAGTTTTAATTTGCCTCAGTGTAGTGTACATAGAATCCAGAATCCAGAAGAGACCCACTGCCTTAGAAAAGGCTTATGAGAGAATTAAAAATACAGGTGAACTCAGAGAGGTCTGGGATCAACGAGTGTCAACATGACAATGGTGATAAACTTTAACAAGTCAGTGCACTGAGGGGCACTGCTTGTCCCCCAACAAAGCCAATTCTAAGAGTCTGGTTCAATGGCAACATGGAGTAATCCCAGAGCTTAGGAATTTTTTCTTTTGTTTCCTAAGATAAAGCAACCCTTTACCTCTTATCTCTATATCAACCCACCATTAAAAAAAAAATGAGAAGAAGAAAAACTCTGAGGAACCAAAGCTAATTTCATCAAAAAAGAGCAATGTTTTTGGACAGTAGAGTCACAGAGAGGTTATGTGCATTGTGCCTTACTATTGGTTAAAAAAAACTATAGTGTTTTTCTCTCAAACAGAATGAGTGTTATTTGGAATCACTAAGAAGGTATGTCCAGTTCCAAGAAATGAAGATACTGTATTATCTTTGAGACTATGTCAAGCAACATGATTTTTTAAAAAAAATTAGTGTACGGAGGTTATGCTGCTCAAAGAGAGAACATTCCAGCATAACCACATGATCACTGAGACCTTTCAAAATGTTTTTTTTTTTTTTTTTAATGCAAGAAGATGTAGGGACTTTGGAATTCGAGACAAGGAAAGACCCTATAAGAGATCCACATACCTGTGTGTCAATTCTTTCATTATCTTTCTTCTAAGACTTGGTTGAGTGCTTCCTAAATTCCAAGTGGTAAAAGATTGGCCGTCTTTGGTGCTATTTGGTGGTGGTACAACCTTTAAGAGGTAGGATATAATAGGTGACTTTAGATCATTGGAAGTATGCACTCAAGAAAACAATGTGGGACCCCAGCCCCTATCTGTTCCTCCAAAGATTGTTTTCTGGTCGTGACACCAGGAGTTTTTTCACCTTCTATTTTTTGTCATTGCCATCCGGGGAAGCATTCAAGGTTCAAAGTAATGGGTCTGAAAACAGTGAGCCAAAACAAACTTTCCTCTTGTTAAGTTGACTACTTCAAGTATTTCATTGTATTTATATTGATAGAAAGGTGACTCACCTCCCTCTACAGGAAAAATAATCGTTTGCTAATATTATAATTTTTAAATTTTGAGTGTGACTTTGGGGAATTTGACTTTTATTTCCCCAGTGTACACTACCATTACTGCTCTCTTTTTGGCCTAAATTACAACACATTGCTTCTCTTCTAAAAGTTTGGAAAAATCTAAGGCTATTTGTGCTAATCTTGTGTTAATCTTAGAATTTCTCAACAAGCAAGAGCTTTTGAATAACATTGCCTGCATTGGAAAGATTTCATTGTAAGCATTCTTCATATTAACTTATTTGTCGCTTAAATGTATCTTTTATTGCCAGGAATTTGGACTTAGGTTTTTTTCTTTTTTGAAGTGCAATAAATTATGCATACAGAATATTTCATATTTCGATAGCCAGGAAGTAAACCTGTCATCATTACAATTGAAAATAGATCTCCAATTGATATAGTACTTTGAGTAGCTTCTGAGAAGTGATTGACCCTCCTGTGATTTAAAAGTCCTTGCATCTCAGCAGTGTAGTTTTTTCTGTCTCCCAGGATCCTTTTAATATGACATTATTGTTTTTGTGCTTGATTTAATTCAGGAAATCTGTATGAATTCATTCTGTGCATCAGGTATCGAACTTAGCTCTGGGAATAAGAGATTGCTTCTGTTCTTGCAAGGGCCACAATCTAATGGAAGTGGTGCAAATTCACAAAACACAAGCAAAGTTATAATGCTGTAGGTAAAAATAATCAAATTTAGGAAAGCCCACTACAATAGGAATCAAGTTTATCTGAAGCTGAAGTAAAATGAGATGCTTTGCAGGAAGAAAGCAGGATAGGAAAGGACCTGGTATGGACGACTCTGTAGAAATTTTCCAGGTGGATGTAAGACAGGCAAACTAAATGCAATTCATGTTTTTCTCATGTAGAAGAGTATAGGCAGAGATACATTGTGAAGTTAAAGTGCTTGCAGCGATGGGGGAATGTCAAGCGTATCTACCAAATGAATGAAACAACCCACACAATATAAATGGAAGGAAAGAAAACCTATTTATAAAGAACACTGACCTCAATGTCAATCAACATGGAGTGCTTTTTTATGAGATTCCAGGAGATGTTCTTGGTAGCGTTTGCCAGTCAAGCATGCCAAGCAGGAAGGTTGAACTCGATGCTTTTATTCATACTGTCTGCAGATTCTCCTAGGGTGGCCCCAGTCATCCTAAAATTTACGAAGAAACCACAGAGTCTCTAGATTTGATTTCATGGAATAAAGAGAAATTCCATTGAAATTGGAATTTTTGGAATATCAAACTTCCTGTGGCATTTTTAACATTTGGAGAAAAAAAGTAACTACCTGATCATCTTGTAATAGGGTAGTAACCGTTTTAGTAATAAGTGACTAAAATAATCATAAGATGATTATTTTATATACTTACATATATACTTAACCAAAATGAAAATAAAACAATTCCAAAATGCAGGCTTAGACTCCGGTCCTCCTTCTAGTTCTTAGGAGAGAGCTCATAAACAAATTTCCCTCGACAGAGGGGAAGACAGACAAAATAAAGACACAAAAATCAGTAAATGAATACACGAAGTCTGCCAAATGTTCCTGTTCCCCTTGAAAGCCGCGTCTGTGCTAAGCACACACTGGTGACAAATGGCGCACCTCCACTTACTGGCAGATCGATCTAGAGAACCCGCAATTTCTAACGTATAGCTCCAATTTCTGTACAGCGAGAAAACTTCTCTGTCTTTGCAAAGCTCTTTAGAATTCTCCCTTGGGGTTTTGTTGCCTACAATGATCAAAAGACGGGCAAAAAAAAAAAGGAAGCATCAAACGGAACCAAAATGAAGAGAATAAACATGAAGGGCTTTTCCGGCGGCTGCTTGCTGCTAAACGAGTGCACTTGTGTGCTACTGTGCATATGCCATTCGACCCATGTTCAGCCCGGTAGCTGAGATCAATACGCATCACTAATCAAAGTGGCGTACGAATCCCAGCGCTACTATCACCTAAGTGATATCAAGTGACGTGCGCTGTAGTTTCCACACTGACTGCCAACTATGTCATCTTGGAAGGCTTCAACGACAAAAGGAATAATTCACCAATTCATGTTAAGAAGCGTTCTCAGTCTCCACGTGTCTTTTTCCTCTCCGTTACTTGCAAGAGTCCCAAACACAGCCCAGCTCTCCGGCTCCGTCTCACTTCCCCACGTGTAACCGCCCCCTGTCTTTGGTAAACTTCTTTCAATTGAAAAGAGCCAACCACTCATAATAGAAGTGAGCACTAAATGTTAGTCTCTTTTATCTGGATCACCAAAGGGCACTTATTTGAGATGTATACCATGAAATCCTTTTTTTAAAAATGTTTGTTCCAAAACTAAATTGAGAAAAAGGTGAGGCTAATGCTTAAAGTCAGGGGAGGAGGACACCATAGAAATTTCATTTACCCTGCAGACCTAAAACATATTTTCCAGCCGGCATTATCTACCACACAGAAGATATTTCAGTTTTCATTTTATCAAATATTCCCACCTATCTTCCTACTCAATCAAATAAAGTGCAGAAGCCATACAAGATTTAGCATCCCAGGGAATGAAGTGACTAAAATAGCAAAGTGAGAAGGATTTACCTTCATCATCACCAAAACCCCCCAAAAAACAAAAAACCCAAAACCCAAAAATATAGAAAACTCTTCAAAAAGCATATTAACCTACAAAAGATTAAAGCGTCCATTAGAGGTTCTGCAGTAACATTGACGCAAAGGGTGGAAAAGAAAAGGACTCTGCTAGCTGGCACTGGTGTGTTCATGTCTGGGTCACTGAAGCCATGATCACAGCAAGCCAGTGGCCACTGTGACTGGGAGGCAGCCTCATATTAGGTAAGTCCATGTTGTCACCACAGGCTCAGAGAACACAGGAAGGCAGGCCTTGCTCCATTCCAGATCCATCGCAACTCCACACCTTGCTCTGAGGTCCCATTGCACCTTCCCACATCTTAGAAAATGTATTCATCCTCATAGTAAGCTAATCAACATTTTGGGAACCAGCTAAACCTCATGTGGTCAGAGATTTTATGATAAAAGATAGTGAAAATTTATGAAGTAACTTTTATGAATATTTCAAGGTGATCACACAATTTTCATCTTCTACTCCATTAATGGATATATACACCTACATATGTTGAAGCATCCTTGCATCTAAGAAATAAATCCTACGTAGTAAGGGATAATAATCCATTTAATATGCTGTTGGGTTAAATGTATTATTATTTCATTGAGGCATTTTACAACTAAATTTAATAGGTTTTATTTGGCCTCTAACACCCTGCCCATGCAGAACGGCCATTAGTGAATTAAACCTCAAGGCTATTGTCAGCCATTCCTACCTCAGTTCATGGCCATTTAACAAGTGCAAGGACTTAGAGGCCACGTAATGCCTATAAGTGTTGGATATAAAATTCCTCAGTGCAACACTAATAAATCACCTTCAATAGATGCTCAGGAAGGACTGACCCCTGGCACGAAAGGATGGCAACATATGCGAGCCTATATATGACATTAACAGAATGGAAGATTAAAAACATATCATTATTTCAAATTATTCAGAAAAAAGACATTGGAGAAAACTCAGTGTGATTTTATAAGGAAATACTTGAACACACAATACATAGAAAGAATGCACTTCAAAGCAATGACGGACATATATGACATGTTCACATGTTACGTTATATAAATAACAAAAAGTTAAAAATATTTTAAACATATGAAAGATGCCCATGGTTATGCTTCTACGTGGTGTAGTATGAAAAATCTTAACCAGAGTAATAAAAGGAGAAATATTCAAATTGAAAAAATACCTTTGATTTCAGCCTTTTATTTCAGACATTACACACACACACACACACACACACACACACACACAGACGTACATGTACACACACACACACATGTATATTATCCTAAGAATCTATAAGAAACCTAACAAATCCATCTAGAGTCAGGGATGAGCTGGAAAAAACACACATACAAAATGAAAGTCCCCAGGAACAGTAGCTGAATAGAACACTATCAGATTGTGAGACTCAATGCTGAAAATCTTTATATCCAAATAATAAAGGGGGGTACGGATATATATATACATATATACATATATATATATATATATATATATATATATATATATATATATATTGTGATATAGTATACTGGCCTGTGATTTGTTTGTCTTTTTAGGTTTAGTTTCAATATCTTATTTGTAATTTGCTCCAGGACCTAGTATATTTGCAAGACATTTGGGTTCTAAATGTCAGGAATAATCACAGTCAATTCTTTGTGTCAAAGGTATTGGTTGATAGATGCCTACTGGGACCATATTTATCGTAGTTATCACATGTATCTTGAAATTTTATCCTGCGCTAAACCATCTATAAGGTTCTTGGTTTACCGTACAAGAGTTTAGGATTTTCTGAGTAAGATGTCATGCTATGGCAATTGCCTCATTACCACCTTATGTTTGGTGAATTCTGCCTATAATATATGAGATCTACAATTGCAAGAAAATCATATTCTTCGTTATAATAATCATTATTACAGCACAAAGCTAATTATAAAACTTAGAATCGTTTGAGGAATTTAATAAAGACGAAAGTTATAAGGGCATAAGGAGCGTTGAGGATGTCAATAAGAGATAGTTCAATACTTGAGAGCTAGCATTAGCTGGGTGAACATTGGCACCCCCAAAAGTCAGTGAGGAACGGCGAGAGAAAAATATGTGAACCTTGCCTTCTAAGACATACATAGAAGGATTTTGACAACAACCTAGCAAAGAATTAGGCAGATCCAGATGCCCAGCTTTAATGTCTTCCAGCCCTGCCCTTTAAATTTTCACTTCTTTTTTCTTTGTCTTGATTGAAGTTTGAGGAGCCACATTGATTACCACATTGATGCAATGTATAGAGAAGGCTCCTGGGGCATAGAACTGAGAAGACATTGCTGGGAAAATGGATTTTGTAGGACAAATGTAGTATATCTTCCAGACTTATTGCTAGTTAAAGGAAAGTCACTTTAGTATTTTACTACTTATTTTTGTAGAAATCACACAAGATGGGGCTTTCTGGACAATGCATCTGAGTTTTTGTTTGTTTGTTTTGTTTTCCTTGGTCTGGGTCTTCCTCTGTATTCCAAGTTGGTCTTGAACTCGCTATGTAGCCCGTATTGGTCCTGAGCTCCAATGGCAATCCAGTTGCTTCTGGGATTACAGGCTTGTACCACCATACCCATCTTGTATGATGCTCCAGAACCAACGCCAGGGTCTTACAGTTTCTTGGCAAGCACTCTGACCACTGAGCTAAATCCTTATCCCTGGACACTAAATATTACATAATAAAGATGGTAATATATCAGTTGTAAGCCACAGTTCAAGTCACTGATTTCAGGGTTTTTAAGTAGAGCAGGGATCAGAGGAGAAAGGGCAGAATACAAAGTTTTTGCTCCCCTGTGAGAGCAGATAAAAGCACTGACAACAAGTGAAGTAGAAAGTCCAACTGTTTCCGATGACCTTGCTCATAGGACTCCTCTGTTATATTACTTAAATTATAATGAGATAAGCAACAAGAAAATGAAACAAACTGAAATTAGGAAGAAACACTCCACATTACAGGACACATTGTTCAAAATATTTATGCGAACTGACATTTGCCTGAGCTGGAGTCAAGAATTCGGAACCTTGGGAACCTAGGAGTTATTGACTCTGAATTGGTAGTTTAACAAACCCACCAAAGATTCATTTACATTAGGGTTTGAGAAGCGTTGATTTATTTATTTCTTCTCTGTGTGCTGGGGAGTGACTATAAGATGAGCAGGTGATGGGATGAAGTTGTAGTGGTGTGGTCCTGAATCATAAATGGAAGTGTTTTTATTGGGCCCATGAGCATGGATTTGGGATAGGCATACCATCTACTGCCACCCTTTGACTCAGTGAGGTGTGTGAGAACATGCTGTATCACTTTGTCCGTTGGTTGCTAGAAAATCAAGAAAGGAAACTCCAGGATAATGGAGTAGCTGTGGTTATTTCTCTTTCTGCCTTAACAGAGTATCCCGAATCTTGCTTCCACTCATGAGAAATGAGATCTCCAAAAAGGAGCTACGATAGGCTTTAAAAACTAGCAGTATTAATCTAATATAATCATTGTAAATTATTCCTGGGTTACCAATCTACTTTCAGAACTTAAGATCAGTGGAAGATGGCATAGAGGAGAAAATAGGCTGGCTAGATCACGGAAACTTAGATTTTTATGGACACCTTGATGGTCGTAGAACAGTAAAAAGGCTGGGTTGAGTAGGATTCAGTCTAGTCCAAATAAATACCTTATTATCATAGTTTGTAAACTATAATCTTCCTTACTTGAAGGAGTTTTCCTTTCTTTTATTGCTCTGTGTTCAGCACCTACAAGGAAACCTGGCACAGACTTTGTTGAATTATTCAGAATAGTTCCCATAATTTTTCTAATGTCAAGATCAATCTTACCTTGACTATCTCCAGAGCAATAAAAGCTCTTATCAAGTCATTAGAAAATCAGCTTCTGATATCATCGTATCACACCTGAAACTCACTTAATTTTCTTGGAAACTAAAAGTGTTGTAAAGGTTAGTACGCATCTATTACATCTCACATAGTTAAGCCTTATTCATGCATATCTTGGCCTCTAGGATTTGTCAGTGTGTCCTCTAAAAAAGAATAAGTACATTCAAAACTTGAACATATCTTATATTTTGCAAATATTTTCAGAATCAAAGTGGAAGTACTTGATCTTGACAAAAAATAAATAAATTAAACCAAAAGGTTACAAAGAAAGGGTTATTGTGCAGTGCCGTCTGATGCTATCTTTCGCAGACTACAGGACTGAAACCGTGCAAAATGACATTTGTCCTGCAATTATCAGCTCAACCTTGGGGCAGCCCAACATCCATTTTTCATCTTTGTGGCCAAAGATTATGATTTTAAACTATCTTAGGTAATCTTCCTCATTTTTGTCTTCAAAAATTTCCCCTTGCTTCAACCTTTGTGAATGTGCTGAGAGTTTACTACAGCATGCATATGTGCACTGCAGTGCTCAGTTATTCCCACTCAATTATTGGTATCCTATCTAGAATTTCTTAATTGACAATGTCAATTAAGAGAAACACAAAATATCACATTGACAGTATGGCAAAAAAAGCATTGATTCAATTTGATTATATTCCAGAACACCCTAAGTGCTTAAGTGTAGCATCTCGGTTCGACTTATAATTGGGACTAAGCCCCTCTAACAGGGAAGTAGTGGAACTTGAGCAGAAGTCTTACTAAAAACATGAATAATTGCTTAAAGTTTAGAGAAAATTGGATATTAAATAAGGTACATATGTTCCCTCTGAAGAGTACAAATTATACTTCTGAGATGGAAGAAGGAAAAGCTGCAAGTACAACTGTATGGAGGTGAAATTCAGGTGTGGTGACTGTTAGAACAGGACAGAAGACCTTGAAATAAGGTCACCGGGCTACTCAATCAGCAGTATTGCAGGTGAATCTCAGACATCTGTTTTAACAAGCCCTTTAGATGATTCCAATACATGTTAAAGTTTGGAAGCATGTCTGGCGAGTAATGAAGGTTGGAACATGTTGTCTTTGGATCTGGAGTGTCCCCCCAAAACCCTCATGTGTTTGGATGTGGTGGGATGCCTATGGATCCCTGTGCTGTTAGGAAAAGGGGCCTGGATGGAAGGGGTGAATGCCTGGGACTTAACTCAGAAGGGATGCAACATCAGGGCTTGACCTGTACAGGGCAGATCCCTGGGACAGGGCCTGAAGGAGTACATGTTACTTCCTCCCTCCTTCTGGACTTGGCTTCCTGTTTGCAGTGCTGAGCCACTGCCTCCAGCTCTGCCTCTGCTGGGTGCTTTCATTATTGCCAGCTGCCTGTGAAAAGACAGAGACCTCCTGAAACTGTAAAATTGTCCCTTAATTTGTGCATGTCAGGCATTTTGTCAAAGCGATGAAAAAGTAACTAAGACAGAACATAAACACAAACTGGATAGGAAGGTCAAGTGAGGCTTGGGAGGGACCTCAGCATGGCCCAAGAAGCTTGATCTCAATGCAATTATCTGAGCCATTCCTGTGAATACAATGAAATCTAGTTCATTGATATTAGATATGTTTCTGATAGTTTCATATCCTTTCTTTAATAAACTGTTCATTTGTGTGCTAGCTTTATTATATTTCTGAAAACTACAGCTTTATTATAGACATTCACATCTCACTTTGACAAAAATTCAAAATATTACAAAAGCATTCATTTTAGTGAATGAACATTTTAGAACAATCGAATATTTCTGTCCTTGAAAGAAAAAGGCAAGTGTATTCACTGAGTCATCATTTCATTTGCTAGAATTTCTATATAAGCTGCATTTTTTTCAGTGAAGATTGATGTACCATGTTTTCTTGTCTATCCAAAAATGGATTATCTCAAGGGACTTCACAAGAGGGCATTACCTAGAAAATGTTCACATGAATTTCATTAGTTGGTCATTGGGATTCTCACATGGGGTTCTTCCAATCTATATTTCAAAATTCAATATTCCATGACCACACTCTCTAGTGATAAAGTGCACCTCTGAAATCCTCTGGACAGTGTTCGAGGTAGGACAAAAACAAAGTCAAATACTCTTAGAGATTTTTTTTAAAAAGAAAACATTTGTTTTCTCAAATGGATAATCTTTGAAATCAGTGTACACTTATTTTTACAAACTAATTTCTTTATTTTTTTCTTTCTTCCCCTCATCTTTAGTATTTTGCCTCTTCTTGTAAAGAAAGTTATTATTAGTAGGCCACTAAGCCATTGTACAACCTCTCATTGACCAAATTGATAAATTTAGTATTGTTAAAATATAGGATTTTTTGAATATGACCTTTTTTATTTCCATTTATCCCTTCTGTTTTTCTATCAGTGCACATCTACTTTGAATTTTGTTAGAACAGAAAACCCAGCATAGTGTGCAGTAGAACACTGTGGTTCCCCCAAAATATTTGTTGGCTAGAAAATGTCATTACAAATAGGTTTCCAACCCAAAAAGAGAATAATTCTATTGTTGAAAAATCATCAAGCCAAAACACAGCACAAATCGTAAGCATGGCATTATTAAAAAGACAAAGTAGGTATTACCTTTTATATAATAAAGCATGCATTATTCAACACATCTTTCTTTTCAAGATAAACAGTAACTAGTCTCTAAGTAAAAGGAATTAATAGCGCAACTTGTCACACATTGTTTATTCTAAACCCACTTGTTATTTAGGGAAGCCATTCATGTTAGCCAATTGGTTTTATCTAAGGGACAAATAAGCTTTTCATGTCTTTATGACAGAAAGTTGTTTTGAAGTGAGACACCTGCCCTGCAATAATTATGCTACCAGCACCTTCTCCATAACTAGGAGATAAAAACACGATCTTCTGTGATGATTAAATTTGAATGCTATCATTCCCAGAACATTCAAAAAATGTTATTGAATCCTAAAGCTGGTGAAACATTATTTAATTTTTTCAAAAGATTTATACATACTTAAAAATTCAAACTTTTAATTAAACCTTTCCTTTTCCTAAAATACATGATCTAAATCTAAGAAAAAGAAGTGTAGTGAAAAATTCTCCTGAATTTTCCATCAGAATTAACTAAATCTATTATTTTAATATTGTTTTAGTCAAATACACCTACCAGAAGTCTCGAATTTAAGGTGTCAGACCTAGGATTCTCAGACAGGAGTTGTTACTTAACATGTTTTGAATCTCAGTTTCTTTCAGAGAAAAGTAGTCTAAGAAAAAAATTGAGTAAGGGCTTATGGAACAAGAGCAATAGAGCTTACCAGAAAAACAGAAGTGGTCTCTCTTCTAAAAGCATACAGAGTGCATATTTTAACAACGTCTCTGGAATTCACTGCGTGTTTAAGTTTCAAACTGAGGGAAGAATCAGTGAACTTAAAGAAAGGGAATTGTTAAAAATGGAACAAAATATTCGACAACTCTGGGACAAGTCAAAACAGTGCAATGTGTACATAATCAGATTGTCACAAAGGCACAAAGAAACAAAATTCATTGAAATAAAAAGCACTAAAAATTTTTCAAAAATTAAGAGAGACATAACAGACCAAGGTATCTTCAAAAATATTAGTAAGCAAGATAAGTATCAAAACATAGATATGGGCAATAATATTAAAACAAAAAACCAGAAAATCTTCAAATAATTCAAAGAATAAAAATACCACTATTTACAATATATAAAATATATACAAGAGTAGGAATTATATTGGATTTGTCTTCAGAAGCCATGCAAGCAAAAAAATCTGAGAGCGATATTTAAGTGTTGAAAGATAAAATACAAAAATTAGAACTGTGTACCCAGAAAGCTACTTTGTAAAAGTGAAAGAGAATGAATTTTCCGGATCAATAAAGTGAGAGGATTTTCTAACATTAGACTTTCTTTGCTAAATGCAAGAAAATATTCTCACAGACAAGAAATATATTTACATACATCAGAAACTTGAATATACATAAAGAAAGAAATAGCACTGGAAAAAGAATAAATGAATGAATGAATGAATATAAACTAAAACATTTTATTTTGCCTGTTGTAGGTGATCAACTGATACTACTTTATTTAAAATAGCAAAGTCTGCAAGGTAGTCAGTGGTGATAGACTCTGGATAAAAGAAGTAACGACATAAATGTGACAAGATATTGGAAGGCAGAATTAGAAGTACTGTGCTTCAAGTACCTATACTACCCAATGCTTGTAGATAAGCTCCAGAAGAGATGCCAAAAGTATTTTAAAAATATATCTAATATATGCTATGGAAAGAATGTGGAATCATATAAAATGCTCAATTAAAACAAGACAAAGCTGAAAAAAATGTGGAAGGAAGAGAGGGATGAAGAGAGGAAGAAGTAGGAAGAAGAGAATGAGAATAGGGAAAAAATGACTAAAGACAAGTAAGAGAAAAAATTATTATTTTTATCAGTGATTCCCTATAGATATTAATCATGTAAATAGGTTAGTTAAAGGACAAAGACTATCAGGATGTATTTTTTTTTAAAGAAGCTATTTGTATATGGCCTTTAGGACTCTTAAATGTAAAACCATATAGATCAGAAGGGAAAAAATTGAGAAAATATGTTGGCAGAATCAAATGAAAATTAAACTTAACGTTGTCTTCATACAATACAGACTACTGAGTAAGGTAAATTACCAGAAGTTGTCAAATGCCTAAGAAAACGTAATAATTATAAGCGAGTATGCTCCTACAAACAGAATCAAAGTGAATGGGGCAAAATGCATAAAATTATAAGAATCGACAGACTCACTACTATATTTGGTCTCTTCCCCATTTGTCTTTCAGAACTAGACAGAAGCAACAGGCAGAAAATCAGCATACAGTTGAGCTGAACAGACTCATTAACTAGATCTGATTGACATTTATAGGATGTTTTACTCAACAAGAGCAAAACATGCATCATTCTCCAGCTTATGTAGGATCTGCTGAGACAAAGTACTAACCACACCAGAAAATACATACTAACGTCTTCTTGAAAAAGCAAATCATGCAATGTGTATTTCCCGTTCACAATAGAATTAAGAAATTAGTAACAGAAAAATAGCTAAAAATGTCCCAAATATTAGAAGGCCAAACAATGAACTTGTAAATACCAAATTATTGATAAACAGAATCTGAAGAGAAAATGTGACAAATATTTTCAACTAAATGAAAATGAAAACACAGTTTGGTCAAAATTTCTGCAGTCTAGTGGTAGCAATATTAGAGCAAAATATGTAACATTAAATGCATTTTAGGAAAGAAAATGAGCTAAAGTATTCAAT
>PVKB01002904.1:0-160323 GCA_004027205.1 Ctenodactylus gundi
TTTGGTGGAGGGCACGTGTTAGGTGTCACCGGTGATTGTCTGTTTTTACCCACTATGTTATTTAGGGCAACTATGATGAGTCTTTGGTATATGCTCTATAAACCCTTTCTTTAATTCCTAAACCTGGGCACAGCTTCTCCTCACATTACGATGGCTATTGGAAACCATTTTCTAAAGGGAACATTGCTTTAAGAGCTGAATTTGAAAGAACAGGCACATTATCGTTGCCAGGTTCTCTATCAGGCACTTGGAGGTGATTATGCATAAGACGATCCAATTAATCAGCACTCAAACTATCAACCAGTAGCATAATCAAAGCCGAGAGACTCACAATTTTTCTTTCTTCACACTCTCTTCATCTTTAGATGCTGGTACTTAAATTGATTTTTGTGATTAATATTCTCCAATGGGCTGCCCTTGGTGTAATTTCACCCACAAATTTCCAAGGCTGCAGGACACCTGGTAAGGGTGAGCACATACTGTGTTGTGTTTGTGTTCTAAATGACAAGAGGATATTCTTTGAGAGATAAGTCTCCCTGGGACTCTCCTAATTCAGGCTAACGCACAAGCACAGACATTGACTTTATTGTCACTTATCTTTGCGAATATATTTGTGTGGTGAAAAGCCTTGAGGGGTAAAGTGACTAAATCTAGATCAAAAGGAACTTTTCTTATAGACTTGAATAGTACAGATAGTGTCTTCCTCCAGAGAAAATGTCAGGCAAACATACCCGGCTTAATAAAAAGAGGGGTGCGTAAGTTCTTGGATTCTTTCCAGTACTGCGATCTCCTATCCCTATAGGTGTTACCAGGCCTCCTTGTATTGTCTCATGAGATTTGAAGCTAGGGACCTGACTGACACGTATGTTGAACTCCAGGTTGCTGTTGCTATGTATAACAATCTATCCTTCCTTTTTAACCAGGGGTCTACTGACGTCTGCCAGCATCCATCAAACTGTGGCAGACTATTTAGCTTGCAATTAGTTTAAAACTCCTAGAAGCTCTTCTAAGTGTTCTGCAATTTCAGAATTTTTATGGGCCAGTGGTTTTTCTGTCTCTCATTGTTTTTTCCTGTTTGAATAAAAGAGCATCTGCTACTTTAAAAAAAAAAAAAACTCATTCTATAGTCCAGGATGATCCCGAACTCACTGTGAAATTCAAACTGCTCTAACTGACATCAATCCTGCTGTCTCAGCCTACTAAAGGCTGTTGGTTACAGTATGAGCCACCACACCAGGCTAATATCTATGTGGTGCTGGAAAAACAAGCCCACAACCTTGTGCCTGTGAGGCATGCTCTCTAACCACTGTGCTACTTCCAGTCCCTTGCCTCATTTTATGTTAAGTGTAGGTGAAAAATCCATTCTGCTTCTGATGACTTAAGATGTATCCAGACTCCCTCCTCAAACTGAATTCAAGATGTCATATCTGACTTAAAACAAAAGCAAAAACAAAAAGAAACAAACAAACAAAAAACCTGAGGAACCTCACCACCTCACCAGGACCTTACTGAATGATAGAATCTTAGAAATGGGAATAATGATGCCTAAAGGGATGAGACTGGGGAAGGATTATCTTAAGAGGGTTAAATATTCTGTATTCGGAAGAGTTGTGGTTCGGTGTTGCTAGAGGATGAACACTGGGAGGTTGCGTTTTCCAAGATGGACACCCCATACTGTCGATTTTGTCAACATAACTGTTAGGGTCTGCCGCGTACCTGGCCTTCTGTCTGTGACTGTCTCCCTGCCCCTCTTTTCACATAGGTTGCTCCCCAGGCAACTCTCTCATATATATATTTTGTCTTATATGCTCGACCTCGGAGTTAAATCTAGAATGCTTAAGTTGTCATTGAGGTTGCTATGAAGATATGACCATGAACAACCCTTTTATGCAGAGTAGGTCCTAAAGCTATTAATCTCTCATTTCACAAGGAAGCAGGCCATATTTTCCAAATATTGAAAATGATTCATTTTAACAAAACGTTTCCAGACAGTTATTTTTACACTATTTCCTAACATAATCTGTCACGTTCCAGTAATTTTTCCAGGGGGTTGAGTAAGTAACCCAGAAGGGATTCCTATTTAATTACTTTTTGACTAAAATTGTCATATTGAAGAGAGCTTTATACTAGCAGTTGGCCCTGTTTTAGGGCAATTCTACAACTTAATTAGTAATCAGTCTCTACTAAAAGATACTGTTCTGGGACTAGGCTTGCAGATCTTCTGAAAGAAAAGACACTCAGTTATAACTGCATGTATGGAGGCAGCTTAGGTTCAAGGACAAGTGTAAAGAGTCCAGAAAAATTGTCCTTGTGAATTGGCAGTGGCTTTATTCCTGCGGGAATACAGAGGAAGGAAAGAACTTACTCAGCCTCCTATCCTAATTTGTAAATCAGACTTAGTCTGAGCCGTAGTTATTATGACTGGTGGAGTTTTCTTTCTTTTATTTTTAATTCATCTTTCTCAAGATTTGTCATCAGTAGCAATGCACTCAGCTGCGCTCTAGTGCTTCAGGAGCTACAGCTTCCCTAAAGTGAATGGAGATTCCTGGCTGAGAGCAGCCATTGTTGAGAATGAGTTCACAGCAGAAAAGCAGTAACTCCACTCAGAGGACCAGCGCTCAGTCTGATCCTGTCCTCCTAAGAACAGCTTCCTGTTAAGCCCTTAGATGGGTTGAAAGGCTGAGAGAATGTTATCTTGTCAATATTTCTCAATGGCTATATTTGGGATGGCTCTGACCTCCTGCTGCTAAAAACATCCTCCCAAAAACTAACTTTTGAGATCATGTTGAAATATGTCTGTTTTAGGAACAGGCTACCAATGAAGGAAGAGTTAACACGGGCATACACACACACACACACACACACACACACACACACACACACACACACACACACATTTTAAATCTTTGGTCAGGGTAATTTATTTCTTTGTGACATTTTCCATTGTCTTCTCTTGGTGTGATTTTACCTGATGGACAAAGGATTTGAGTGAAGCAGTAGTTGAGAATAGGGAATGTGTGAACAAAAGGACAAAAGAAAAAATAAAAACCATTTGATTTTGGGTGACTTTGCCATGGAAGTTGTACAGATTAAATAATCCAGCACCTTGCTTTATTTTCTCTGGAGATGAAAGCTTGCATTATATGCACACAGGGATAAAACAATTTGTCCAAAGAATGAAGTTAGCTAATTTGAATGAAATTAGTTAATTTGCAGAATGATAAGTCAATAAAACACACACATTTTGTTTCAGAGGCCTCACATTCCTATAAACACTAAACATGAAAAAACCCCAACTTCTTGGTAATCAGTACAAATGTCTAGGCAATTGTACTTAATAAAAATCTTAAAATTTATTCATTTGCTTCATGTTTTGTATTTTTCTTTTTGATTCATATTTTAGTTGGCTATATCATGAAAATTTACATTGTATGTGTTTAATTATACTATACACATAAATGGAAGTATTTTTACATTATAAAATATTTTAAATTGTGAAAAATATAATGTGAAAATATAATTTCCCTCCTTTCCTGGCCTACCTCATATAATGTTCCCATCATAGTGACCATACATAGTTGTAGAGATATTCTATACATACAGAAATTAATGTCTCCATATTTATAGTCAGAAAGATAATTCATTTTTACACAGATAGATGTATGCTGTACTTCCAGTTCTGTTCGTTGCTTATTTCACTTAACAATATATGTTTGAACAATAAATGGAAAATATGCTGCTACTGTGCCTAGCAGTGTATTACAACCATTCTTGAGCCTCTTCTAATTTTTCAATTATACTTGTCACCCAAAGTAAGGAAGTGTGTCGTAAACGGAATCATTTTGGGTAGAGAATAATTTGTAGCTCTAAAAACATAGTCTTGATTTGCATTTTTGGTAAGGTATTCTGTTTATTTACTGATAAAAGAAGATTTTTGTAACATTTCTACTCCAGTGTTTTTCTGCTGTACGATGACATTTTATGCATTTATCCAATCCCTATGGAGAGGGTTCCGGTTATACAGCAGGCACTTAATTAAGTGATAAATGTAAAATGTCTGTGGTATGAGGAGCCAGTCATGAACCAGTTTGCTAAAGGCAGTTTACAGACCAAGAGGGAAAAGAAGAAGATATTAAAAAGCTAAATGCAATTTGGGTATCTATCTGTCTATCACTTATCTATCAATCGATTTATGCCTTTTGTGTACATTAGATATAAGCCATATTGATCATGCAAATAGAGGCATATTTACATTTTCAAAGTTCAATAATAAGAAATCACTTGAACACTATTTAGGACAAGGAATTTTTCTGACAACAATACATAGAGTTGTTTTTCAGGTGGCTATTCATTTAAATTGCCTGAGGGTTTTTTTTTTTTTTTTTTTTTTTTTTTTTTTTTTTTTTTTTTTTTTTTTTTTTTTTTTTTTTTTTTTTTTTTTTTTTTTTTTTTTTTTTTTTTTTTTTTTTTTTTTTTTTTTTTTTTTTTTTTTTGGTGTCTGATTTTTTGAGTTCTTTACATGTTTTGAACATTAATCCTCTGACGGAGAAGTAGCTGGCAAAAAATAAATGCCATTCTATAGATTGCTTCTTCACTCTGCTGTTTCCTTTGCTACATAAAGAAGTGTTGAATTTTATGTAATCCAATTTATTGATTTTTGTTTCTTCTGGAACTGAGATTTTGCTCACAGTGTTTTTGCCTTTGCTATGTATTCAAGAGTTTTATCTATTTCATCTTCTAGCAGATTCCATGTTTCAGTTTTATATCCATGCCTTTGATTTGTTTTGAATCCAGGAGGAGAAATATGCGTCTAGGTTTATTCCGCTGCATGCGGACCATGACGTTTCCCCACTCCATTTGCGAAAGAGGCTATCTTTTCTCCAGGAAACGTCCCCCTCCTCCCCTGCTTTGTCAAAACTCAAATGTCTAAAAATACATGGGGTTGTTCTTGTATCTGCAATTCTATTCCATTCATCAGCTGTCTGATCTTATACCAGTGCCATGGGCATTTTCTTTTTCTTGCTGTAGATGTAAGATTTAAACCTCAAAGTTTTCCCAAAAGTTAATGTGTTTGAAAAGTGATTGGATCACGGGGCAGCGTGCTCCTCATCAGTGGTCAGTGGATTAATTCATTGATGGTTTCATGCCGTGTTAGGTGGTGGAGTTTGGTTATCAGGATGGTCCCTTGGGCATCAACTGGAGGGGTTTATCTTCCTCCCTAGCGGCTCCCTGCTCTTTCTGCACCCTGGCTGCTGTGGGTTGAGAAGATGTCTCCAACCAGAACTCCTTCCACCATGCGCTTTCACCATTGCCATATATATATATATATATATATATATATATATATATTTTTTTTTTTTTTGCTTTGGTGATGACTGACCGTGCATAAACTGAGACTTCTCTTTTAACTTGTCATTGTTGCCACAGGAACAAAAAAAGCGACAGTCAAAAGCTATATAATAGAACTTAAAATCTGGGTTGCTTTTCAAGTGAACTTGAAAGTAAGATTGCTTTGACTATTCAAAGTATCTTCTGGCTTTATATAAGGTTTAGGATTTTTCTCTGGTTGCAACGTATATTATTGGTAATTTGATTGCAAATGCACTAAATGTATGTCTCACTTTGTCTATCCAGTAACAAGAGCTGTCTTCACATCTTGTAATGTCCTCTTCAATCTTTTTTTTTTCTTTAATTACAGTGTTTGTTATAGGAGTCTTTTACTTTCTTGATTAGGTTACTTCTTAGTTATATAACTTTTTCAACTACTGTGAATGGAACTTTTTTTCTGTTTTCTCCCATTTTATTGATATTTATAAGTGTAAAATTTGAAGGGTACAGTGATCCTGAGCCTTTTGTACACATACGTATCTTGGCAAGGTTATAATACCTTTCCCTCCCTTATTTTGGTCTTCCCTCTCCTCCCCCCACAAGTTCCTATTATTTTTCCCATTAAGTTCCATGAGATAATTGTGATCTGGGTTTCTCATATTAGAGAAACCACTCAATATTTGTTTCTGCTTCTGACTCACTTCACTAAGCATGATGGTCTCAAATTGCCTCCATTTGCCTACAAAAGCCTCCAACCTATCTGACTTTATAGATGCATAGTATTCCATTTGTGTATCCACTGGTCTGTCAATGGGTATTTTGGTGTCTTCCATATTTTAGCTATTGTTAGTTGTGCTGCTATCTTGATGCGTGCTATGGTGATATACATAAACATTACTGACTTTTAGAGTCTTCTGGTGGAATTTTTGGGTCTTCTCTTTAAACAATTACATCTCTGCATGATTTCCAGGAAAAAAATACATTTGCTGTCATCTTCTAGCCATTCTGTAAGTCCTTTCTTAGATTGATATTTTTGGGTCACCCAGAAGGTGCTGCATCTAGATATCATGGTGTTTTGTTTTTTGGAGTGTCCCTGAGAACATGATTTTCTACCTAAGCTTTGTCTGCAAGTTTTGTCGGCTCCTTTCAGATTAGTCATTTTTGTTTCCCATAGTTGCAATTGAATTTGTTATGTCTAGGATTTCTACTTTTTTATACATTCTCTATTGTTTATCGTATTCTCTTTTTTAACATGAAAAACCCAGTTAATGAGCTCATAGACATTTTATTAATGAGATTCTTAATGTTTGTCCTCATCCGCTTTAAGCTCACATGACATCATATGAATTTACTTATTAATCTCTTATTTGATCTCTTCAGATGTTTTAACCATTTAGTTTTTAGTTTTTGCCTGAAACAGCATTCATTTTAGGGCTGGTAGCATCAGCTTTAGGGTAGCAGAGAGTTTTGGAGACATTTCTTTGCTTTTCTTCTCACCTTTCTAATGTTTTATATGGCAAGTCAAAGATCAAAGGGTAGAAAATTCTTGCTGTTGTGGAGATTCCTTTTGTTAATGTCTCATTGTCTTTAGTTATGTTTTATAAGGACTAGTGGGATCATTTATACTTGTATCACGGGGAAGAGGAATTTCAAGCTAGTCAGGCATCTGTAGAACCAATGCTATACTAATTATGTAATCAGAAAACTATTTTAATAATATTTCACATTATTTTCAGTAACACAAAAAGAGGATAAAATAGTGTTGATGACATGTGAGGCTGAGATATAAAGTTTGAAGGAAGAAAAATTAAAGTAAAAAGAAGGGAATTCAAAAAGAAGGGAAAATATAAGAGCAAATGGAAACAATAGGACTGTGATGACGTTATTTTAATATCTGTAATGAAGAAATGGTATTGGTGGTTTGAGGTGTTATTTGTAGGCATGAGAAACAAGAAGCAGAGGGAGAAAAGCATAATTGGAGATTGGAGAATCGTGTAATGTCATGATCAATTAAGCTGATAGGAAGGTTGCGTGTTTTAATATTCCATAAACAGTTTTGGAAGGAGGTTTCTCTGACCTGACCATGAAAAAATATTGCTTAAAGTGAAGCATTAATTAAATCTTATTTTTTTCATTTTAGATTTATACATATTATATATATTCCATGTGATAAGAAGTAAAGACAAGAAAAGGGAAACAAAAGAAAAAATAGAAAACACACACACACACACACACACACTCACACACACACAGCACAGCACATTTCTCTCAGTCCTTTTTACACTTCAATCTGGCTTCACTATGTTGACTTCTCGCATTTAGTTAAAAACTGCAGTCTTTGTCCTGTACCACTGGGAGCTGCATTCCCTTTACCTCCATGTGTACATGGCTAGAAGGTGCCTGAACTAATCTGTCTCTGATTTATTCCTTTACCTACCTGTGTCAGTAGGGTTGGGGTCTAGGTAAACAGTTGAGCTTGTTTCCCCTGACTGTAATTTCAGAGAGTATTTTAATGTAATAATTCTTGGAAAGATGCCTATTAGAAAATAGTGTGTATCCGAGGAGTTCTGAAAACAAGGTATGTAAGTAATTACCTGTATGAGTGAGCCATTTGCTTTCAGATACATGTAATGCAAACACTTTAGACTTCAATAGGAAGAAAAATCTTATATCCCACTTTATAAAATATTTGGGAAAAAAGAATGCAATTACTTGGTGAATGGTATAAATGAACAAGAGAACGTCTAAGATATAAATTATGGTATTGCTTTATTCAACATTTAGTAAGCATGACAGAAAACAGTAGTTATGTACAATAAGCAAGCTGCTAATATGGTA
The DNA here is from genome assembly GCA_004027205.1 of Ctenodactylus gundi. NCBI lineage: Eukaryota > Metazoa > Chordata > Mammalia > Rodentia > Ctenodactylidae > Ctenodactylus > Ctenodactylus gundi. The sequence continues at coordinate 8,167 of PVKB01002904.1, forward strand.
TGGACATGAAACTAATTGGAATGTGAATCTGTACAATCAAAACAAATCTTGGGCATGAGCTACCAGCAAAGCCACACATGGATACAGCAGGTGGCTATTCACTCTGCCATTCAAGCTATCCATCTATGTGTCTGGTAGAAAGAAACAAGAAGTGAAACAGCAAAAGGATGGACGTGTAAATTGGATAAGAACTCTAAAATGTTTTTACCCACCCTAGCCAGTGCTCCTGCAGAGAGTTCACATGTTGTGTTGAGTTCTATCACAAATCCCAGCTGGAAGAGATTCTAGGAATTAGAGGGCTGTCACTGAAGACAGTCCCCAAAGTCTGAAGCTATTTTTATTATTTCATTTTCTTGCTGGCTTGTTTGGTTATATGATTGTTTTTAAGTTGGTTACTTACTTTTCCCAATAATCAGTGTTCTCTTGCTAAAGAAGCAACGGAGGAACTGCTGTTTGGTAAATATTTGTGCACACTGTCTTTTCTTTCTTTCCAAAAGGACTAGAGCCAAAGAAGCTATCTTGACATAATATGAAGTCCAAGATATTGTTTAAGGCTTTAGTTCACTTCCCTTAAGTTACTGATCTGATCTCAGCAATCATATATATGTGGAGTTAGCTTATTGGAAATTAAAATAAATTTCTGCTAATCACTATTATTTGATTTATTCATGGTATGAAGCTGGACAGAATTCCTTAGTATTAAACATACTGTCCAGGAATTTGATCAGCCCTAGACAGTCTTTGACTAGACATCAGTATGCAAATTAAGCTTCACTTCAGAAACTGGTAAGATATTTCACAGTAGAATGAATTTTTATTATCTCAGGACACATTGCTGGGTGTTATAGATCAAGTTTTTAGTGCCGACCACCAAGAGAAGCTTGAGCAGACAGAATTTGAAAGGAAAGTTTAAATCTTTAAGGTGCATTTTAAGATTGGAGAACTGAAGTTAGAAGAAAAAATTGCATTGTTTTGAAGAAGGCAAATATGCACTGAAATAACAGGTAGGAATTGAACTTCCTGAGGTGGAAAGCCATAATTCATTCAAGAAAAAAATAACCAGTCTAATAAGGACACTTAAAAATGACAGGAAAGTTAGTTCAGAGAACCTGGTCACAGCAAACCTAGGATTTAAGGAAAGAAATCCAGCCTTTGAGGGTTTGGCTTTCAGAGTGGAATCTTGATTGGCTCAGTCCAAGGCAAATATCCCTAAGACACATCAAAGCCAAAACAACAACATCAACAAAACCTCTGTGGTGGGCAGACTTTTAAGACAATTCCAAATAATAACCATCTACTGATTTTCCATCGAGTCTCTGTGTGTGGGCAGTCCCAAGTGACTCAGGGTTAACTAAGAAAATTTACTGAGGACAAAGGATTATTGCTTCTTCGATTAGATCACAGAAGCATGACTTGGGAGCACTCTTTCCCTATTGTCTTCTTAGCCTGCACAGTTGAATAACAAGTTATGTCTGGAAGGCCCATTCACAATGTAGTGAGTGCAGCTTCCAATTCCATAGCCCATGACAAATTTGGCAACACATACGTGATCTTGGGTTCAGACCTACATGCAGACACTTGAACTATAGCAACTGTACATAAAAAAAAAGTGTGCTGATTTAAGCTGCTACACTTTGGATACTTTATTTTAAAAATTTGATAAATAGTAGAGTTAGGGATATAAACATTAATGGACATTTAGCTATTTAGAAATTCTTAGTGTAGATGAAATAATTCCTGATAACATTAATAGCCAGTTTAGGGTAGAATATGAATATTGAATATAATTTATATACTATATTATATATGTACATATATTATGTTATATATATATATATATATATATATATATATATATATATATATATATGAGAACTATTTATCTATTGGAAATACCAATATAGGGAGAAATATAGGACAGACCCAGGTCCAGAGACAATTTTCCTTCAATGAGCTTCAGAAATTTAGGTGTCAAACAAGATGGGACAACTTTTGGTACAGTTCCCACACAGATTTCAGCAGTCGTATGATACAGTATTTTTACAATTTTCTCCAAGGAGGAGCTAAGGCATGTTATAACCAATCAGTTGTCTTCTCTCTCAGAAAATTTGCATATGTTGATGATACTCTTTTGCTTTGTTATAACACACCGTGAAATCCTTAAATGAATACCTTGATGATGTTCATATCCATTCACCTTTTTCCAAAAGTTCTTTTCTTTTAGTAAAACGGTGCTTATATTTAGTAAAATGTCAACTTTATTCAGTTTTTTTAGAGTGAGTAATAATTGGCAGTAAAAGACTAAAGTACATGTGATATACCATAGAATTAACTTAATTTTCCCCTTGATCCCTATTGTCTTAGTTACATCTTCATTGTTGGGGCAAAGTATTTAACATGCACAGATTATAGAGAAAAGATTTATTTTAGTTCAGTTTCAGAAGTTTACAGTCTGTTCATGGGTGGGTGGCTGGGAACTGGTAGAATCACATGGCAGGGCTGGTGCCAGGTCCCAGGTCAGAACTGGACATAGAGCTCCCATAGCAGCATGGCAGAACAGAGACAAATAAGGGAGAAAAGACCAGCACGTACACCCCTGGTAGCCTGGTCTACCTCCCAAGAGTACACCGTTTTCATAGGTACGAGAGGCTTTGGGGGCATTCCAGGTCCAAACTACAACACCTACCATATGTCCATCTCAACTCACACACTGTGTGCTGTTTACTTTGGAACTTAATGTTAGTGTCTTCCAAATTACACCTACTTCCAAGGGCGTAGTGGTATTACCAGCACCCAACCCCGTTTCTGCTTGCTCCATAGCCTCCTTAGATCTGTTCTCTGGTCTTTCATCAATTCAGACTTTGTATCTTGAATCTATTTCCTGTCTCTACCTTATATCTGCCTATCCAGCATCTGAAGATCATCAAATGCCCTTGGGAAAAAAAGATCACCTTGGACTCTTTATAAAACAGCATCTTTACTCTTTATAATTAGATTTGGATTGAGTTTAACCCTGACTTTTCAATTTGAATGCTGTTCCACCTTGAGCAAACCATGTCAATTATAAAATCTCCATGACTTCTTGAGGAAACATCAAAATTAATGTTCTACAAAGTGCCCCGTGCATCATACGTATGTCCTAATGTGGATTACTTTTCTTCCTCATTTCTACAATCTTAGTGAGAAATGCTTGAGTATGAAGGAAGAAGAAATGAGAGAGTAGCACTTATGTGATTCTGAAGAAAATTCACAGCCCTCCTGAATAATTTATCTGTCAGAAACAAAGAATTGCATTCACCACATGCTTTCACTATAAGACATGGTTGCACTCCAGGAGAGGTGATGAAAGGGACGTGCCTCCTTCTTCACTGCTGCCTGGTGAATGTTTCCATAGAAACAGCAGGACAGCTTCTGGAGCAGGAGGTGTGTTGGAATTCTTTATGGAATCTTTTTCTTCCCTTTGGCTGTCAGTGGTAGTCCTGGCTTGGTGAAGCTTATAAGCAGACAGACATTGATTTGAAGCTGCATGAATTCCAGAGGAACCAAGCTCAAAGTAAACTTTAACATGCAGCCTTCTAAGTTCGGAAGGAAGATAGAAGTTTGGCACTTGTGCCCTGCTCACCTTAAATCAAACAAAGTGTCAATCACGTATTATTCACTTAAGCTGGTATGTGAAACTAGAAAAGCCAGCAGAATTGGCTCTGTATTTGTTGTAACAAATTATTGATTAAGATTTTTTGGAATAAAAAGGCAGCGGAAGACACCTAAATATATCAATCTGTGAAATCCTCATCTTAATAAATATTCTAGCCAATCGATTGTCATGTGGACATTGTTTTAGTTACTTTCTCGTTGCTGTGATTCAGTATCTGACATCTATAACTCAGAGGGGAAAGATTTATATAGCTTACAGTTTTGGAAAGTCTTAGTCTATCATGGATGGGAGGCGAGAGCTAGCATTGGAGTTCCAGGGGGCAGAGACCCTTACAGCATGGTCGTAGAGAGAGAGAGTGGGGATGGGGGTGGACTAGCACATGTCCCTTCAGGTCAAGTCCACACCTCCAACACATCCAGCCAGGCCCCACCTCCCGCCTCTACCCACTATCCATAGGAACATGAGGCTTTTGGGGGATACTCCGGATTCAAGACAGCACAAGCATCATACGGATCTCACCATTTCCAGACCCGAGAAATTCCCTATTACTGTTTCTTATTAATGAAAATAATTCATTCCGATGTTCAATAACTTTAACTGAGTGTCTTTAATTTCCCTTGCATTTTCTTCCCCCTCACTTTCAAGCAGAAGGATGTCCGTCTGCATTCTACTGCTGGCCATGTTAAATTTAGAGGTAGGTTTAATATGGAATGGGGCTCTTACTAGTCAGACAGAAGAAATCAATTTTATTGGATTACATTTTATTCATTTTCACAAATATATCTGACTCTCCGGAATATCAGAACAATGTTTCACTCTTTATGTTGCTTATTTCTTAGAAAACTGGAACAGATCCCTTGTGCTATCAAATTGAACAGTTTCTCATTTTCTACACCACCACTCTCACCATTCAAAGAAGAGACATTCGGTGCACATACAGGTGTATGAGCACCTGTTCCAGTTTGGACCTAAATGTTCCCCCAAATCCTCACTGCTGTGGAGGCTGTTAATACTTACAGAACCACATGCTGTTAAGTGATGGGGTCTGGTCCAAAGGGGTGGAACACTGGGATGTGACAGTTCCTTACACCGTCTGTTTCCAGATGGCCATGCTGTGAACAGCTTTTCCTCCAGCTAGACCACTGCCATGTGCACCACCATCGAGGGTTACACATGAATGAACTGAGACTTTCTGAAACTGTGAGCAAAAATAAACCTTTCCTCTCTTGAGTTGTGGGTATTAGGTACTGTATCCCAGCAACAAAAGATGTAACTAACACAGTACCATTATGAATGAAACATTATGAAATGAAAGATTTTAAAATAAGACTTATTTGGGTAATCAATGATAAGTGAATTTTAAGAAAAAATTTCAATCAGGTGTATGTATATCCCCTTGTTTCTATCAATCAAACACATCATCTTTTCAAATTTTATTCCCTTCAGCCTGTGCATATAAAATGGCTGTGTGTTGGTAATGGGCTGGGTTTTGAAGAATGTATGAAAGAAGGATAATTTTTACTTATTTAAGAAAATGATAGATTGCATGTAATCACATTGACTTTTTCTCTAAATTATTACTTTAGTCACTGAAAAGGCTTATTCATTCAAGAATTGCCTTGTAAAAATAAGCTTTGACTGCTTTTATGTCTTAATTTTAAACAGCCAGAAGAGTATAGATATGTTAAGAACATGAACTATTACTTAGAATATAAAGAAATCTGTAATACCATCACATAGTAGCAATTTCCACACTTCCTGGAGTGGTAAAAGAAAGTAAAAAGTTCGAAGATCCAAAAAAATACTAATTACAGATTAAAGTTTGGATTTTACTTCATATAAATGTAGTTTTCTTTTATATATGTCTGATTTACAGTATCTGGCGCTGCAACTTCAGTACAGAGGGTTTTTTTTTGTCTACCTTGACTAATGCAGAACTTCTTCTTCTTCTTTATTTTTTCCCTAATTACTATCCTCTGGAGTCCAATCTGTCTAATGAAGTACACATACCCATAACTGGTTTTCTGATTAAACCATACATTTCTTCCCCTTTATGCCCCTCTTCTGACTATCCAAACACAATCTCTTTATTACCCCTAACCCTCCCCTACACCATTCTGTTAATCATCTTGCCTTAACTAAAAATCAAGATGCCATCTGATATCACTAGAGTCTCTGTGTGGAAGACACTTCACATTCTCTTACACTTTGGATATCTCACAGTAGATTCTAAAAATTAATTCTACAGTACGTCTTCTTTATTTTCTGGTATTTTCAGCTCTGTTAAAGTTTATGCCTTCTACTAAAGTCTTCTCTTCTGCAGCGATCCTTCATTGGAATATATTCTTTATTGAAATTGTGGTTCTTCTACTTAGGCTAAATTATTGGTAATGTGCTTTTCAAATCCTTTTCTGCTTCTCTATGGGAGCCACACGTCTCCATGGTGTGTTGTTCCATTTTTCCATAGCTGGTGCAGAATACTTGACACTCTCAGTGTCACAAAGGAGAGGTTTAATTTGGCTCACAGTTTCAGAGGGTTTGAATCATACCGTGTTGGTCCTAAGCCAGAAACCTCATGGTGGAAGGACCCAATGGAGCAAAGCTTCCTGTTGGACAGGAAGTAAAAGTAAGAAAAACAGCATACAAAGAAAAGAGGCAGAACCTAACATAGACCTCAAGGTCATTACTCCATGACCTACCCAGATGCACCCAGAAATATGCTACACTAATCCCTAGAGAGCTTCCAAGCCAAGCAAATTTATATTTAAGCTAAACTGTTACATTCTACCCCTTGTCAAATTGGCCCCCCAAATACATGTTCTTAAATTATATTTAATCACCCAATGACATAATAAATTAAGAATCCTGACTAACATACAAAAGTACAAAATTTCCTTCTCTTAAAGGGTTCAGATTTCTAGCATTTCTTAAAAGCTCAAGTCCAAATTCTCTTCTGTGGATCAAGGCTAATTCTTAGCTAGAATCTCTGAAAAATTTTAAAAAGTAAACAACTTCCTTAACACAATATACAATACACAGGGTAAACATTTTCATTCTGCTAGGTTAAAATAAAATGACAGAAAATAATTGGACTAATGTAAAATCAAAACCCAACAAGGTGGATAGTAAGCCTTCAAAGTGTCAGCATTTGGGACACATTGTGACGAGATGTGAGTTCTATAAAGGTCAGGTGGCCCCACACTATGGCCTTGGTGGTTGCAGCCTACCTGGTCTATTTCTTCTTCAGGCTCCACCCACCACCCACAGCTACTTTCAACAGTCATTTCTTGCTCCTTGCTCTTCTGAATTCCATCAACGTCATACATATATTTTCTATACATTAATCGTTACAAAGGAAAAATGTAATAATTTGACAAATTCAAGATCTTACATTTCATTCAAATCAGTTCCATCTATGTAAGATAAAATCTTATTTACTTCATTAAGACAGTCCTACCTCCCCTCTCACCCAAACTCTGGCAACCACTGTTTGTTGTTAATTTCTCTACAGCTTTGTCTTTTGCGATAATGTCATATAGTGAGAATCAATTATATTGTAATCTTTTCAGTCTGGCTTTTTTTTTATCTTAACAAATTGTTAAAGTAGATTTTAAATATTCTCAGCATCAAGACAGGGTACTATGTAAAGATAATGGATATTTTAGTTAGCCCAATTCAATCACATGACATCATGTGGATGTATTTTATAATATTCATATATACAACTATTTTCTCACTTCTGTTAATCTTATTTTTATTCATTAGGTGATACCCAACGGTGACACAGAGCTTGAGTATTTTGTTCACATATATGTCATGTCAACATTCTAATCACTTTCCTTCACCCCACTTGGCCTTCCGGCACCTCCCCCAGACCCCCTTGCTCCCACTATCACATCCATTTTGTTATATTTAAATGCCAAACCTTCGCACACACACTCTCTCCTTCTGTGCCTGAATGCTATATCCTATGTAATTCTTGCTTGTGATTTGCTTTGCAAAAGGCTTTAGAGACTTAACACATATGGTTTATTTTAATTTTTTATTTGCATAACTAGTATCTTATTCTGGTTTGTTAAAGTCTGTGTCTTCCACATCTGTTGACATGTAATGTCTAGTAGATTCAAAATATAGGCTTGTTAAATGAATTTGTGGGTAAACTATCACAATGTATTTTATAATAACTGACATGGAGATTTATGTTCTCAAGAAACTGAGACTGAACAAAGTTAAAAGGGCCTCAGATTTATATAGCATGGCTTTTCAATTTATATATTCTCATTTTTAATTATACACTTCGATTTTATAAGTTGTAGGCCAGTGGTCCATATCTTTCCCATTCAGCCAATACACATGAAATAGTGCTTCAAGGGAAACCACTTATTATCCAGTTCAGAAGAAAATTTTCTTAGAAGGCTTTTTCTTGCAGAACATGAATTTAGAACTGAACCCTCAAGGAAGCGGAAATGGTCTCATTGAAATCTTATAGAATTTGTTAACTCATCTAAGATTCCTTTGTGTTTAACTATGCATGAAGTATAGTTAAGAGAAAACTACTAATTTGAGTTTGAACTTCACTGTCACAATTAAAGCTATCTTTGAGATTACTTGAGCCTGTAGAATGGTCACACACACACACACACACACACACACACACACACACACACGCGCGTATCATTACCATCACTATCCTGTCTTTTAAGAAAGGAAATTAAAGCATCCAAAATCATTGACAGTGAGAGAAGGTATAATAAGAGGACTCCAATTGATCAATGAAGTTGATAAATTAACATTCATTCATGTTTCTGTTTTTACTATAGTTGAGCCTCAAAGCACTACTAGAATTGAGATGATTAAAATAAGCAATAGAGGACCAATATTTAACCAAGCCCATTTATCTCACTTGTAGAACAATATTTAGTAATAAAATTCTGTTTAATAACAGTGTCTTTTTTGTCATTCAGCCATTTCACTGCATATTTAAGAAAATGTTCTATTGCAGCATACAATGCACTTTGGTGTTTCTTTTAAATGTCAATTATATGCCAAAATTGACCTTAAATAATAAATCATCCTGTTACCATCACATTTCTGGCACCTGTGACATGCTCTCCACGCTCCTCAACATGCTAAATTCATTTGAAATGAATAATAATAATGATAATAATTCTGCGTAGCAAACATGAATGAAATGAAAACATACATAGCACACTAAATTATTGCGTTATTTAAGATTGGTTTCGTCACGGTTCACGGTTTAAGCTATTGAATAAGATCTTTTAGAAAGAAAAACCGTCGGATCCAAGCTAGTTGAGTTTTAAACAAATCTGATGCCTGACTTTCAGACTATTTCTGTTTGAATAAACTAGTGTTATGAGTTCAGTCAATTTTATTCATTACACCATCAATGTGTCCAAGATTTATTTTATAATTTGAACAATACATGCCAATTTAAGTCCATATTTAAAAGTACTAGGTAAATACTCAATTATATATAATAGATTTACGTAATCACATAATCATACTACTAGTATGTGCTACTATTAGTATTTCATAAATATTCTATGGTACATTGTTAAGGTTATAATAGGCAGAGTTTATATATCAATGATCAAGTTTTTTATAAAATGAGATGATATAAGCCATATAAATTATGATCATTATATTTGAAAACATTTCTAGTAAAAAGAAACACCATTTTAATCAACTAATAACTATCAGTAGCTATTTATATTTTGGCATATTTTCACAGCTTCAAACAATACATTCTTGCATCATTTCCTGTTGAACTATTTTTAGTCCATTTTATTATATGTAGAATTTGGGAGTGGATATTGAGCTTTTAATAAAAACTCAAAATGTCCATTAAAGAGCCAAAAATTAATTATTTTACCAGTAAAGATCCTACCAGTGGGCATAAAGTACCCATTGATCATAATTTTTTTTTAATTTGGCAAATTTAAAGTGCTTTGCATTTGCATATATCTTATTTTTGAGACCTATTTATGATACAATTGAATGTCTTTTGTTAATCAAGCATTTTTATACTCTGCACAGTAGGTTAAATCTGAGATATCAGGACATATTGGGGGACATGACTTACGAATTCCCTAGTATTTTTCACCTAGCACATTATCGTGTAAAGCTTCTCCGTGACTGCAATCAATTATTTTTCAGACAAGGCTGGTTAAAGATGCTGCCTAAGAGCTATACTCAAGCCATTTTGGACTGACTTACTACCAAACATAACTTTTGCTTTTTGTGGCCATTAGGCAAATATGTTTTTATTTTTCCTTTAGGTTTATATCAAATTAAAATAAAAGTAAGGGAGCCCTTAGGATAATGAAAGTGAGGTATATTCTGTATTTCTCTGGTGGAGATCCTTACTACCTATATATAAAATTAACTTTCTGTTTGTTCTTCCATGTAACACTGCTCAATAAATTCTAGAGCAAAACTCACACTACATTTCTTCATTGTACAGGTGAGCAGTTTTCAAATATGTAAAATCAGCAATATTTCTTAAACATGTCAATGTACACTGGTAAAATGGATGGTCTTGTAATAGATACATCCTTGAGCTGATCCTTAACTTAGTCTTCCTGGTCACGATCTGAGACTCTGCCAAGACTTACACATTTGGGAAATTTAGTTCTCTACTGTATTGGAAGTTACAAGTTCATAGTATAAGAGATTGGCCATGTTGTTGTAGACTTTTCTATTCCTAAAATATATCCATTTGAAAAACTGTTTATTAGTTTGAGTAGTAATTTCATAGGAACATGCAAATACATAATACATATATTCCTGAGATAAAGATTTATTTTTAAATGATAAATATTATCATTTTATTCTTCTAAAGATAAAAGAACATTTGCAGACATTGTACCAATCTTCCTCCCAATGCATCATCAGGTGATTCAGTTAAGGTGACCCTGCCAGAGCTGATACCATTTGGATTTTCATCCCCTAAAACTGTGACCTAAACAAACCTTTGGCATTGTTGCCACCTAGCCACAGTATTTTGTCATAGGAATGAAAAATATAATAATATATTGTTTCTGTCCAATTTTTAAAAACAAAATATTCAATTGTTGTATCACTTATAAGGCTTCATGGTGGTATAGAAATAATCTCAAATGATATATGTTTTAAAATTACATCAAATGCCTACCTTGAATTGGTCAGAATCTTGGGCTGTGAAACAAAAGCTCAATCTGAAAATATACTCTTCTATTAGTGCTAGAAAGAAAAAGAACCTAGCCAATGTATTCTTGTACTTATAATGAAAAGTAAAGATTAAGCATTTATCCATCCAAAAAGAATTTCTCTTTGTTTATACCAGGCAACCCAATGAATTTTGAACAATGGATGTTAAGCCAAAGAAAGTTAAATTCTTAGTTTGGTATTTGCTTACATTCTTACAGCAATTCAATTTTAATGCAAAATTAGTGCACATGTAATCTTAATTTTAAATTTTCAGTGGAAGTTACTTTCCTCAGCTCTTAAATATCCTCCGAGGATGTGTTTACTTTCTTTGTTGTGTTTTTTTTTCAACTTCAAGGGCATTCAAAAGACTTAATCATGATTAACTGGCTATCAGTCATATTGATTGATGATAACCTCTCTGTATCAGTCTGTGCATGCACTACTTTAATTTACATAAGTTGGTACATATTTGGTTATTAATAATGTGATGAAACTCTACAGGCAATCGACCAAAATTAGAGCTACCCATTTAAAAAATATCTCCATATAGATATGTGTTTTTTCTTGCTAAGCATTTATTTAATTTTTACATTATGGTATCTAAATATGTTCTAAAACTGTATGCAGGTTAATAAAATTGTGTGTGCAATAATTTTAATACATTTATTTGAAATCTTTGACTATTGATGTGTAGGTTTAGCCAATTTTAATTATATACAATTATAGACTGCCCTACCTATATAATTTTATCCCTTTACTTTTTCATTTAATAATTTATGTAATATTTTGTGCAGTTTCAGATCACTATCATTCAGTCTTATTGATAGATATGCGTCATTCAGTTTTATTTTACAAATATAATTCAAACTATTTGCCTATTTTCTTTTTGAGCGTGTCAGTTGTCAGGCACTTATTAGAGCATATACTGCAATCATAAACAGTTATATATTGTATATATGTATATTTCATATTTTAACTATTAATTTTTATCCTATGTGAAAATTTATACTTGTCAGTCAATAAGAAAGTCTTACAAAGTAGTTGTTCCAAATATCTTTGTGTGTGTGTGTGTGTGTGAAACAGGGTCTCACTCTGTAGTCCAGCCTGGTCCTGATCTCGCTATAGAGCCCATGCTAGCCTTGAACACTTGACAATCATCCTGCCTCAGCCTTCTGCTTGCTTAGATTGCAGGCATGCACCATGCACCAGTTTGTGAGGTACAGATGAATCAAATTCAGGGGTTTGAGCTTACTTTGCTAGTACTCCACCCACTGTGCCATTCCTCCAGTCCCCCAAATATGTCTTACCAGTAATATGAGGCATGGGTCTGCTGTATTTCCACCATCTATTTCTGAAATTTTAAATTTTACCAGCCTATGTAGAGTCAAATGATGCAGCATTGTGAATTTTTTTCTCATAATTCATAGTTGTCAGTGATGCTGAATGCAACTTTATAGGTTTTGTTAGTTTGTTCTAGTTTTTTTTCCAGTACCAAAAAAAAAAAAAAAAGAAAAAAAGAACACGGGCCATCACGCTGAGCTACATTCCCAGCCTCCTTATACTTTATTTATTTGAGACAGGGTCTCTCTCAGTTGCTAAGTTGCCTGTGGTGATGTCAAACTTGAAATTATACTTTCTTAGGCTCCTAAATTGCTGGATTTACAGGCCTGCACCACCAGGCTTCACTCTTACAGTTTCTCTTGTAAAATATTGTTCAATGTTTTTTTACCTGTTTATAATTTATTCTATGTTCCAATTCTTCTTGTGTAATTATGTCTATTTTAATTAAAAATACATATGTATATTTAATCTTAAGGTCTAAATAAAATAGTATACCCTTTTTAATATTGTGAATATTATATTTGTATTTTTCATTTTATTTAACTTTGATAAAAAGAAAATCTTAACAAGAAGCACATTTCTGAAAGCTTTTTATTATTTTGTGTTTTGACATGTTTTTATTATAATACCTAAAATTCATTCACCTATATCTATAAATTATTATGAAATTTTACATACATTTTATATAGCTATTTATTTATTTATTGTGTACTAGGTATTTATCCTAGGGCCTTCATGCTGACTCATATTTCCAGCCCCTCTTGTGCGTTTAATTTTGAAACAGATTGCACTAAATTGACTGGAATGAGCTCAAAGCTTCTGCCTCAACCTCCCAGAGTCCATCACTGCATTGTTTTGATAGTTAAAACATACATCCATTTTCAGTTTTATCAGGCGAATTGCATATGGAAAAATTATCTATGTATTTCTATTATTTTTTAATACAGAATGTCACTTTATAGTTCAGGCTAGTCCTGAACTCAGTATATAGCCTAGTTCTCCCTGAACTCCCAACAATCCACCTACCTCAGCCTCCTGAGTGCTGAGATTACAGGTGTACACCACACACTTGACTTATGATTTTTACTATTTTTAAATTCTACTTCAAAAAGAAAACTACTTACCTCAAGTAATATTCCATTACCTTCACCATTTTCCATAATCCCAAACAAACTCTTGAGGATTTTTCATAATTTTGCATAAATACTACTATGCTTAAATTATTACAGTTATATAATATACAATTCTTGTATTTTCCAGGGAAAATTCTCTGCCTTTGCCTTTCTTTACCGGGAGTATCTTGGTTTTTATCAAGTTCTACACAAAGCTAAATTGGAGATTTCTTTGAATTTACATTTGATTGACAGAGCAAATTGATCTTTGAGGAACTGACATATTTATAATTAATTGCAAATGAGCATACAGAATATAGATTTTTGACAGTTATTTATTTGTTTCAATAAATGTAGTATTCTTCTAGCGAGGTAATTCCAAATTTTTTGGTATCGTGGACCAGTTTCTTGGAAGACGGTTTTTCTAAGTGCTGGCGTGGGGAACGGTATCAGGATGATCCGTATGCACTGTTTCTTGTACACTTTGTGTTATTATCATTACATTGTAGTACACAGGAAATAATTGTACAACTCACCCTATGAAGAATCAGTGAGAGTCCATGCCTATTTTCCTTAGATAAACTGTCACGTGGGGCAACGAGATAGCCCTACTGGATGTGCCACGTGACAGAGCAGTCAGAGTCTCTGCCACTGTTGAAGTATGTGCGTTTGTAGCGGCTCCCCAGCATGAGCAGCACAGCTTCGGCGCCACCCTAGATCACAGGGCCCTGGATTATTGCAAGAAACCTACAACCTACGTCCTCTCATGAGTAGTTTGCAATAGGGTTCCTGCTTCCCTAAGGATCTCATGCCACTGTGGGTATGCCAGGACGTGGAGCTCAGGGAGCCGTGGGAGAACCGGAAGCACGTGTTAAGAGAGCTGCGCTCACCTGCCCTCTGCTCAACTTCTGGTGTTTGGGCAGTTCCAAAATCCATGTATTGGAGAGACTATTCTTTTCTCGTTATATTTTCCCTAAAACTTTGCTGAAAAGTAAGTGATTCTGTATGCATGAACTGGTTTTATAGCTCTCTATTTGGTTTTACTGCTTGACGTGTTTATTTTTATATCAAAATACTGTGTTGATAGCTATCCTACTAACATACTTTGAAACCAAGAGTCGAATCTCCCAGTTTTGATCTTCATGCTCAATATTGCTTTAATTCTTTGAGGTGCTTTACATTTTAATGGACATTTAAAAACTATTTTTACTATTTCTGTGGAAAATTTCCATTGAAAGTTTGAACATGGTTTTATTGAATTTGTATTGAGAGATTACTTTGGGTAGTACAGTTGAACAATATTATTTTTTTCTTTCCATTGAATTCAGGATATCCATCCATTTGTTTCCCTCTAGTTTTTCTTCCTTACACATGTCTTCATTTTTCTATTTTAAATTGATTCTTAGGTTCTTTATTCATTTGAAAATTATAAACAGGATTGTTTTCCAGTGAGATTGTTTTTCTAAATATTTTCAGACATTTACTGTTAGTGTAAGGAAACACAACTAAATTATTTGTACTAAATTTGTGTCCTGTAACATACTAAAATATTATGTTCCAATACTGGGGGGGGGCACTTTCAGTTTTTTGTCATCTTTATGAAGAGACAAGGTAAATAATTCCTTTGTCTTTGGATGCTTCTGTTTTCATTTTTTTCTCACCACTTGTGTTTGTTAGAACATCAAGTATTATATTGAACAGAAATGATGACACTGAGCATCTTTTCTCTGTTCTGATAATGGAGAAAGTATTTAGCTTTATAAAATTGTTTATTATATTAGCGCCGAGGTTGTGACATATGGCATTTGGTATATTTAGGTATATTCCTTTGAGTCTTAAGATGTTGACAGATTTATCATAAATGATGTTGCATTTTATCATGAACTTTTTCTAAATTTTTTATATGTTCATATTGAATTACATTTCATTCTATTATGGAGGTAAATCACATTTGTTGATTTTCATATGTCAAACCATCCTTGCCTCCCAGGGATAAATCTCCATTTTCCTAGTGAATGATTATTTTAATGTACACATGAATTGAATTTTCTCTATTATTTTGTTGAGAGGTATTACATTCATGTTCCTCAGACATTTTGACCCGTAACTTTGTTTTCATGTACTGTGTTTATTGTGCTTTGATATCAGAATAATCTTGACTTATAAAAGAAGTTTACAAATATTCTCTCTTCTTTGATTTTATATATGATTTTGAGAAAGATTAAAATTCTTTTATAAATTATAGGTGGATTCCACAAGTAGAGCCATTCATTCCTCATCATTTCACTCGCTTTCTCTTTTTTTATGAGAAGAAATTTTTATAGCTAATTTAACTTTTTATGACTTCTTTAATCAACTTTAATTTAGATTTTTCATATGTTCCCCTTGATTTCATCCTGGTAAGTTGCCTGTTTCTAGGCATTTGTCCATTTCATCTAGGTTATCCATTATTTTGGTGTTTGATTTTTCATAGAATGTCTTTGTTCTGATGCTTCAATAATTCTCTGTTGTTGACTTTCTAGTTTGCTTCTATTTGGGAGTTTTCTTGAACTGAGTCTTAGAGGTTACTACTGCTTGATGTACATAGATGTTCATCCATAAATATCGTGAGATTTGAGGAGTTTTCAGTCTTTTCTTAAAAATTGATGTATGTTTGTAACATGTTATAGTTACATGTGCTTGAAGGCCTGGAACATGTGTATATACCTTATGCCTTGACCATTTTTGACCCATACTCGCCTCTCCAACCCCACACCTTGGCTTCTTCCCCATTTCCAACAAATTTGCTTTCTTGTTTTGTATCATTGCACCCATTTCACCCATTTACTTATTGATATTTTAGGTTACATGTATAACATAAACCATGTGATATTTAAATTTCTGTGGATGACTTAATTTAACATGGTCTCATTTTGAACCAAATTTTTAAAAACAGCTTTCTAAGTTTTTGTCTTCTCAAAGTCTTTGGCAATGAGATTTTTGTCTTTTCCAAATGGGTATTTTTATATGACTCATATTTGCAGTTCACGGATTATTTCTTTTGTTAACAAAGTATGCTATTGGTATTTTCTTTTTTGGTTTTCAATTTTATACAACTTCTTTAATACAATATTTTAAGATAACAATCATAGGATCAATGGCTTACTATTACTTTTACATGTATTTTCTAGATGACTAATATCCTATGATTTTATTTATTTATATCTACATGAATGTCAAATTCTGTAGCACCTTAGAGACATGGGTTTGGGGAATCAATGGCTGTCTATTCACCCTACCCCCTTTTTCAGAGGTTCACCCCTTTCCTGGCAATGGATTGCTCCTCTTTCTACCGCTCTTTCTGCTTCATAACTGTCTTTCTGTATAGTTTTCTATTGCGTATAGGTTCCACATCTTCTTTAATATTTTTCTACTGCATTTCCAGTGATAATATTCTATAGTTCTAGAATTTCTGTTTCATGTGCTTTCATGATCTTGCCTCTTTATTGTATTGCTTTTCAGATTTTTTTCCTGTTACCTACCTTTATTTTGTAATTCACTGAACTTACTCTAAAGCAAGGATTTTCAATTTTTGTCAATTAATAACCCTTTGTTTCTATGTAGCCACTGGAATATTACTCCTTAAGGTGTCATGTTTCTTTGACAGCTTTTTTTGCATTTGTTCGAGTCCTTTCATTTCATTTTATTTTATTTTATCCATTTGATCAAATGCCTTCTCAATTCCATACTGGATATATTTAAGAGAGAAACACTTTCATCAAGCAGTCTACTTAGAATCTCTGAGTTTCTCTTAGGCTATAATCAGCCTCCTTCATATCTCTTGTACTATCTGGGGATGTTCCTCCAAATTAGATTCTTTTCTTGATTCTACAAAGCCAGAGTAGTTGCTAGGGGCCTATGTGGGGTGTCACTAGTACAGTGTCCCGAAACACCAGTTTGTGTGCGTTCCCCTAATTCTATGTAATTGAGTTAGCTTTCAGTGAAAAATACTTGCTTGATCTTGATGCACTTGAGATACAGCATTACAATGACTTGAAAGGAGTCGCTTAGATGTGTGGAGATTTAAGAAATTTTATTACCCAGCTAAGTCTTTAGGCAGGATTCTTGCTAGAATCCATGGGACATTAGCATGCTTAGTCACTTCTCTTCTCTGTCCCAAGTCTCTCCCAGCATCTCAACCTTGTGGATCGCCTCAGCATCTTTGGTGGGGTGCAGTTTAGGTAACAAAGCATTCATTCCTTATGCCGTCACTTTTCTCCATAAGAAAAATGCAGGCCAACCACTTTTCTCACCACTGAGCTGAGCTACCTTTGGAGGAAAGTGACATGGCTAGGGTAATCTTAGAAAATCTTAAATGAATTTGCTCTAAGATTTATGTTGTTTGCCAACCATGCGCTAAAACAGCTCTGCCGCACTCCCTCTGAGGATAGTTGTGAAGCACTCGTGATGCTTCCACGGAGAGTGAAAACTTTCTACTTCACTCCCTTTCTGATGTTACTGTGAAGCGTTTTATTTTAGCCCCCTCCAAGACCACCTGAAAGGGGCGAAATTTATATTTTTAGGGTCAGTAAAGGGACAGTGTTTATATTTTCCCTTTAGACAATGTGAGTCAGTGCCAGAGCATAAGGGATGTTAAACACAACTGATTTCAAAACATGATTGATGTCTAATGTTTATAGCACCCCAAAGCTCAGGGAACTCATGAAAAGAATTTTTTTTTAGAGATGCTACTTCTAGAACAACTCTGCCTTGGCCATGATCTCTTCCAAAGAAGTTATTACCTTTTCATCCTTCTGATATAGTTTAGTTATGAAACAGATAGTTGGAAGGGCTATCAAAAGTCAGGGTCTATGTTAAATCTTGATTCTAATTTTAAGAGAAACTATTAAAAGTAATTTTTAATTCATTTGCCTAAGAGGAGAGAAAGTCGTGCTGGCAAGGGCAAGGGGTGGTATGAAAGACAGAACAACTAAAACTAAGAATTTTCTACTTGTTCTATTTAAATTTTAATTAATTCTTCACAAGTTAAACCTAAAGTGTCAAGAGATGAATTAGCAGACTCACGGCTGAGTTCTAAATCTGTAATGCATTTCCTAGTGTGTAAAATGTGTCCAGCAAATACATTTTTGAAATAACCGATGTGTGGATATTAAAAAGTAATCAAATTAACACATATAGATGTTAGGAAGTTGTAGAAAATTGCAGCAATGTTGCTATGTCAGGGAATGATCTTGGGTGCTTGTTGCACTTTTGAAAAATTCAGAGGAAGTTTGCATGTTAGCCACGTGGATTTTTGTCTAAGAATTGCGTTTAAAAATGCTTAGCTTTTTCTTTGACCTTTAAAAAGTTACTATCTAATATATAGTTTCCCTTAAATAACAAAAATTGTAACTTGCGTGCACAATTTATGATTGGACAAAACTTGGCATGTTAGGCCAGTTTAGAGTTTCTGAAAATAAGGGGAAAATGTTGTATTTTTATGATTAGAGCATTAATTATTTGAAGAAAAACGCACACACACACACATACACACACACACACACACACACATTTGAGCATGTACTTAAGCCCGTTTTTACCCAATAACTTATATTTTTTGCTTATTTTAAAGTCTGACATTAGAATATGTCATATTTAGAATACAAACTACATTTAAAGGTAAAATTATTTAAAATAATTATAGATGAAATTTATGTCAGAAGCAATTTAAAAATTTAATAATTATGGTCAGCTCATTATTCAAATACATATTTAATATGTTGATTCACATGAAAATGAAGAATTTGCACTATGTGTATTAAAAGGAAATAAAGTAATAACAATTATACCTGGAAGCCAACTTGTATTCCAAGTGCCCAGAGACTTCTTCCTAGGCTGAGATAAAGACACATACCTTGACTAGAAAAAAAATAAATAGAATATTAAGTTTTCTACTAAAACTTTATTGTAATTAGTGTGTGTGTGTGTGTGTGTGTGTGCGCATATACAAACATATATATTTACACACGCAAACCAAAATAAAATAGTCTATTCTAGACATGGAAGAGAAGCTCAGTTTTTAAACTATTTGCAAGGCAAATGACTATCGTGGTGCCTCAAATCCAACAGCAAAACCTAAGTAATCCGTTTCTGAAATGGCCTTAAGTAGACATTTCCCTCATAAAAGATACAGAAAAGGACAATCAATATATGAAAAATGTTAAACATTAAGCATCATTTGGGAATTCAGAACACATCCACAATTAAATACTCTATCATGGCCTTTAGGATAGCTTTTGCCAACCAACCAACCAAAACCAGGAAAGAATAAGTGTTGGCAGAGATGCAGAGAAACAGGAACTCATAGGCAGAGCTGGTTGGAATATGAGGTCATAACAGCTGCTGTACAAAACAATGTGGCAGCTTCTCAAAAAAAAATGTAGTCGCTGTTTCACTCTTGGGTGCTTCCAAAAATGAAAAAAAGTTGAACCTCAAAGAGACGTCAGTAGACTCACTTTCGTAGCACCATTATGTAGCCAAAAAATAGAAGCAACCTAAGTATCGATTGAAAGATAAACAAATATTTCACATACATCCAGCAGATCGTTATTTGGCCTCACAAAAGAAGAACTGCTGTAAGTCTTACACTGTGGATGAGTTTTGAGGACCTTGTGTAAAATAAGGCAGTCCTAAAAAGTCAAACACTGTGTGATTCCACTTAAATGAGGTATCTATTTTTTTTAATAGGGTCTTGCTCTGTAGCCGAGTCAGGTCCTTAACTCACTGTGGACCCAACACTAGCCTTGGACCAAAGGGAATCCTTTTGCCTCAGCCTCCCATGTGCTGGAATTATAGGCGTGCACCACCACCTCCAGCATATATGGTGCTGTGGAATTGAAGCCAGGGCCTTGTGCTAGCTATACAAGTGCTGTAACCACTGTGCAATTCCTTTAGCTCCCCCCATCCCCCCACAAATAAATTTAAAATGGAATGATTGTTTCTCTTTGAGAGGGAAATGAGGAATTTCCTATTAAATACAGCATCTCCATTTTACAAGACAAAATTTTTTGGAGATTTTATAGACAACACGAATATACTTAACACTACAAAGCCATACTAGTAAAATGATTAAGATAGGGAATTCTATAGGAGGTATATTTTACTACTTTTAAAAGTAAACAAAAAGCAACATATGAAAAACATAAATCACAGTATATTTCTACTTATAGAGAAAACACTTACGTATCTGCATACATTTGTAAAAGAACATTTCAGCCTACAATTGTGGGAATAATACATTCCAGGAGATATAGTATTGTGGGAAAAGCTTTCGCATTTCAAAGTTGAAAAATTACTTTCATTTTGATGATTGTTTTATGCTTTGCTTTGTAACATTAGATGAATGAAAATATATATAGATCTTAAGCGGTTAGTAGACCTTCTTACCTAAAATGATAGCCTTATACAATAGAATATAAACTCATGGCGTTTCTCTCATTGGTCTCTAATTTGCCTTTGGAAATTTTCAACAGTTGTAAATGCAGAGGCACAGACCGGGTGTCCTAATATTCTGGGAGGCAGGAGCAGGAAGATCACAAATTCAAGTCGAGGGTGGGCATCTTAGCAACTTGCTGAGACCTTGTCTTGAAATTAAAAAATTAAAAAAAGGACTGGGGATATAGCTCAGTACAAAGGACCTGGGTCCACTCCCAGTACCAAATAAACAAATGAACAAAAAGTAAAATATAATAAATAAATAATTAAATAAATGTTACCTGCTTAGGTCCCCTCTTGACTTCTCAGCCAAGACCACTTTTTTTCCTCGCTGCTTTCTCTGTGTCAGTCAGCTTCACTTTCATTTCCTCTTCCCTCTGCTGCCTTCCCTCATCCCCTCTAATTTCCAATATCTCAACCATTTGGTTCTATTAGTATTCTGGGTTTCTCATTTTAGAAAAACTGTGTAATATTTAAGATTCTGAGTCTGACACTTCACTAAGCCTAATTCTCTCAAGTTGTATCCATTTACCTACAAGTGACGCAAATCTGTCTGTCTTTATGGCAGAGGAGTATTCCAATGTATACATATACCACATTTTCTATCCACTGGTCTACTGATGGATATTTTTACATCTTCCACAATTAGCTGTGGTTCATTGTACTACTGAAACGTGAATATTCATGTATCTCTGTTTCATGGTGATTTTTACTCTTTTGGAAAAATATTCAGAAGAGGTATCACTGAGTCAAATGATGCAGCTATTTTCAGTTTTTTGAGGAATCTCCATATTGATTTCCATATTAGTAGTACTAATTTCCAGTCCCCCGAACAATGCGAAAGGATTGCCTTTATCCCATGACCTCACCAGCATGTTGGCCATTCTCTCTGGGGTAAGATGTTATCTCAATGTTGTTGCTTGCAAGAGACACCCTCTACTGTTAAGGAAACACACAGAATAAAAATGAAAGGATGGGAATCAGTACATCATGGAACTGGACCCAGAAAATAAGCAGGGATAGCTATGCTATTCTCAGATACTGCCTACTTCAAGGAAAAAAAAAATCAGAAAAATAGAGATGGTTATTATATACTGATTAAGTTATTAATCCAACAGAAGTCACAATTTTCAGTATATGCACACCCAACATCAGGGAACCCAACTTGGTAAAACAAAAACCACTGGACATAGAAGATCAAGAAAGACCTTATACAATTTTAGCGGGGGGACTACAATACTCTACTATCACAGACTGACAGGACAACTTGTCAAAAACAAAACAAAGCAAAACAAAACAAACAAACAAACAAACAAAAAATAATGATGAAGCAGTCGAGGCAAAGCATGCTATGGAACAAACAATCAGGTTTAACTGATATTAATCTAGTGTTCTATCCATTATCAACAGAATGAATTCTTTTTTCAGTAGCACATGGATCATTTTCCAAAATAGACTCCATTGTAGACCATGACATGTTTAATTAAGTACAAGAGAGTTGAAATAACTCTTGGCAAAATTTCAAATCACAGCAGAATAAAAGTAGAAATCAATAGCAAAAAGTAACTATAGAAAATATATGCATGCATAGAGATTAAATAATATATTACTGAACAAGCAGTGGGTCACAGAATAAACAAGGAAAGAAATAAAAAACGTCCTGACATCAAACAACAGTGGAAGCACATCATACCAGAACCTGTGGGGTGAAAGAAATGCTAAGCGGGAAATCTATAGCTGTGAATGCACACATTAAGAGAAACAAACAAACAAACTAACAACAACAACAAAAAAAAAACCCCAGCAACTCTAAGTAAGCCAGTAAATGACACACCTCAAGGTCTTAAAGAAACAGGAACTCTCTAAATCCAAAAGTAGTAGATGAAAAGAAATCTTAAAATTCAGAACAGAGATTAATGAAATTAAAATAAAAATTCAAAAATCAAAGAACTAAAGAGTTGGTTCTTTGAAAGAATAAATAAAACTGATAAACCTTCGGCTAAATTAGCCAAAGGAATGAAGAAAAAATCCAAATCAATGCAATTAAAAAATGAAACTTGTGAAATTACAGCCAACGCTACTGAAATATAGAGAATAATGAGGAACTACTTTGAAAATTTATACTGCAACAAATTAAAAAACTTGAGTATCGAAATGAGAAGACATAAAAATTCTGAATAGACCAATAGCAAGCCTGGAAATTGAGGCAGTAATAAAATCTCTACCTACAGAGAAAAATCCAGAACATAATGAATTCACAACAGAATTCTATCAGTACCTCAAAGAAGAGTTATCACCAATAGTTTACAAACTTTTCTGTGAAATTGAAAAAAAGGAACATTGTCCAATTTGTTTCTGGAAACCAGCATTGCCATGATACCAAAGCCAAAGTTGTAACAAGGAAAACTACAGGCCGATTTCCTTAATGAACATAGGTGCAGAGTCCTCAGTGACTTCAAATTCTGCTATTCACTTTTGCCTTATCGCTTCAGATACTTAGATTGGGTGGTAAGAAGCAAGTACGTCATAGCCCCACCTCTGGCATCAGGTACTCTAGATGCCAAATACCCAGACAAATACCCAGCAACTTTAAAGCAGTTATATCCCTTCCTTTCCTTCTCCAGCAATGTACTATTTCCCAATTTCACGAGGCTTTTTCACAGCAACTTTTACCCTCTTGATTTTTGATAAATGTGATGTATAACGTTTCCAAACATTGTTAATTTCACAAAGCCTGTCTTTGTGGTTCATTAAGGGAAGTTATTTGAAGGCATATTGGTAGGTCCTTTATAAGGGTGTCTGGTGATAATACTGGAATATAGTCAGAAAATAAATCCTTAGTATACTCAAAAAAAAAAAAAAAAGATAAAGGTAAAATTCAGGAAGAGGATTTCAAATTAACCTGAAAGCTATGTCTATCACATATTTGGGCAAAGCCTCTACAACCCCCAAAGTCATGGTAGCTGTGTGGCATCCAGTTCTACCTATGGGCATGAATTGCTGTAATCACATGGAAAGCAGTAGGAAATAGTATATTGAATATATGGAAAACTTTACACAGGACTTACTGCATCTTTGATGTGGGGATTTAGAGTCAGATCTAGCTTTCCCATTCAGCTCCACCATTTGTTAGCTATGTGACTTGGGGCCATTTTCTCTCTTCACTGATTTGCTTATTTCTAATATGTATAAAGTGAATAAACACTTGGCCATGATTTATTGTGATGGTTTAAGACATGATGTTTTAAGTGTTTAACACAGCACCCTGCACAAAGCAAACATCTGTTTGTGTTTTAGTAATTTTCATATACTAGCTTCAGTATGATTTTAGTATTCTTGGTGGCTGAGAAAATCCAACTAGTTTACTTCACTTTGGTCAAAGGGGACGTTAATGAATTTTCATGCTTTTTACCCTCTTAAAGGCAATTAGATTGAGCTTCGATTTCTTTGTTCCCGGTTGTCAGTATTTCCCTTCCTGACTTTGAAGTCGGAGTGCCTGACACCAAGGTGATGAAATTTCCATTTCAGAATGAAAAAAGCCCTGCAATTTGCAAAGTGGCTGAATAAAGTTTTCAGTACTTCTTCTTTTGTGTTTTTGATGAACGGTGTGCTTCACACTTAACTAATATATTTAGCTTATCCTAAAGCCCCCTTTCTCGTTACAAAATAAATGCAAATATGTGAATGTATTTTTCTGTAAATTATAAGTAACTTAGATAAATATTTTATATCTATGTGTGTATTACTTATATAAGATCCTTTTTGTATTAGAACACCCAGATGTAATAGGAACAGAAGCAAGGAAGATTACCTACAACCCTCTGACATCTCTAATATCCCTGCCAGAGCGGATTTTATAAAGAGTCAAGATAAGTGGGGCAGCTCCATTGACTGAACCAGAAGATGCTCTTTAGTGGATAGGAACATCACCTGGTACTGGGCCTTTTCTGGTCATGATATTGTGAAACAACTTTGTAGAGAAAGATGTCGTGTACAGGAGTGGAGATATAATGAGAGAAATGAATGTCTAGATCAGAAAATCTGAAGTATTTCAACACTTCAGTTTCATATTTTAGAGGGAAGCAAGTCTATTAGGAGCAGAAGTATACCTTCAGCCAAAATAATAAAGGATTAAAGTAAAAGAGATGAGATTGTGATTAAAAGAAGAAGAAAATGCCCTCTAAAATTTCACTATCTGGTTATAATTACTGCTCTCTGTTCTCTTCAGCATAAATGATAAAAAACAATCCCATGTAACGTGTTTGGGGGGCAGGAATCAACCTAGAAGACATATTTACAGACATTTCCTTTCGTTTATTAAGATCTGATAGTTTCTCTGGCCTTCACTGACCTCATCACGATGCTTTTTCTGAACTGCAGCTCGGGACTCTGGCAGATGAGAAGGCTGGGGACAATGAGATGTTTTGGTTGCATAAATGTGTTGGCCGGTTACAGGCTGATATCAAAGGATGAGCTAGAAATCATGGTGTTTGCTTCCTGTAGCACTTACTGCCTCTCATGTGAAGCCCATGGGTTGGGTAATTGGACTGATTTCATTAAATTTGTTTTACATAGTTTATTGTGAGCATTCAACAAGGATCCTAAAAGCTTACCTCAGGTTCTTATTTTTTTAGAATATTGATATCTTAGCAAAACCATAGGTGATACATAAGCGGAAATATGTTCATAATTGTTACTAAATGTTAAATGAATCAGTGATTAAACAAATGAGCCTGCTACTCAGTTCAGTGGGACAATGTGTAGTATGCTCGTGTTGTGGCATGATTCTATGTGTAGTTGATAAAAATTGGAGAATTTTAATGCAGTAAAAACTTACATAAGACAAAGCAGGCAACCATCCCCTTCCGTTCACTTGGTAGTAATCAAGTAGTGCTTCTAATAAATAAAATAGAAAAAATAAAGCTCTCTAAACCAATTGCCACCGTGAATGATAGACCGCCTTTGACAGTTTTTACCTGTGCAATCTGTTGCCATCATCTTGTTCCTGATAGCAGCTATTATTGAGCTTCTCCCTTCAATGGACTCAGTGCATGTTTCATTAGATACCCAAAAATGCTACAGAAACAAGACTTAGCAAACCTATGGGAACAATGGTATTGAATGGGTCAAAATTTTGAAGTGGAAAAGAAAGGATGAAGAGCAATACTATTTAAGTATTTGGTCTTAGAAGCCCAAATAGAGAGGGGAACTTTTTTTTTTAAATCCAGGATTATTAGGCCTTATCAGCTATTAAAACTAATAGATTTAAAAGAACAATAGTTACACCCTAAATCCAACCAATCCGCAATGCACGCAGTATTTGGGATATTTCGAAACTCACATTTGCATGTATCTTGAATTTCAATTATTACGGTTCAATGGGAAAAGGGGCAGATACAAGGGCTGGGTATTTGCTGTTGCTGTGACCACGTATTGTCAGACATAAATATGTCCTAACAAAACGATGACATCACCTCAAGGCCAGGGAATTAGGATGGCAGAAAAGGAACCACGTGGGGGGCCCTGTTTGCCTTTTGAGGGCTTTGCCCTCTGCGCCCCTCCCCAAGCAAAGGACAGTGTGGCAGGTGACACAAGCAGCAGCCACAGGGAAGCTTCCTGCTATGAACTGGCAGCAAAGCCAGCAGCACTCCCCTTTTTCTTTCTAGCTTTTGTGTTCCGTTGCCCACGCCGAGGACAGAGATGCAGCTTTTTATCTGGATGTGTATTGGGGTTTGCTATGTGAAATGTCTTCATTATTCTCGAATAACCTTTCCCTTGAATATAGAAGCTGTCACCTCCACAAAACATAGCAGTCCAAAGACATCAGTCGGCAGTCTCCTTGCCAGATGTTGTAAAGAAATGAGTGACTTCCCCAAATGCTTGAGAGTCATGCAGTGAAATGCAAAAGGAATAGGTTTTTCACACCCCGTCAACAATCTGTTAAAGTCTTGCAGCAGAAGCCGAGGTGGTTCTTGCACAGTAGATGTTGCCCTATCGACTCTCATACATGTGCCGTTTTTATCCAAGGCGATGACTGAGCCTCGTTAACCAGTCAACAACATTTTCTATAAAACCTTGAAACTGTTAATACCTCATAGTGAATTTAACATCATATTAAGGTAAATTTAAAATTGTTGTATATCTGCAAATTTTGTGGCACATATAGCTTGGTGAGAGAATTTAACTTTTCCTCATCTTTGACTAATTTAGCAATGTAGTTGGCCACCCCATAGGTAAAGGTGACGCATTTCTCCTGTTGTCCAAATTCTGTGCACAAAAATTTTCAAAGTTTGTCCCAACAAGCCTCTCACAATTTATCTAATTGACTAATCTTGAAATTTGGTGATGGTGATTATTTCAGTCTTTTATCTATTGGTGCTAAATTTAATTATAGATTAAAAGTTATGTACAGTTAGGCTTAAATCACTTATAGCAGAGCGGCTTCCAGAAACCAAAACACCGAGTCAAATACTGTTTCTACTTTATGGATACTGTGAACACAAACTCTACATCTGACTCTGTATTTTAAAGTAGGGATAAGAAAGAGAAATTGGTTTCTTTGTACGTATTTTGAATAAACTATATTGTGTGTGTGTGTGTGTATATATATATATATATATATATATATATATATATATTCATCTTAATTCTTAGAATGCCATTCCAAGTTACATATGATGACCACTGATTTTTTTATATTTTAGTGTAATAAAAATCAGAATGTTTAGTTACTATCGCTCTATGCTCTGCAGTTAGTAGAGACTCATAAATCTATCTGCACTATTCTGGTACCTAAATTGAACTCCAAAAAATGGGAGGGAAAGGATTCTCCTGAGTCTGTTTCAAGGACAACTTAAGATTCTGTGGCTAAAAATTAAAGTTAAATTTTAGAGTTAGTAGGGTTCTTGTTCTTGTTAGTGTATCATACCCCCACCCCCTTATCACTCAGTGGGGAGCAGGCCATAGGGGTGCCAAAGGGCTTGTCTCCTCCTAGGCTTCCTGGGCTGTCGCTGTTGCCCTTATTTTTAACATCGGTCCTGTTTTTCTCATGCCATGAAACTCATGCCTTCCTGCAGGTACCAGCCATGTGGCATATGCTGTTCTCTAACTTTATACATCTGAGACAGAACCACATGGCTTTACTATTGCATCTGTTCAAACTTTTATAATATTCCTATATGAAATCACCACAATGTGATTTCTGTTTCCAGTCTAAACCCTGCTGAATGAAACCTTGCCAACATAGTAATCTCTATTGCCATTATTCCATCTACTTCTACCAGCTCCCTGGGAACTACAGCAGTGCTCACAGAAGAGAGAGACTATTTCCACTTCCTTGAATTTTTCCCAGCATTTTAAATACGTCTCTGTTTTTCTTCTCCTATAGAGCATCCTATGTGACAAATAACATATTCATCTTGGTCTCTTCCTTTGCAAAAACAAACAAACAAACAAAAACAATGGCTATGTTGGCTCAACATGGCAGAAAACATTAACTTGATACTTCAAGAATCATCTTTTAACTTATTATAAGTCATACAATTTTAAGTCCAATATTGTAACACCTCATAACCTTTCTGCACCTGGACTCCATTTGCAATCATCATTGATGACATTTCTGAAGAGTGAATGAGATGTGTTTACTATGTCTTTGGGCCTAAAATTGCCCAAAATTTCCCGTAGCCTCTACCTATGTCACTTCATAGGAAAAGACCCCTTAGTCATTATCTCAAAAACATTCCTGTTAGTCTGTGATTTCATAGCATCTCCATTACTGTTTTGTCAATTAGACTGTTGTATTGAGTTTCACAATTCTTTTTTGTGCCACCATGAAACAGAGTGTGTGTGATGGGCTGTCTCTTGATTATAACCAATATACTAGAATTGTTCAGTTCTGCCACAACTGTGTTCATATCTGTGGTAACAAAGTAGCTTGTTGCAGGAGCCCTAATTGCTTGAAGGATATTTTTAATTAATTTTTTAAAATGTGAAAGATCAAAGCCTAGATCTCTTAAATAGTAGCGATTAAGGATGACTTCTGTAATAGTGAAATGGAATTTGAAGAGAGTCAGTGTCTATGCAAAATAGTGAAATAACAATGAATGCAGCAATTATAAGAAAATCTACCATCCACCTCACAGGATGTGTGAATTTCACACTATGAAGAAGCTGTTTTGGACTTGGCAGTCAAGAGTCAAAAGGTTCTATTGATAGTTTTAATGATGGCAGAAGATGACTTTTTTTCCACTTAAAAAAAGAAAAAAACAATTGCTTCTACATTGCTTCAGATTTTATGGTTACTTTATTTTCTCTTTTCTCCCTTCTTTTTCCACAGGTAACTTTCTTTTCTAAGCTGTTTGTTCACTTACTTTTTGTTGTAACTATGGGCTAGATTCCAACTGGCACTTCCAAATGAACTCATTTACTTGCTTTCTTTAATTTCTTATTGCTTTTTTATAATGTGTTCTAAGTACCCAGTTCCCATCAAGGTCCATTGTCTTTGAGGTTATGAGTATTTAATAACCATTCACTTGCAGTTGTTTCTTTTCTGTTGTAGAAATGACATGATCACATCTCCTGTGTAGTTAACATGTGTCTAAGTATGTATGCCTTCCCTCCTTGAGTGCGTCGCCATGTGTTTAAATACATCTTTGTGAACTATGATCCTAGCTGTTCTCTTGCCCTAATGTTGGTAGAAACACGTTGTTAACAGGCATGGTCTAGCAGTGTGGGCTTTGATGTTGTAGCATTCTTTTATTTTATTTTTTTGACTCTTTCATGACCTTTGGTGAGCAAGTCTGCTATGTCCATCGCCTTCCTGCTCATTGCTACTTCCAGACAGCTTTCTTATTTGCTAGAGTTCTGTTAAAAGCAAACCCACTGTGCTGTATGCTTGCATATTGAACCTCTGTGATGCCAGTGCGACTGACATGGTACAGTCAATCAGCTGGGAAGGTCAAAGCCTGTTCTTGGCAATGAGAGAAGGAGTAACGCCGTACACCATTAATGAGTTCAAAGTAAGGAGTTTTAAGGAGTTAAAATTCATAATATAAAGGTCAGGGAATGAGGAAAGGAGTCAGAAAGATATAAATTTGAATGGTACCCTTGTAATTTATACATTATAAGATTTCATGCCTTTCATCTTAAGATCCACCGTCTTAAGGTTCACTGTCGTCATTGTACATGTTCCATCAAAAATCAGATTTTTGAAAACTTATTCAAATATGGTTCCAGCTTTCCATGATCAATCCATACAAACAAAAATCCGTCACTGTGAAAAATAAGTAATATTGGGATAGGTATCAATTTTGAAGATTGCTTGTACATTGGAACTAAATACATCCAAAGTGAAAAAGAAAAAGTTATGTATTATCACCACAAAGTAGAATTTTCCTTTATCTTAAGTTCCTTATAGGCTAATCTATTTGGCTTTATTTTAACCTAATTTTTTTTTTTTGGGGGGGGGGAGAAATTACCAGACATTAGCAACGAATTCTTACAAAAGATATAGAAATCACTCAAAGCTCAGCATATGGATTGAGATCCGGGAGGGAGAAAATCATTAGCAAGCAACATAGGAAGTGCCAATTAAATTAAGGTTGCCACCTGCCCTGTTTCCATTAGTGTGTCGCAAAATAAAACAGTGGGTCCAATGTCTTGATTGACATTATGTCTGAACCGATATTTCCCTGGATCCTTCAGTTACTTTTAGTTCTCACCATTAAGCCAATTAAAAAAAAAAAAGACCTTATACCCTCTTAGTCTTGTAGTAATAAGATTCTAGCAGGTCCCTTTGCTTGTAGTTTGTTTTCTTTGCATATATCTTCCACATCTCTTACAAAATGTACACATTTATCTCTCTTTTTTTGCTTCAAGTCATTTAGTGACTCCGAATAATTTTGATTCTTGGCGTTAGTTCTTGCACAATAGGTATTCTGTTGAGAAAGTCCTTGTTACGTCTTGGTTTCCAGTGGTCTTACCAATGTTTGTCGTCCAATAGGTTTGATTTTTTCACTTTAGTATCAAGGTTTTTGGTTCATTTTGATTTGATTTTAGGATGGAGGGGGTAAGCATGAGTCTAGGTTCATTCTTCCTTCTTCTTTTGTCCGACCTGTTCTTTCACAGCTTTTTGTGTATGGTTTTCGCATCTTTGTAGAAGATCATATGGGTGAAGGTGATCAGGATTGTCTCTGCAGCGTCGGTTCTATTGCATCGATTCACTCATCTGTTCTGTGGCAGTCCTGTATGGTTTTCACAAACGTTGCCTTACAATGTACTCTGATGTCCAGAGTCATGATGCTGCCTGCTTTTGTCTTGGCATGCTTAAGATTGCTGTGACTTCTTGTTGCTTAACATAAAAAATTATTTATTTATTTTTGCTTAGTGCGGAAATCATTTTTTCATTTTTAATACTTGACTAAGTACATGAAGAAAGTCTGGCTGTTCAGAATGCTAGTATATCCTCTAGAGACAAAGTTACTCTCAAATCTCGGAAGGCTCATGCAATCCAAGGTACTTTTTTTGTATAGGATTTGCATATTACCTAAGGCTTGGGAAGGTGGTAGGGATTTTCCTCTATAGACTCATTTAGTCATCAAGGGTCCTGGCAGTTTTGCCTTGTGTGAGCTACACTGGAGCATTTGACTTTGGGTGTTCCTCCGCCCTGGAAAGAGACTTGATCTCAAAGCCTTTAAAAGCTTTAGCATCAGAATCACACACATTTCTTCCTCTCACAATCTGTTGGTCAGAATTAATTACATGGCCCAGTCTTTTCCTTCCCTCTTTCTCCATTTTTATGAGCACTGCTGAAATTCAACCCAAGGCCTTAGAACTAAGTTTATGTCCTTTGTTAATTATTTAGAGATAGAATCTCACTAAATTTTTCAGGCTGTTCTTGAATCTGTGATCCTGTTGCATCAGTCTCCCATAGAACTGAAATTATAGACCTGTGTCATCACATCTGGCTATATGCCTCAAATTTTCCATGAAGGAGTCTAGCAAGAAAAACATGTTACATTCATTTTCTATGGACTACTGTAACAAATTCCCAGGGACATACCAGTTTAAAGCAATGAAAATGCAAGTTTCTTATTGTATTTCTGGGGTCTGAAATCCCAATTGAGTGTTACCAGCTGTGATCTTTCTGGTGGCCGTGAAACAATCATTAACTTTTCCATCCTCTAGTGATCAGCCTTCTTCTTTTGCTTAATAGTTTTATTTAACATAGATGTTTTCTCTCCTTCTTTCATGTTTACACTATTCCCTAACTTTTTTGCCCCCCAACATTGAGCCTGTAGGTTCCTTCTTACAAAGATCACTGTAAAGATGTTGAACACTCCCAGGTTATCCCAAATATTCTCCATATCTCAAGGTCTTTATAATATAATTATTATTTTAAATTGAAATATGAATGTACTACAGATTCAATAGTGTGTTAATTACAGACAATTGGGGGGGGGGGTGCCAGTATGATATTGTGACCATGTTGACCCTGCCTCTAACTCTCATCCTTCCCTCTATCTCGCCCTCTAGCACTCCATCTTACACTTTTCCTCCCCTTTACCCACCCATCTCTCAGCATCTTTCCTTCCCTAGAAGTCCATCACCCCTCTTCTTACCCTCTCTCTTGTGTTAAGATCTCTTTATAGGTGTGTTTATGACAATCTCGCATGAGAGATACCATGCAATACTTGATGTGTTGTGTCTAGTCCACTTTGCTGAGCATTAATGATTCACGGTGATCCATTTTCTTGGAAAAGCTTCATATATCTTTCTTTATGGCTACATAGCATATCACTGTGCATGTAAATATTGTATTGCCTTTATCCATTACTCTATTGATGGGCATGCAGGCTGTCTCCAGGATTTTGTAAAAGAATAAAGCTGAATCTTAACTTTTACTGTACTCTAAAATTAAACCAATAATGGGTCAGAGAACTACGTATCAAAACAGAAACATTGAATCTGCTGGAAGACCAAATAAGTAGAACGTCTGGAAGACACAGGGACAAGAAAGGATTTCCTGAACCGAGGGCCAATTGCACAGGAAACTGCTGCAAGTCTCAGAATGTTTAGTAACGCAGAGAAATCTTTTGTACCATGGGAGGTAGTGTGCACAAATTTTGGGAATGAGTATGTACACGTCTCGGCAGGATAAACATTATTATGTCCACCATACTCAGTGTGATATGATTAACAATCTTAATTCTAGGAATAGAACCTGTGTAGAATTGAATTTTTTAAAAGTCACAAATAGAAAAGCAACACATTAATAAAAAATCTGTATTGTTTGTATAGTTAGGGCTCACCAAGGAGACCTTTGTGGGTACACAGAGAATGGGAGAGAGTGGAGGAGAGAATAGCAGAAAGGCAAAGAAGGAGTAAGTGGGATGAGGTGGGATGAGGCGGGAATGGGCCTTCCAAGGAGACTGGATGAGGATCCAGGCCTGTTGTGTTGTCAGATGACAAGCCATTTTGTAAGTCATGACCAGATGAGCGACTCACTTGAGACCATGTTGAAACATCAAAATAAAACATTAGAAAAAAAAACAAACTGAAATGAATCAAAGACAGAGAATGTTGAAATTCATAACAGGAGTTGCAAGTAAGTCTTCCTGGTCTAATTCTATTCACACTGTTCTTTCTTTTTACCAGTTTCTATTATAATCCCAGTTTTTCTCCTAAGAATCCACCTGATCCTGGCAGCAAGGAAATTGTACACAGAATTGAGAGTTTGCCTGTTCAGCTCCAGTGTCGACTCTTGGGTCAGATTTCCCCAAAATTTTGTCTAAATGATTACACTTGTGTAAGGATTTATAGCAGAATCAGTTTATTTATTGTTTTAAGTATATATTTAGTCTAGAAGGTAGGTGAAGAAAGGTTAATGCAATTCTGTCAGTAGAAGGAAGTTGTGCGTGCGTGTTATTTTTATTCACTAGAATCTAATTAATTAGAGATAGCGCAAATTTTTTTCTCCCCTTTGAATTGATGTTTAACCAACAGAGAAAGTAAGCTAGAGGAATAGAAATAGCTTCACTGAAACAGCCAACTTCTCATGTGCGCTGATATTATTGAGCACATAATAAATGTAGATTCTCACGCTGAACAAAAATGAGTCATTTGTCAAATTCTGTAGATGGAGAATTGTAATGTGTAAAAATTGAAAGTGTTCTCCTTTCTATAAATAACAGCAAAGAAGTCTTACTTCTAGAGTTCAAAATAGATATTCTGACCCCAGCACCCGCGTTCTGACCACCATATTTCACGTCTTCCATGAATTGAGGTAGGCTCCCTTCCTATTCTTTGTATTTTTCTAAATTCTCAACCAATAGGCCAATCAATTAATTACAAATTTATTAACTACTAATTGTATAATTATGAAGATATTGTTGCTCATTTGATAATTATAACCCTGTGGAAATGGATTCATTTAAAAATAATCTTTTGCGTAAGTACCTAATATTATAAAGTAATCTAGACAATTTATAAATTTCTTAGTTGATAGAGAAACAAAGAAGATATTTTTAAATTAAAGTGAATTGCAACTTTTTAGCCATAATTTTGTCTAAATTCTTTTTGCAGATATTTTTCTTACTCGGCTCTTCCACCTCCTGGGGGCAAAAAGCATCCTAAGTTTGCTTCTCACTGTATGAAATTCATAATTTCTTTGACCTAATTTTAAAATCATTCTAGTATCTTGGGATTTTTGTGATCGAGTTTATGCTGTATCTTCTTCTTTTTCCTTGACTTTATCCAATTAAGCATGCCTCCCTGGGCTTCCTGTTCTCAGTATTCAGATGCTTGTGTTTCTTTGATCAAGTATCAGAAATGAATGTGTATGGGGGAGGGGAGAGAGAGAGAGAAAGAGAGAGAGAGAGAGTTGCATTTATCTATTAATAGAAATTTATTCTCACATAATAGTTATCAAAACCTTTTTTAAATATTTGAAATACCTCTGCACACACACAAACCACATACCTCATATGCACATTAACATTGTCAAAGTTATTTGAATGTTAATATATCTCAGTGGAAGTGATATTTCATCTAATACAGTGGATTTTGTGCTATGAAAGTCGCCTTTGCTTTTTCTCAAAAACAAATGGACAACAGTTCACTAACAAAGGGAAAAAAATGTAAGATTTTTTAAAGAATGCCATATTTCTTTTTTTTAAGTGCATGGATATGTATTTTAATTTAGATAACACTTTTGAGATTGTAAATATAGAATTTAGGGAAGATTCAATTTTAATTTATAGAATAATGGGCAGATGAACGAGAACAAGTATATAATGTTCATAGAACTTTTTACATTTTAATTATTTTCCCCAGTACTCAGGAGGCCGAGTAAGTAGGATTTCGAGGAGTTTGAGGTCGTTCTGGGCTACCTAGTGATTTCAGGACCAACCTGGACTAAAGAGGGAGAGAGACCCTCTCTCAAAAAAAAGTACTTTTCAGGGAAAAAAAAAGTTCTTTTGTTACATAGAACTCAAATTATCACTTCTGTTCAATGGGACATACTCAAAACTGCTTCTTGGTTTTGCTTTATTTTGTTTTGAAGGAGTGGTAATATTAAAATTTAACTATTTCAATTATTTTTGCCCGTGGCTGATACTGACAGCAATTAAATCGTATTCCATTCCTAAGCTCATTTCTATGGTACATAAAATTATAAAAGGCATTGACTCCTGTGCAGAGAGCAGTAGCTGTGTATTGCAGTCAGAATTTACCCATCCTGACAAATGTTTTAAAAGTTTTCTGTACAAGAAAATGAGGTCACATCAGAGATAGAGAACCAAACGTGTTTCCATGTGTGACCAGCCTGACTTCCCTCCGTGGACTGTACAAAGCAAAGCAGGAAGAGGAAGTACAACACCTTTTCTTTAAGCCATTCAAGGTAGTATATTTTATCTTTCAAGCTACATTCTTGAGATAATTGATTTACCTTCCATAAAAGCCAATGTTGAATAAAAAAGGAAACAGTTCAGATGTGAAAGTAATCCGAGGCCCTCATGAATGTTGTTACGGTTTGGACCTGGAATGTCCCCCCAAAGGTCTCCTGTATTTGGATGTCGTGGAATAGCTAGGGTACTCTGCGTTATGAAGAGGTGTGGCCTGATCAGGAGAAGTAGATTACGGGTATTTGGCAGATCAGGGAAGTGTGTTAAGTATGAGCGCGGCACATTGCTGTGCGTGGGAGCTGGGAGGGCTGGAATGCTGGGACGTGACCTGGAAGGATATACACCAGGCCCGCTTTCCTCTCTCACTTGGGTTTCTGACTGCAACGCTGTGAGCAGCTTCCTTATCCTAGGCCTCTGCCATGTGCTCCCATCATTGGCAGCTGCCCGTGGATGGGCTCAGGCCTTCTGTATCCTGAGCTAAAGTAAATTCTTCTTCCCGGAAGAGTTGGATGTCAAGTATTTGTCCCAGCAGTGAAAAAGTAACTGAGACAAAGTACCCAGACTACCTTTGCAGCATCCAATGGTGAACTTGCAGTAACTGTGGCTGGACATTGAAGAGAAGCGAGAACTTGCTAGACTGCTAGCTTCCTGAGGGACCTATCTCTGTCTCAGACCTGAATAAAAGTAGGAGTGGGTTGTGGGATGAAAATAGAGCAATTCTATGCAGTGAGCTAACCCTGCAGAGCTTAACTGAGCATTAACAAGTTCTATGGCTAAAAGTGGAAGAAAATTGCTTTGTCTAAACTAAAGATCTATTTTGCAAAAGCATGGGGAAAAGTAAAAATAAAGAGGATGAAAAAATGAAGGATATTTGTTGGAGTATTGCTCAGTTAGAAGCAGAGCAATACTTTGTGGTTAAGCCAACAGCTTTTGGGATGTATCCCTGTACATCTCCACCAGTATATAAATTTAAATAATTTGGTAGGTATTAAAATTACTTAATGATATATTAAATTACTTTTAGAACTGTGTGATGTGTGGAGAGTCACATTAAAATATGTTGCCATTATTTTAAAAAGTGTTCTGTGGGTTAGGAAGTATAATAGTTTAGAATTTGTTTCTGTATTCCATTCACTATTATAGTTATGTGTACCAACATTTATATAATTATACACAATTGTATGGAAAAAAACAACTCAATGATAATGGAAATGTCCGAGGCTGTTAATTTATAAAATAACTGTTGCTTCAAATTCCTGTAGTTTTAAGTTTTGTAGGTTAGAGAGTTTCATTTGTTTTCCTACCTACTGGAGTGCCTAGATCTGAGCCTATTTGTAATTTCTTATCTCCTTGTATCTGTAAAATTGCAACTTTCAAACTGACTGTCTGCAGGATGGTGTTAGGGGTTAGATTTTTTTCAAATAATATAGATCTTCAGCTCCCGCAAATTACGTTGAATAGATAAATCACCAACTAGAAATATTCCCCCAGAGATATAAAATTTAAGCTTCTGTCTGCTAAAGAAGAGACTCTTACTGTAGTCTTAACATTTAACTATGTGAACCCTCCATTTGCCATTTGGAATACAGAACCTACACAATGCTTGAGTTGCTATTTATATTTTCACATGCATGAATTGCCTGGATAACTGAAGATTCTCAAACATAGGTAGATATGTTTCCTCCTTAAATGTTCAATGTTTGACAAAACTGCTTACATTAAGTAGAAAATAGATTTAAGATACATATACATATATGTATTTATATATCAAAAAAATGGAAGGTACTTAGAACATAAATTATTTTAAAGATAAAAAGATTAGCACATACTACACTATACACACATTTATAGTGCATGTATTCATATATATATATATATATATATATATATATATATATATATATATTCCAGACAACTGTCATAAAATAATCGAGTTGCTCTTACTTTTATGGTGCTATAAATAGATATTCTGGGAAACTTTCCCACAGAAAACAGCAAAGTACGCTTAAACAGATACATCAAAGCTGTTGTGAGGAATTGTACAACAGACAATAAAGAGAAGTCTATTGAAATGAGAAGCAGGACAAATTAGATTTTGTGAAGTAGGAAATAATACATTTTTATTCATTGACAGAGGGTCTCTCTCTGTAGTACAGGATGGTCTGGAATGCAGAAGGTAGCCCAGGCTGGCCTATAATTCATGACAATCTTTCTCCCTCAGCTTCTAGAATGCTAGGATTACAGGCATGCAGCACCAAGCCCAGCAATAAGGTGGTGTTTAGGAGATTACTTCCTAAATAATGGTCTAATCTCTGAGTTATACTCCCCAGCCCTGCAAATAAGACTTTTATATTTAGCATTGTAATTCGTTTGTTACGGGTTGCCTATAAAAATGCTTGTGGCGAGGTCATTTGCACAGAAAAGGAGTTTATGTAGATTATGGTTCTGATGGCTTAGGAGCTTGGCCTTGGCACTTGCAAGGCTCTGACAGGAGAATGTCTGTCTGGAAGAAGTGCTCAGAAGGGAGGTGTCACATTCTTTTGTAACAACCCATTCTTTCGTGGTACTCACAAGACTTG
The DNA here is from genome assembly GCA_004027205.1 of Ctenodactylus gundi. NCBI lineage: Eukaryota > Metazoa > Chordata > Mammalia > Rodentia > Ctenodactylidae > Ctenodactylus > Ctenodactylus gundi. Next base: position 46,436 of record PVKB01002904.1, read on the forward strand.
CATAAACCCCTTCTGAGTACAGTGGCCCCATAATATGGTGACCTCCAGTTAAGTTCTACCTCTTCAATGTTGCTTTACCTCAATACCATCCCAATGGAGAATGCGTGCTTATAGTGCGCGCACTTCTGGGGACAAGCCATATCCAAGCATAGCCACCGTAAGGGTGCACAGCCTCAATACAGTGGAGGGGAGGGGGAAATACGCAGAGTAGAAAATAAAATACAATATCCTATAAGGTTCAGACTTGTAGCTATAATATTTGTGAGGTGGGAAACCTTAAGATAACAGCCTCAGTTGAAATTTCTCTGAAATCCTTAAAAAATCTGTTTACTTTTTCTAAATAGGTAAATAAATCTATTTTATTATAATTCGTACTTTCTAAAATCAGTATTTTAGATCCTTAGGTTAACAAAAAACTAATATGCTTCATATCAACAAAAGATCTAGCCAGGAAAAAATCTTAATGCATGATGATAATCAGTTTCCTAAAATATGTACTAACTTTCTAAGCTGCTGTATGCCTAACAATATGGCTTAAAATATATACTAATAAGGAGAAATTACAAAAAAATCATCAGATTCAGAATGATGAAGAGTTTTCTCTGAATAAAAAGGTAATGATTAAGTAGAAAGAAAGGTTAGGATGCATAGATGTTTTAAACAAAGATACTTTGGACCACATTGCTTCCAAGTGAGGAAATTAACATTTTTAATTTATAATTTAATTAATATTAATTTTTAAAAACTTAATTTTTAAAATGGAACATATAGAACTGAATATAATCTCAACATATTTGTAAAACTATGTATCATATTATCCCATTCTTTCTAATTAAATGTTGGAAGCCAAGACAGAATATAAGTAAGATGTTATGCTTTTAGAACTATATTTTTTTTCTTCTGGTGGTCTTCCATTAAATAATAAATATAACAGCTGGCAATTTACAATTTAAAAAAATTTAAGCTAAAAGTAGAAGATAAACTATAGAACCACCTATGTGCACCAGAAGTCAAGTTGAATGTGTAAGAAGTTTTGTCATAGATGCTTAAGAAAATAATCATCATATTTAAAAAGTTATGGTAAAATGAAAACATCAAAAAACAGACCTATAAAAATAATATTAAATATTTTAAAATCTTATTAAAATAGAAAAAATAATCAAGTATATGATCTGAAAAGACCATATAGAAAAACTTTGGGCAGACTGATAAGAAAAAAATCACTAAAGATCTTATCAATCATTATGTGAAAACTTAAGAATTAGGAAAGATAATATTTTAATTGTTATTTGAAAAGATAGATGAAATGAGTACTAAAATGAAAACACATAAAAGCTGAGTATTGCTCAGTAATTATAGTCGGAGCATGTTCTCAAAGGTCTATTTCTGCCATATTGGCTTCGGCAAAAAGCAAGTTTGAAAGGAATATCCAACACCCAGATGGCTCTGCTTGGAATGCTGCAAAAGTTCTAGAAAGAAGTAAATGTCATTTCTATATTGTGTAACCTATTCCACTGTGCAAAGTAAGTGATACTGATTGTATATGGTGACCATAATTCTATACTATACTAAAATCTTACAAATATATATATATATATATATATATATATATATATATATATATATATAGTGTGTGTGTGTGTGTGTGTGTGTGTGCGCGCGCGCGCGCGCGCGTGCGTGCGCGTGTACGCACATGCACACATTAGTCAAGTCTCTTTATAGGGATAAGTCAAATAGAAGTACAAGTAGAAGTGCAAGAAATGGACTTCATAAATACAAACCCTGGCCAGTCTCAAGGCTGAACCAGTAGAGAGGAGAATCAGGTGAGCCGGTGGTGGAAGTCCTTGTGTGAGTCAACAGCCCTTAGAGCCAGGAGAACAAATGATTTCATGCCCACTCAGAAGACTGACAATCTCAAGATACACAAGAGATGATGTTTCAGGTGAAGTTCGAAGGTTTGAAACAGTGTCCCCTGTGAAGGTACGCAGACAGGAGGAAGTGCCTCTTACTTGAGGAAATATCAGCACCATGTTATTTATTTTGGGGCGTGGAGAGGGAGACAGGGCCTTACTCTGTAGCTGAAAGTGGTCCTGAACTCACTATGGAGTCCAGGCTGGCCTTGGACTTACAGCGATCCTCCTGCCTCTGCCTCCAGAGTGCTGGGATTACAGGTATGAGCCACCACACCTGGTTTATGTGGTGCCCAGGAATTGAACTCTGGTACTTAGCACTTTCTAGGCAAGCATTTTAGCCACTGAGCCATTCCTCCAGCATCTCAGCGCTGTGCTCTACCACTACCTTCAACTGATTGAATGAGGCCCATGAGGTCAGGAGAACAAACTGTTTCACTCAGTTTATTAATTTAAAAGCTAATATTATCTGAAAACACACCCAAACAAGTACCCAGCATACTTGACCAAGTGTCTAGGCAACAAGATGCATTATCAAGTTGACATATAAAATGAGTCATTGCAGAATTCAGGGGGCTGAAGGAATAGCTCAGCGGTTAAACCATTTGCCTACCAACCTCTAAGCACCCAAGTTTGATTTCCCAGCACCACATAAGTCAAGCGTGGAGACACATGCCTCTAATTCTAGCACTCAGGTGGCTGAGGAAGGATAATTTCTATGAGTTCAAGGCTAGTCTGGGCTACATGGTGAATTCAGAGCCAGACTGAACTACAGAATGAGGCTCTGTCTCAAAATAATTGCAGAATTCAAAGAATCATTAATAAATCTTATTCATTAATTTATATGAAAAAGACTAAATTAGTACCAAAACATACCCAATATTATATATGATATTATACCTATATAGGTATTGATCAAATTTGTATATATGTATAATTTATTTCATTAAGCAAATATAGTTTTATATTACAAAAGAAAAATCACATTGCAAGCTGAAGAAATAATAATGCACGTTTAGAGGAAGAAGACAATTCAGCTAACGATGCGGACATAGTTGATTTCAATCCAAAAATATAATAATAAAGTATGTCATGGTACCACAAGTATAACATTTCAAATAGATTATATAATAAATATAGGTACACTTCTAAACACAAAATGACATTTTAATGTTTTTTGATATTTTGGGGAAATAAGATTCTTTTCAAAAGAGATAAAAAGTACTTAATTCAAAATTTTATTAAAACTTTCCAGCTTTGATGAGAAAAAAATAAAAGAGGGCAAGGACATCTCAGAAAAGGTGAAAAGTATTGCAAATATAAGCAATCTGAAATTCAGAATATTAAGACTGTCTAAAAATCAATAAGACACAAACATGCAAACATCCACACAAACGCACATCTCAGGAGAAAACACAAAATTTATAAGCAAACAGTACATGAGAGAAGAACCGCAATTAGCTAATAAATAGCTTTAAAACTTTAGAATTTCAATAATAATGATGTAAATAATCACGTTTTGAAAATAAAATAAGATTAACATTACTTGGAACATAGTTGTGTTCACAACACATTTCTGGTTCTTTGATGAGTCAATTGCAAGTATGAAAAGACGATGTGAAGTAGCATGTCTTTTCATATACTCTTTGCTGTTTGACTTGGTACAACCTTTCCAGGGGACAAATTGACTATACGTAGTAACACTAAATTACCCACACTCTGTGGCCAGCAATTTTGTTCCAAGGACCAAGACTTACATAATCCCTCACACTGCACTTCAGGAAACGCGGAAGTGAGTGTTCAGACCAATCTTTATTTCAGAGGAAACAGAAACCTGAAAACTTTTCACTAGTCCTATAAAAAGAAATCAATCCTTCGTTCTTTGATTGGAATGTGCCAGCGTGGCTTCATTCAGTTAAATATTTTACCTCTTAATCCGAATGAACAACTTGGGAAATTACTACTTTACTTTTACACTTTTTTGTATTTTCAATATTGGATTATATTACGTTGGGAAAACAGGCAAGATCTAGTACCACTCGTGGGAACCAAGACACAGAATATGACTCATGAGAAGATGTGTCTTTTGACAAGAGTCACTGCTCCTTTCAAATGAACTTTTCCAAAATTCCTCATGTTCTTTGGGTTCCACAGTTAGACAAAATACTCATTTTAGAGACAAATACTCTACTAATCATGGTTATTTTTCTCCTACACAAATGGTGCTGAGAAAATTGGACATCCACACACAGAAGAATGAATCGAGACACACACCTGTCACTGTGTACCGAAATTAAATCAAAGTGGATCAAAGTCCTAAATTATTGCTGAAACTTTTCTACTTCAGTTGTGTCTGCCTTATACAGCGACCATTAGTCTTCATCTGGAAAACTGTCAAAATTCCTCACCTGGTTTCTGTGCCTTATGTAGGATCCTGCTAAACTTCCATCTATACTACGTCATAGTGAGTGTGCTAGTTGGAAAGTTCATATATTTGGAAGATAAAGGTAATTGTTATTTAATCTCTTTCTTTGCATGATCATGGCTTAGCCTAATGTTCTACTTCTCCTAATTCTCTAGGTCTCATTTTCTTAGAACCCCTGGTACCAGCAGTTTTTAAATTTATCATCTGTCCTGTTATGTCTTTGACCAAGATTCTTGCATATGTTGGTCTTTCTATTTCAATCGTACTTTTGTTTTTGCTGTTATGGCTTGGATCTGTAATGTATCCCAAATTTCTCTTATATCTGGGTGTTGTGGAAAAATCTGTAGATTTTGTGTGTTATTAGGATGAGGAAACTATTAGGATTTCACATGCTATTAGAATGAGGAGTCATGTCAGGTGGGGTGAATTACTGACAGTGTGGCGGATCATGAAGGGTGTTACAGATTACAGAGGACATGGCCTGGAAGGATACACCCTTGCCCACCACTCACTAAGACTGGATCCTTCCTCTTTAAATGCCCTGAGAAGCTGTTCCTTACCAAAACCTTCCCACCATTGCCAACAGCTGAATGAACTGAGATTTCCTGAAACTGTGGGCTAAAATACACGTTTCCTCCCTTAAATTGAGAATGAAATGTCAAAAAAGATGTCCCAGCAGAGAGAAAGTGAGTAGGACACACCCTTTAATAAATATCTCCTCTTTAAATTTCAGCTCAGCTTCCTGCCTAGAGAAACCTTCTTAGGATTTCCAGACTGTATCTGTCCCCTTATAATAGGCTTTCATGGTTCCTAATTACTTTCCTTCATGGTCCTAATCTCAGTTTGTAATAATGATCCCAATGCATAATTGATCATTTGATGAATGTCTCTCTTTCCCACTATGTTAAGTAATGATTATATCTGCTATGTGCCTGCTGGTGTCAACATTTCCAGTTCAGCTCTGACATAGATTAGTGTTCAATAAATATTTACTGTGTGAGAAATGGATAAAATTAGTCCATAAAACTTCATTTAGAAGAACTGTTTTATTTCAATAGGAGCGCTTGATATGTTTCTTGAAGTATAAATTGATATAATTAAAGAGTTTCTGGGTGTATAAAATACATTTGGAGAAGAGCAAAAAGGAGATAAAAGATAGATGCAAGAAGGAGTTAAGGAATAAAAGAAGAAGGGGACACTGGGGGAGGGTAACATGAGGTGCAGAGAGAGAAAACGAATTTTAAAAACAATATGAAAATCTGTACATGGAAAGCGTAATCGAAGGTTAAGATTATTTATTTTTCTATTTAGTTTCTCTTGCCTCATTTATTAAAAGAATGCCTCATATGGTAAGTTTGTGTTTTAAGGCATTAATATGTTTATTATTGTCTCATTTCTGATTCTTAAATGAAATTTAATTTTAAGGTTTTTAGAGTATTTAAAATTTAGTCATAAATGTAAAAACTGCCGATGTACTAGTCTACCAAAACCAAAAGTCTAAAACCAGTTTGATATTCAAGCTGGAAGTGGAGGAGAAAAACTAGCTAAAAAAATTTGAGTTTATCTACTTAAGAAAAAATATTCACAAGCAGTATCCTGAAGCAGCTGTGCCAACTGCAGAGAACCTACGTGTGCATATGTGTAAAGCTAAGCTATTTTTAATATTTTGTTTGTATCTCTGAATAAAAGTTTGTCCTGCTCTGTCTTAGGGTCACTAGATTCTCATGGCTTTAGAACTTCTAAGTTTTCCTTGGTTTTCTAAACCCCACTGTACAACCTGAGGGAAGTGGGATGCTGACTCAGGGTGCTCCTTCACCTGCAATTATTCCTCCTCCTCCCACGTGGCTCAAGTTCATTGACCAGGCAGTAAGTAGCAGATCTGAGGTGCACTCCTGGGCATGGGCAGCTCCGAAGCCTATTGGTCTTTGCCATTGACCAGTTCTGTCTTCACTCTCCACATAATTTCCCAATTCTCTTTCTTCTCTACAGAGAGTATCTCTTCAGATGGTTGAATTCATTCTAACACCAACGTAGAGTGTTGTAGCTATGAGAAGCGTTACTGGGCGCAAACAGACAAGATGCCAACTTTGAAGCTCAACTTTAAGGGCAAAGATGGTGTCTTGCTTCTCTTTGGGTCCCCCAAATTAGCAGGGCATTCACAGAATTGGGATCTAATCTTCATGGGCACTCAGATAAAGATGTCATCGTGTTTGTGTGTTTTGAACAGAGATGGGGCAGGAAGATGGTCTTACAGAGGGTATAACCCAAACTAGAAAAAATACTATAGAATATAGGACAAAAACAACTACATACAAACATTGTGCCGTAGCTGGAACTTTCTTTGCTTGCAGGAACATGAGTTAGGGATAGTGATACCATATTATTTTCATGCTATAGCTGTAAAAAATAAAGATATACATTAAAAACAATGAAAGCCAGACTTCTCAACATTGGAGAATTTACAATAAATTAAATATAGAGGCTAAAATAAATCTTATGGGGCTTGGTTGAAGCAGAGGTGATCAGTTTAGTCTCAATAAAAACACACACTTATTTTGTAGTTCCATTTATGCATTTGCTTATAGATCATTTTCATCTGCAAATATTAAATGGAAAACTGCAGGTGTAAGAAATACATAACTTTTAAATTCCGTTCCTTATGAATATATGTGATTAAATCTCTCACCATCAGCTCCATCCTACCTGGGATATGAGTCCTTCTTTAGTCCTGCATGTCCACAGTTATATACTACCCATCCAGCCTTCACTTAGCTGTCTGAGTTATTGAATTGACTGTTACAGTGTCATGGTGCTTGTGCCTGAGTAAACCTTATCTTACTGAATATAGGTCTCGATGCATATTCATAGTGATGCTGACAATTCAAGTATGTCAAAGATAAATTGCGACATGAATTTCCTAGTTAAAAAGCTAAAAATTCTCCATAAGGGTCCAAATCAATGTTATGTCAAAGTTATCATTTCCTTTTATAGAATGTAAATCTTCTATTTTATTATTGTTGCTATTAATTTCTTACTATGTGTGATTTTTAAGGTAAACTTGATATGTATGTGTTTAGAAAATATGTATAGAGTTCTGATACATATATGATAGGGCTTTATGGACAGGAAAAACATGGTAGGTAAGGGGCTTTCAGCATTCATGGGAGCTTTGGAATGATATCTCCTGTGGATGAGGGTGACTTCTATATATATATGCATAAACATGTAAAAATACAAAAGAAATATATATATATATATATATATATATATATATATATATATATAACAATTTATGTTTAGATTAATTAAATTTACATACTTCAGTGTAGGATAAATAATATAGACAAAAATACATACATTTAGATATTAGCTATATCCACTGAGAAGAAGCAGAAAATAATCTAGGATATCTCGTTACACTGAGTTCCCTGGCAACAACATATTAATACCATTATTCAATGCAAACTACCAAGGCTTATTAATGAAATAGAAAATATAAAAAATTCTAGGGCTTCTTGCAATGCAGAAATTGAACAAACAATATTCAATAATGCAAATGAGTAACTTCATGTTTATATAAAAGTATAAGAAGTAAAGAGGATAGAGCAATGTGGAAAGTCTTTCTCTCAAAAGTCAAATTAATACCTACATAGCTAATAAAAGTAGCACCCTTTATATTCATATATTTCTGGGCAAGAGTCACTGATACATACTAACATATGGTGAAAGTTTCAATAGACAGAATATCTTCAGAGTCAAAATATGTTTCCAGATATATAGTAATTGCAAAGGGGAAGATTGTTAATTTTTAATAGAGAAACCTAGCTGCCTTTACTATTAAGTGCCCTAGGTTGATATTGCAGGAAAGACATGTCACCACCACTTGCTTCTGAGATGGACATACCAGCTCAGCTTGGTTCTCACCATTAACACAGAAACTTAAAAACAACTTCAAGAAACTGGAAAATCTCAAATTGTACTCTCAAAAACGACATGACCATTATGAAAGAATTCATGATAAAATACTGTGAAAGGCAAGAGGCTGAGGAATTTCTACAAATCAGTGGAGACTATTGAAATTTGACAACAAACCCAAGTAAGATCTTGGGTTCGATTTTGAAACTAAAAATGGACGTTGTGAAAGTTGGTCAAGGTTAATGCTCTCGTTTGGTTGGCTCTTAAACATCCTCCCAAAGCTCAACATGGCACGAATGGAAATGTGTTGAAAAATTTAGCGTTCAGGTCTTTCAAGTTGTTCAGTCCTCTGCGTATGTGCCCTGAAAAGGGATTGGAAGAGTCTGGGGTTTCCTTTTTCCTTCACCTCCCCAGCATGAGGTTACCACCTTTGGTCAACCAGTTGTATCTACAAAGTTGCAAGGGCCAGGCACTCAATGGTGAAACTTCTAACTTCTGTTAAACTGCCTTTTCACCTTGACAGGCATTTTTATACGGTTATTGTGGTAGAGTGTCTATTTTATTTTTGTTTTCTTGTGAGGAAAAGGACACATTTTTTCTTTAAAATGTTGTTATCTCAGACTTTTTTACAGAAATGAAAAATGCTCTAAGCTAGTTCATAAAATAAATTAATATTCCTTGATACCATAAGCAGTGAAAAGAGGGACAGTGGATAAAGACTATATGTAAAGTCTTTTTTCTATAGTTACAATTTTGTTATAGTCCTTCAGTGAAGACTAGAGTTCAAAACTGTAGGACGCAGAGGAATTTGGATAATTTTCTATAAAGGAAGTAATAGCGAGCTTCTCTGTGAGAAAATAATACCTAGCAGCATATGAGAACACATTTCCTGCTCAGAGATCTCTTTTACTCTGGGTTAGCCATTAAGCGAATGAAAGAAAAAACATAAAATGATGTTTACAAAGTCCTTTTGTTATCACAGAAAAATAACCAACCTAATGGTACGAGAAAACAAAATTAAACTGGCACTCTATCACAACAAGCACATAAAAATGGTTCCCAAGGAGGGGAAAAGAATGAAAGTAACAGCCGTTCTTACCGATTCAGGATACATTAGGATGATATAAATAGATGAGATGTTTTCCTTGTTTCAAATGTTGCGTATTTTATTTATGTATACCTTCACTTTGTTTCCCCCAAATGATTTAAAGTAGCTCTGCCTGGATTTTTCCATTAGTAAATATGGCTTTTTAAAAATGCCTAGGAAGGACTGAGGCTTTGAGGCCCAGAAAAGCATTTCAGACAAGCAGAACTCCCTCCCTAAGGACTTGGGAAAACACACTACATATTGGAATGATTTGAGACGTGAGTTCTGTTTAGAGAAAAGGATAATATGGCACCAGGAACTAACACATAGGCTTCCTTTTTGGTTGATAAGAATGATTGCTTTGATGTTTGTGGATCTCTTGAAGTGTTTCTGGACAGATGTCCTGATGTAAATTTCACAGTTACGAAGCCGTAGAACTCTGGAGCAAAGGAGAGAAAGGTATCAAATAGGAGACGTAAGCCATAGGCCAAGAGACCAGGAAGAGGTCTGTGGCTTTAGAGTGCCTTGTAGGACAGAGCCATCCATCATTACTTAGTGCTCACTCACTAGTCTTAGGTAAATATTTTGATCAAGCAAACTCAGATATAGTGTTGGAAAATATGTGAAAAATAAATCCATCTACTATTATTCTGGTATGCATTATAAAAAAAATTGAAGTTATTTCTCCAAGGACACATTTTTCTAAACAATTGTGAATATCATAATAGCTTCACAAAATGTCTTTACAAAATCTAAGGATATAATTGGTTGACATTGAAATTAGGACATTTGAAAGCATTGCTATTATTCATAGTGGAAAATGTATTATTAGATGTAAGCTAAGTTTTTCTTTTGTGTGTGTGTCTGGGTGTGTGTACTAGATGTAATAATGTCTGTTTTCTCTGGTGCATTAACAGCATTTAAACTTGAAAAAATTAGTAAGAGATTTAAAAATAGGCACTGGCTTTACACATTGGGGCTGCCTGAATGAAACCAGCCTGCCATCAGTGTGAATAAATATGACTAATAACAAGAAAGAAATATGGGCAAATGAGAGTAATTTAGAAGGGAATTAACCATGGGTCTATAGTGATTTCATTAAAAAAAAAACACTAGTAATAAATTTAGGTCAATATTTTATGTTTTATTTATTTGAATTAGAAATTTTTGCATAAATCTGAACCTGCAGTCTCTATATATGCTGGAAGTAAAATCTGGTTCATTTCCATTAAAAAATAAGCATGGTGTTTATGTCCACTAGGGAAATGACATTTTTCCCCTACTAAAACCAAAAATATTGTTCCTATAAAGGCAATCAAAACTTAGCCTCAAAGATAAAATTCAAAGTGCATTCACCTCCCAAACAGGGACTAGATTTAGATAATAAAAGTGCTATGATCTGACATATTTTCTTAGCCTAGCTCTAGCTGTAACTTTAAGCATAATCAACATTGATCTGGGATTGAGAGGAGCCAAAGAGGAGATTTAGAACCATTTTTAGTAATAATTCGGGTAAGCCATTAGAGGCTTGGATCAATGTATGGATTGTAATGATTCTCAGAAGTGGTACAAGTAGGAGCACTTTTTATGCTAGTGCATCTCAATATAGCAGATATGAAACTCTCATTGGTATTGGTGTTTATTCTTGTTGAGTTTTCATATACCCACGATTATTCAAAAGACAGTTAATAAATCAAGATCCTGCATTCAAACTACATATATTTGTGACAGCAGAATTTTTATTACTTCTAATAACCTACTTACTTGAACGAGAAAATCGAGAAACAAGCCATCTTATATTAAACTAGATGAATGTAAAATCTAAGTGATCTCACTTTCATTGAAAGTAGAGTTTTTCATAAAATCATGTTGTTTCTTTTAAGATGAAACAATTTTACCACTGATAATTTTAAATAAGCTAAACTTGCTTCTTAAATACCTTAGTTTCATTTTCTGGATAAATACAATGAACCAAATTAAAAGGTGTTTTTTGTTTGTTTGCTTTGTTTTGTTTTTTTACCAGAAGTCTTTTTTATTTTTTATTTTTTTACTGTAAAGACATCTGGAAACCAGATATTCTGAGTACTATGTGCTTGATAATCCCAAACCCTGTCAACTGTACGTTGTTGCGTAGTGATGGGAAATCCACTACCTCGTCAGCATGATCATTATATTTGAAACCAATCAAAGTATATTTTTTGACTTTTAACGGCTGATCTTAGTACAATGCTCAAAAACCAGGCAACAAGCAGCTAATATTTTCTGATGGATTATTAAATGTGAAATAAATAATTATGACCAAATAAAACTAAGGTAAGATTATTTCTTAAAGAAATAATTCACAATACAGACAAGTTATTTGCATACAACTTTATCGTCAAGCTGTCCAACAGTAATTTTGTTCTATAGAAGTAGATGGTATTTTAACATTACACATGCATGTTGTTAACAAGTAAAGGTGGACATACTTCAATTCTATGTTTGATTCTAAAATTCCACCTAAGCCTAGGGCAGTGGGTTATACTTCAGAAAAGGATCCAACGAACAACTGATGTTTCAAGTTTACAATGTCTAAGTGTTAAAAATGTTAAAAAACAGTTATCTCTTACAATCTTATTTACAAGCAGGCATTTAGCTACTTTTATATTAATTTTAATTATATATCACTACATTTATAGTGATTTCTTAACATTTTTTACATTTGATTTAATTTCATCCTGTAGATATTACTGGCTTCTTCACTTATAAACTTTAATGCTCATTTGACCTCATAGAATCTAGTTTTCTGATTGTGTTTTTGAAAACTCTCAAAATTGTGGAGGATCTATTGTGTTTCAATTTTGGCCCAAAGTCTCTTAAAATTAAGAGAATATAAAGGTATTTTAAAATGTTAACTAGTATATTTTATTTCTTTTTGTAGTGACAAAGGTTATATTCTGCATATATTAATGTTTTTCTAAATATATATATATATATATATATATATATATATATATATATATGTGTGTGTGTGTGTGTGTGTGTGTGTGTGTGTGTGTGTGTGTGTGTGATACATATTTTGGTTAAATAGACCAATGACTTCACCAGCAATTCTCAAAAATGTAGTAATGTAAGTAAGTAGAACAAGGTCACAAAGAATTTCTAAATGTGCAGACTCCAATTGTGGGAAAGGATAGCTGTCCTATGAGCTATCTTAGCCACTCATGAGTTTGAGCATAGAAGTTGCTTGGATTTGAAAATAGCCATGGGAATGAATTTGGAATTCACTTTACTTAATGTGGGAACTCTCTTGGTTCATTGTCACTTCAAGGGAAACTTGAAGCCCACTTTCTTAAGACATTCCTTGATTCCCAATCACATAAAATGTGTGAAAGAATATGCATTACTGTTGTAAGGTGACAAGATTTAGATACTATGTTGTGTAGTGATAGCTTGTGAATATGACATTTAATGCTCAAAGTAGTAGAAGTTGAAATCATTCCCTTGAACTTAAATCTCTTTCTGTATTCTCTACAATGGGCAGGGGTGCTGCAATCAGTTCTGGAACTCCCAACCACCATAAAACGTTCTTTCTCTTTCCCTCAAGTCAACATAATGAGCTAGGTTCCAAGTTGTCTTAGTTACTTTTTCATCACTGCGACTCAATACCCAACATTCACAATGTAAGGGGTGGAAAAGTTTACTTTATTTTACAGTTGCAGAAATTCACAAGTCTACTCATGGGTGGATGGCAAGAAAATGGTGGGAGCACAAGGTAGAGGTAGAGGTGGAGGCAACTCCTCACAGCATGGCAAAGGGAAAGCCAAGTGGAGTCCCAAAAGAAAGGAAGAGAGAGCCATATTCCCTTCTAGGTCCTGTCCCAGTGATCCTCCCCTTCTGGATGCAGCCTCTGTGTTCTTCCCTTTCCAGGTTTAAACTCCTAATCCACCACACATCTGTAATCTACGATCCACCACACGCCGTAATTCATGCCACCAGACCAGTCCCCAATCTCCTAAAATCACATGGTTCACTGATAATCAATAGCCTCCAAATATGTGAGACTTTTAGAGAACATACCAAATCCAAGGCACAAGTATACTACTTTTTCCTTTTTATATTTTCGTAGTTTTTTTTTTTTTATTTCTTATGCCATTGCCTAGAGGCTCAAGACTAACTCATGTAATTTACTACTTAAATGGTTATTATGTAAATAATTCTGAATTTACTGTGCTATATTTGACACTTGAAAGAAATGTTACTTCAGAGTTCTTTTCTTAGGTAAAAATATTTATTTTTCTAAATTTAAGAGGCATGTAAAATTCCAGGTGTACATTACATAGCATTTCCAAGGAATGTCAAGATAAGAAAGTCTGGAATAAATAATAAAAGAAAGCATTATTGTTATAGGTTGTATTTTATGTTTATACAATACTGTATAGATGTAAAATATTTTGTAATATTTATAAAGGATAGCAAATGACACCTAGAAAAATGTTATTTTTCATGCAGGTGCTACTAAATATACTTTATAATTTAAGTGATTAAGCTTCAGAGAATTTATAGAAGTAGGTTACATAGTATAAGAGTAATAAGCTAGTGAATTCACACTGATATTTAATAATCAACGCACTTTTTAAATAAGAAACTAGCACTACAAGGACCTCCAAATTGAATTTGCCCATCTTGTTCTTTTCTATGCTAAATTTTACTGTAATATTTTTTCTATAGAGTTAAAATTTGTTGGGTGAATTACTGCTCAATATAAGTATTTGTGCATAGAGAGAATGTACTTTTGAACAATAGCTAGAGCTCAGTTTCTCTCTCAGTGAGAAATACTTAGAAGGGTTATCAAGAAAATTGTATTGATCTTGGAGGAATTAAATTGTCTTGCTGTTTTCTACCCACCGTGACCCTCATGTAATTCATTGAGCTTCAGAAGAGAAGATTCTATAAACCACTTAGCTAGAGCCACTTCATTAGAGAGCCATCTACCTTTAGATACTAGAGTACAGCACAGGCTCAAACAGCCATCCTGATGGAAACTCCTTTCGCCATGCACGATCACCAGCCACAGAGAGCGGTCGAGGGGGAAAAAACAGAGTGTGGGAAACATGGTAGCTCTAGGTCCCAGTGACCAAGGGAATTTCTATTTCCTTCCAAAATCAGCTGCTGCAACCATTCTCTAGTCCTCCAATGTACAGTCGCAAACCTCTTTTTATTTATACTTTTTGACTTATTTATCATATCCTCCAAATCACCTATTCTTCATACCAGTCCATGTTCCTCTTGAGGACCCTAGCCAGAATTATAACACGTTCCCCTAAAGTTTCAGATTTTTGTAAAAGGAAATGGCATCATCTATGTAACCTTTTGTTGCATATAAATTTGTACTTCTTCAGTGCCTCTAACAAAAATCAGTTTTGAAGACTTAATTTCTCCCTTGTTATTTAAATGTAGAATGTAAGATAGGGCTGATTTTGTCCAAGAGTGCTGTCGAAGACCCTAGGCTATCAGTCAATCCCACTGTAGTTACTGCCTCTCCAGGAAGCACCGAGAAGCTCAGACACCTGCCAGAACCAAGCACTGTGTTTTTTCAGCTGTTCCAAAACAATCGACACAGAGATCAGGTCACTGTACCTCTGGGCCACTGTTCTAATTTGTATGGGAGATGCTTGACATGTGGCCATTTTCTCCATATAAAAGGTTGACACTCAGAGCATATCATGCCTATAGAAGCCCATCTTACACACACATCTGCTAAATCGGTGCCCAACCCCGCCTCTTTCTAGCCTGTGGCCAAATGCAAAAGAGTATATCCATTCCTGAGCCTTTAAATGTGTGATGGGGAAGAACAGAAATTCGTGAATAAATAAAGAGAGAGAGGGATGAATTTCAAGGCAAAGCAGTAAAGGCACAAAAAAAGGAAATCTCATGGTCAGAAGGTCACCTTTGAACTTCCAAGAAGCAGAGTGTTGTGTGGAGGCAAATAGTTCATTATTTATCAGAACCTTCTAAAAATCTGAAGGCTTCCTAGACATAGACTGATACTGATGGGGAGGAAGGCAGTGCTGTGGATGGCTGATACTGATTTCTCATGGCTGTAAACTAATGGCCCTAATTTCCCCTCAATTGAAACCACCACTCAGGACGTTGCCAAAGATTTCTTTTTGGAAGACTGGTTTAAGTTGACTTGTACAAAGCTCCCCAAAGAAGCAGTCAGAGCTGAACTCAGAAAACGTTCCTCCGGTCTCCATCTTCTGTTTTCTCCAGATTTCTGTTGTAACTATCACTTCTTTATCTCTTCTTTCAGATATTAAGACATCGGCCTCTCTTGTCATCAGCCCCTCCTTTTCATCCTTCTCCTTCTCCATAGCTTTTCTTGAACGGTTCTTTTTTTTTCCCTTTTCTTTTTTTACTGAGGTTGATTAGGACCAGTATCTAGCCATTAGCCAGTATTACTTTTTCATCTTGAAATTGCAATTGGCTGTTCAAATTTTATGCACAGGCTGCCCTGGTTTTCTTCCCTGTTTCCTTTTCCTTAGCAAATCACTGCTCATGTGAATGTCTCCGGTCATTTTTGACCTAGCTTGAGACACTTCTTTTCTCTTTGCAGGTAGAATAATTCTATTTCCTCTTTGTGCTGTTGTAGTAGTTGGTGTTAACATGAGACTCTATCATTGTCCTTTTGCATTGCACTGATATTATTCTCCTGTGTGCTGCTAGGGCAAGAAAATGTTTTTATTTTATCTTTGTATCCTGAGCTCCAGTGTCTCTGAATCAAGATGTATTTATTCAGGGTTACTGAAGAGAGTTTGAAACCCAAAACCGAAAGCAAGCAAAAACAAAAGCAAACAAAACTGTACCTAAGTGTTCTTAAAAACGTGGAATAGAAGCCAAATATTTTGATCACTTTCTACATCTGTGGACTCCAACCTTTTTGACACCAACAACTGGTTAGTTGAGAACCATTCTTCTGGGGACCAAGAGGTGGGGTGTGGGGAGATTTGCTTCCTGTCAAAATAACAGCAACATTGAACTCTAATAAGAATATGCTACTGGGAGACATAGCTTTGCTCATCTGTCCCAGAGGTCTTTCCAGACCTCTGGCCCAGGGGTTGAAATTCCCAGGTTTGTCTTACTTGTCTAAGAATCTCAGAGCTTATAAAGTCTCCAGACTTTACTCTTAAAACACTATCAGTTCTCTTGTAGGGAATAAAAGAGTGAGTGCCTTTCAAGCACCTGAATGTGAATGAATGAACTGTATACCACGTGATTGATAGAGCATTTTAATATAAATAAGTGTTATGAAGAACTTTAACAAACTATATGTAATTAGATTATAAATATAAGCACATTGCAACAGAGGACATAGAGATTAAAAAAAAAAAGCAGCCAAGATGAAGAGGGCACAGGTAACTAGAGAGTCCAGATTAAAAAACATTGGAGAGGCAAAAGGGACCCAAGGTCATTGCTGAGTAGAAAAACTAGATTAAAAGGTTGCCGTGATAAGTAAGGTCAAAATTTATGGGCATATGGAAAAGAGGTGCATAGAAGAGACAAGAAATGTCTGAGGAAGGTAAATTCAATGAGCTAAACTCAATCTTCTTGTAACCTTTATCGATGTTACCATCAAGTTTGATATCAAGCATTTGGAAATCATTTAAAACAGAAAATATTGTATGTGTTTGTTGCTTATGTTCAAGTTTGTTAGATTATAGAACAAGACAAATTCCTATAAACGCAAGAAGAAGGGGGCTAGGCAATGCTTTCCCTACCTGCTACCCAGAGCACGCGTGGTCTCGCCCGCCCGGGCCTTGATCACTCCACGTTTGCTATTATTATTAAGAAATAACAATCTGTTCAGATTCAAATTCATCTTTTTTTTTAGTCATTTGTAGGCTTTCTATCAAGCCTTTCAGGAAATGGTTAAAAGTCAATCCTTATTTTATCTAAGTGAAGATGTTGAAATGTTGAGATTGTAAGGATTTTGCTTAATCCTGGGCAGAGAAATGATGTCATTGTGACGTGTTCTGCTGACGTTTTGCATCACATTTACCTATTCACGTGACAGAACTCCATCTCTTTGTATGTTTTGGTGCTGGGAAAATACAAGTTTGGTAGCTTCAGTTTCTGTTCACTGATGGAGATTTAATAGGGAACTCATTATAAGATATAGCTATATTTAATTTAGCAGATAAAATAATAAGTGAAGTCCCCCAAACTTTAATACATTAACCTCAGCATCAGAGTGATTTTTAGGCATTGTCGGGACTAGAATTCATGTCCACTGATTTACAGTTCAGTTTTCTGTTTTGGAAACTACTACTTCCGTTGAGACCATTAGAGAAAGTGTAGCTCATATTTCAAAGTGTCCCTTTTACCTGCTAAAACTGGCATCTATCTAAGTAGATAGGTGTGATGTGAGGGGTGTCAAAAGAACTTCATTATGAAAATGAAATTACAATATAAACTTTATGAAATAACTTGAAGTCAATTTAATGGTGAAATAAACTTCATAGAGTAGCAATCAATAATCTGCTTATATTCAAAGAAATATTTTCATAAAGGAAACCTACTAATAACTCAAAATAATTCATCAGATTTCAGTCACTCATCCCAAGAATATTTAAAAAATGAGATGTACATGTATAGATTGGTGATGAAGTAATCGTTTTTTTTTTTTTTTTTTTTTTTTTTTTAACCAGGGTGTTGCTCCCTAGTCCAGTCTGGTCCTGGGATCACTATGTATCTGAGGCTAATTTCAAATTCGTGGCAATCCCCCTGCCTCAGCTTACCAAGTCCTGGGATTCTAGGTGTATACCACCACCCTAGGCTGAAGAATATTTTGAAATAAGCCAGAGAATGAAGCGCTGGGAAAAAAGCATGTCTCTGAAATAAACCAGGGAATGAAGCATTGTGGGAAAAATATTTCAATAGTTGCAAAAGACTGTAATGTTTCTCTTACCTATGTTATACATAGACACACTAATATACTTTATTCTCCTTGGTTCCTTTAACAGCAATATTAAACTCCTTAAATTTTTGTATTTAAAAGTCATTCTATAAATCTTTTACTCCAGTGTGTTCAAAGAAAGCCATAATTTTAGGAGACATGTCAGCCAACCTCAAAGATGGCCCCAATCATTACCTTGTGTTGCTTCCTCCCAGCCTGGGTTCCATGAGGGAGGGGCGGTCTGTGGTCTGTGTGACCAACACAAAGGGCAGGAGATAGGCATTCCTGAGACTAGATAGCAAAACGCTATCTTTTATGTTAAGCCTCTGTGTCCTTACTTCCGCTTTCTTATTTTTTCTTTCATCTGCTCATTGTTCCCCACCTTCACTCTGAAGAAAGCAACTGCTGTATTTTGAGGACACTAAGGAGCTGTATATGGAGGTCTTTGTTGAGATAAACTGACAGTTCTAGTCAACACATAGTGGAGAACACCTGGCCCTGTGAATACTCTGTTTTAGAGACAAATGCTATTTCAGAAACAACTTTAGAGATGTTATAGCTAAAGCCAGAGGCTTGAATGAAACCTCAGAAGAGGTTTTGGGCTACTGGAATCTTGATGCTAAAAAATTATGAATTGATAAGTTTTGTTGATTTAAGCTATTATATTCTGGTCTACTTTAGAAAAATTACAGCCATAGATAATTCTTTTTATATACACTGATTCTGAGGAAATCATTAATATGAACCTGATTATTTACTTAAACAAACAGGTACTGAAGACTGCTACTTGGCCAAGGGGTACTCTCCCTTTATCTTGTAGTAGTAAAGTTGTGGATACAAACATAATTATGATAGACAGAAGGTTTGTGCTCCATCACTAAATTCACGTACTGAGATTTTAACTCACAATTAGGTCATGAGGCCTTTGGGAGTTAATTAGGTCACAAGAATGATGCTGTATTAATGAGATTATTGACCTTATTAAAAAGATATCAGAGAACTCTCTCACGTTCTTCTACTGTGAATACACCATTAGAACTTGCTAGTCTATAGCCAGAACCAACTTTCTGGAATGATTTTCAGAATTTTTATCTGCAAGAAATATAAAGAATAAATTGCATTATTTATAAACCAGGGATCTATAGTATACTCTTAAAGAAACACAAACTAAAGGTTAAAGATTTCCCAAGAAAAGGCAACATTTCCGTATTTTTTTTTTTTGCATTTAATTTGATATTTGAGTCCACGTTTGCCAATAGGATACAAGTAGATATAATGTTGTAACTTTGACTCATATTCAATTTAAAAGTTGCCAGTTTATCAAACCAGCACTCTATGGTGAAAGCATATTGTAACATAATTCTGTTTTACCAGAGTTTTAAAACTATTAGGGATTCCGTTGTTTTAAAATTAATGTAAACTGAGTGAATAAATTATTAGGATCAGGGTCAGTCTTAGGATTTTGTGCAAGAAAGGAACATACTACTCTTTAAATTGACCATATTGGTGGATCCTTATTACAATCTCCTGTCTTCACTCATTTTAATAGAAAATACTGAAATGTTACTGAGTAGAAGGATCAATGTTTTCAAGAGGTAAATGACAACAGGAACGGAAAGAGACCCCTGACCACTAGCTAAGGGGGTGTGGTCATATGGATGTGGCGGGTCCCACAAACCTCATGTATTTGGATGATGTGGAGTACCCACAAATTCTATGCGCAGTTGAAATGAGGGGACTGGTTGGGACAGGTGGATTACAGGTGTGTGATGGAAGGCAGGAGTGTGGTAGATACAGATTACACATATGGTGGATTAGGGACATGCACGAGATTATGGCTGTGTAGCACTATATTGGGCAGAGGATCTGAAGGCTCTGCTCTTCCTCCCTCCGTGTCTTGGCTTCCATGTGGCCTGCTGTGAAAAGCCTTCCCCCGGGTCCCCTCTGCCATGTGCTTCTACCATCAAGAGCTGCCCATGAATGGACTGTGGCCTTCTGAAACTGAGCTAGAATAAATCCTTTCTTCCTTAGTTTGTAAATGCCAGATATTGAATCACAGCAGTGAGAAGATGAGAAAGAATTAAGAAAAGAAACTAAAAAGTGAATTCAATCTAACTCTGAACTTAGAGACCTCAAGCAAAGGTAGGATGAGGGCCATTCAAAGCATAATCTTTAAAATAATGATGTGTAGCTTCCAGAGCTATTTGAAACTTCCTTTAGGGATTTACTTTTACAGTGAGCATTACCTGCCACTGAGCATAACCTAAGACCTTTTCAGATAAACTTAACTACTTTGAGAAGTTCCAGTTTCCCCTAAACCTGTTTTCTGTTTAATCTACAGATTAGTTTTGCCTTAAGTTGCACATTCAAGATGTCATTTCTTCTTCTTGTCTGTTTTCATTTAACACTGTGTCCAGCTAGTCTGTTGTCTAGGTTGCTGAGTATAACTTAGGGGAAAAAATATGAGGTTTACTTTTGTCTTCATGAAACACCACCTGTATTTCTTAATTTCTTTCGTGGCCTAGGAGGGGAGACGGGGTGGGGAAAGGTATGTTAGTCATATTTAAGGCAAAATATACAAATCAACACAGAAGAGGTAAAGAAATGAAAGGTAACAATGTGACATGTTGAGAGATAATAGATATAAATCTTACATAACAATATAGATTGACATTTTCTTCTTAAGAATCATCTTCATAATCTAACATCTGGATATTAGGAAAATTACTCCAGTATTCCCTCTATTAGAATTATTCGAGACATTACTGCATTTTTTCTCTGCATTGAACCAATAAAAATCAAATCTTCAACTGTTACTGACTCATACTTTTAAAATTCTCTTCATCAAATAGTTCATTTCCTTTGATTAATTTAAAATTAAATAGAAGCCTTTGTCTACTGTTTGATGATAATATTGTTTTCCATTTCTTACCGTATCAACGTGTTAAAACAAGAGTGGCTTCATCAACAGCCACTCACCTTCTGTGTTCTGGAATCAATATGGAGGCTCTGCTCCTCGTCCCCCACGTTGAGAACCACAGTTTATGTTCCTCCTGGTAGTTCCCTTCCACAGGTAGTGGTGAGTACTGTGGCCAGGACTATGGTTTTTCACAACCTGTTTATGCTAGCTCTTTGGAACGTGTTCATTTTTTATCTTTCGGGATAAACTAGGTGAAATCTATAAACACTAAATGTATCCCAAAAGATTTTATTCACTTGCATTATATCTTTTGCTTGGGAAAGAGACATCTCTCTACCCTATTCTACCGACATTGATGGCACATTTCCTCCACCGTGACAATATTCTCTTCCCACATTTGACTTTGGCTTGGTGTGACAGCCTCTGAAGAGCCTCGATGGAGATGACCAATCCACATCTGGCATTGAGGCAGAGTTAACAAGATTTCATGCACGTGATAGGTGAGCACTCACTACAGAGAGATGACGCAGCTTGGGTTTCATGGCGCTCATTTTCAATTGGTAGTCAACTGGTCATAGACAAAGTGCTTCCAAGGTTATGCATTGGTTAGTCTCTTACTAAGAAGATGTTCTTAGAAGCTTAAGAGAGTTATTCACTGTTTTTTTTTTTTTTTAACTCCTGAGGTCTGATGATTCAATTCTTTCAGATAAAATGAGAGAGCATCGATTTTCTAAGCCCTGATTTGGGCTGCTACCTAGAACTTTGAACCTTGACCTTGGCAAAGAGTACACATGCTGTAATATATCCCTTTGCTAAATTTACTTCCACTCATCACTGATCTGTATTGTTCTTCCAAATTTAGAAATAATATGATGTGTGATCCCATCTGCGTACTCTATTTTAATTGTTGTGGATAATGATTACATACTTTTTTTCTATTTGATTAGGGCAAGATGGTGAGCCTGTGATTGCACCAAATCATCATCTAGGATTTGGGGCCACAGGATCCAATTAGTTTCATTAGCTCAACAACTGACTTGGCCACCCAGAAAGAAAATGAATTTACTAACTTTGAGATGACTTCAGCTATTCTGCATGTCTTGTAAAAATGACGAATCACATGAACAGGGGACCCTAAGGTGAAGAATGGTTTTAATTCAAAGCATATTGAAAATTAAAATAAACCTCAGTGGGGCAAGTACCAGCATACCCCATGAGTAATGGGAGTGGTGTTTCTTTATCAATCATTCTTGTCTTTAGATATTTTATATTTTTTTCAGAACATCACTAACTAGACTCCTGAAATGAGATCCCTACAACCAACTCTAAATTACATTTGACAAACTAAAGAAAACCAGCTCCAAATGTTCTGTATGTTCTAATACACAGTAGTGTCCAAAGAAACACGACCAGCATAGCAAATGACAGCAGGGAACATGATCAGAATCTGTAATGCAAAATCCATACTCAGCGGTTAGCTTTTTTGTTTTTCTTTTATAATTAATGAGCACTGGAAAATTCTGTTTGTGAAGAAGTTGGATTAAAACCATAAATTATCACCGAAGCAGCCAGGTACAGGCAGAGCAGTAATATGCCCAGTGAGAAGTGGTTAAGCGTTAAAAGGTTGGAAGTGCTGTCACCCAATGACTTTCACTTAAATTTATATCTTCAAGGTTTAGATAGGTCTATTTGCTCCAATTTTCCATTATATTTTATGCTTTCCTTAATTGTTTTCCAATAAGATGCTTATTGTAGTTGGAGTCCTGTCAAGGAGTGTCTCCCCTTAAGTGTTTCCTAGGGCTCCGCCCATTCTCCATACATTTTGTTTTTTTAAATATTGGTGGTATCGAGGTGTTTTACTGAAGATGCTTCAAACAATTGGTAGTATTGAGGGGTTTTTTATTGAAGATTCTTAAATCAATGTGTGTCTCAGAACTGGAAATAATATGGTTGGGGTTGGCACCTTCAGTCTGCCTTATATCCCATAATTTAAACAATGTTTTTACTAGCTTACTTAGTATTTTGAAAAATGAAATATGGTCAGGGCAGGAAATACTTCCTAGGTTATTTTAATTATTTTTTCTTACATCTTTTAAGGCCAAAGCTCATTGGCCTATTTGCTTAGAAAACAAAAATCTCCCAACATTCTAAAGCAGAATTTTGAAAGTTTAATTTCTCTCTTTCATGTTATAAGTATTTCTTGTGTGTTATGTGTGAGATAATGTTCCTCGAACAAGGAATCAAATGGCAATTATGGAATTTATATTTTGGGGGGTGAAGCAGATGATAAATAATTCAACAAGAAAACATTGTAAGTGCTGGATTTCCTAAAGGATGAGACACGATATAGAGTAAGAAAATGTTTGGTGGAAGAATTGTCTGCTTAATTTATGATGGACTGAGTAGAGGATTGTAGAGAGGGCGTTGAAGAAGCAGGCTGACAACTGGGGAGGGCATCTGTGACAAGACAATAGTGGTAGAGACTACACGGCCACTTTCTCTGCTTAATCACCTTCTCAATACTTTATGCAAAGAAAATGATTTAACCCTCATTGGGACCCATTGAAATAGATGCAAATTATATGCACATTTGACAGATAGTCAGAGAGTGACAGGTAATCTACCTGAAACTAGTTGTCAAGGTTTTTAATTTAACAAATCAAGATTCAGATTTCATATTCAAAATTTTTCTAATATCTATCCAGAGAAAACAGAGGGAATAAGATTGCAAGAAAAGATTAATAGAGGCAATGGCTCTCCACCACCTGAGTGTGCCTGGGGAAGAACAGAGGAGGGGACAAACAGTGTCAAACAGGAGGGTTGGCAGGAGCAGTAAAGGAAAGGTGCAAGGGCAGACGTTTTAGGAGTTATTCTCAAGCCCATGAGAAATGTTGCAAAATTCCAGCAAGAAAAACACTGCTGTTTTAGGTTTTGAGAAAGCTAATTTCTGCTAGATGGATTTTAGGTGAGCTGAGAACGGAAAACTTAGGTGAGTGTAAACAGAAAATTTGGAGGATAACTGCTAGAGTCCCGTGATGGTGACCAGAGTGTGGTGTGGTGTGGTGTGGTGCAGCCAGGAGAAGTGTGGAATGGCATGAAATTAAAAGGGATTGGAAAGCTGACCTGTAGTGATCACATGGATTTCATGAACTGGGGAAGCAGGTTGAAAGAAAAACAAAAGACATCAAAGGAGACTGATATAGACTTGTTGAGTATGTCAATTAATCATTAAGACTATGGTCTCAATTCATAATTTAACATATCAAAAGGCATATTTACAAAGTTCCAACACAAATGTTAATACCTCATATTTCAGCAACTCTAACATTTATTTTTTAAATGTTAGTACATCTGAAATCTCTGTTCCTCTCAGTCTTGATAATTCTTTAAGTTGAATAAAGTATCATCAATTGAACTTATTCTTCTAATGGGAAAATTATTATCAATAGCACTTGGTAAAGTCAGAGTTTTTCTTTCTATATTCCTGCCCCTTTCCCCATGGGATCTCTACCAGAATATCCAGCAGCCTGTCTGATTCTGCTGTACTGTTTTATAAACACACATTGCATGCCTGTTGAGCTCTGGGTACTGGAGCACAGACGCTTTCAGAGCACAAGAGTCTTACTTCTCTGTGTTTCTGGTATTCCACAGAGTATCAGCCCAGAGTTAGAAATGAAGTAACAAGCTCAATAAATTACTCCTGAATTGATTTGACAGATGTCAGGGAGGTGTAATACCATCCAGTATTTCTTTTTGTAATGGGAGCTCCAGCTAAATTCTCATTTCTTTAGCCTCACTGTTTCTCTTATTTCTTTTCTTTTGGGAGAGCATGATAATTGGCTCTGAGAATAAACAAATAGTGTCTGTATGACCAAAATTTCATAGAATAGGAAGAGACTGGAGAAAATATTCTTTAAAGAAGTAATGAATGAAGACGGAAAAGGTTACTGAAAAAGAAGATGCAGATTTGAGCGACACCACCAGGGGATAAGGTATCCAAAGAGTTTTCTTTCCAGTTGAGATTTTTTTCTTTTATTCATATTTTAACACTAGTGTAATATTTGACATTACTAAACAGACACTGAATCAAAAACAAGAGAAGAAATTTAAAATACCATATCATAAAATGACTTTAAAAACATATTTTGTAGGGCTGGATGAATATCACAGTGGTTAGAGAGATTGTCTAGCAAGTCCAAGGCTCCAGGCTCAATCCCCTAGTTCCACACAAACTGGGCATAGTGCCATACACGAGTAATCTCAGCTCTTAGGAGGATGAGACCAGGAGAATTGTTGTGAGTTCAAGGCCAGCTTGGACTGTGTAATGAGGTTGGGACAAGCTGGGCTGCAGAGCAGTGAGACTGTGTTTCAAATAAATAACTAAACATAAAAATAAATAAATAAAAATAAACATTACACAGTATATTTGTTAAACAAATCTAGCAAAATGTTATATTTACAGTGTTTTCCTTAGTATGTAGAATATACATTCATATGTCTGTAGATAAAGTATATATCATGAAGACTATAACATCAATATAATGAATTAACAAGGAGAGACGCTTGTAGAACGTGAATACATGATTTTTTTTTTCCAGTGGCATGGTAGCCAATTAAGATAACTTGGTGAAAGAATGCAAGATAGATGGAAATTGATAAGTCAAGAAAGAACAGACTTTGGTCCCAGTGAAATTGAAGTAAAAAATTTAAAGGCATGCAACAACAACAGAGTTCATTAGCCTGCATACTTAGAAAGCTGATTTAAAAATTTAGACTCTCTGACTTTGATCCTGACTTAAAGCTGGACATTCCAAAGTAGCCAGACCTGGCGCATTTTGGATTCAGGTAATAACAGGCGGCAGAAACCAAAGTCTCTTTTTAAAACAAGTATGTCAACACTCACCTTCACTCTTCTAAGATACAGAATATTCAGAAGAATTGTTTTAAATTAATGGGTGCTACTTCTATAAATATATGAACATGGGATACGTGAAAATAGGAGACTTTTCTCATTCAATCACTCATGCCTGTTAAATTAGTACATTTTTGGTTGAAAGACCACTGTGATGGTTTAAAGAATGCCAGGCAGAATTTGCTGAATACTTTATAAGGTAAGTTGTAAAATATGATATGCTAAATATCTAAGTATATAATAAGAACTGTTATTAAGAATAATCAGAGTAAAACATCAGAATGTCTGACATGACTCAAAGGTCTGACACGAAGTGCAGTACACAGCAAGTCACAATTTTTTTATTGCTCCAACTTAGCCTTTCAGACTCTAAAAAAGACAAAATGATATGAATCCTACTACATTTATAACTCTTCAATATTTCGATAAATATATAATATATTATTTCAAAGAAGCAAAGTAAAAGTAATGAGTCTGCTCTGTATAGAGGTTTATAAACGTAGGAATGATGCTTTAAAATAAGTTTAGAATAATCATCTGTTTTCTCTCCCATCAATGCCCAATTCAGTCTGTTAAATGTAATCTTTGCTCATGGGGATTGTTGGAGAAATTTAGACAAGAGCAAAATGACACGAATCAAAGGAAACCGAAAGACTTTATAAAGGAACCAATTATATTCTAACAGTTGCAAACCAGGGATTTGGGGATTGTCGCTAACAGCTGGGTGCATGCAAAAACATAAGTTCTCTAGAAGTCAAAGAAAGATACGATTCAGAAGTTTCATAGAAAATTCAGGGTGTAACATCTATGAATAATCTGATCATTGAATCCTGCTGGAATGAGGATTCAACTATAAATGCCAACAAAAAGATTATTTTTGTTCATTTAAAAAATACCCATTACATTCTCTGAAGCTAGTCTAGTCGATTGACCAGTCTACCACACATCTACCTCCTCTGCTGTAGAGGAAGCAATCATTTATATTCCCTACAATAAATGAACAAAATTCTTCTTAGGTAATGGGTTTGTTTTAAGAGAAATAGACTTCCTACAATTATAGTGTAAAATTTGTCTATGTATTCCAAATCATTAAAATACCATTGTTTTTATTACTTGCTATCAGTGTGTAGCTTTTACAAGTAGTTATTTACACTGCATTCTTTTTTCTCTTTCCAAAAAAATCTATGAAAAACAAGTTTTATTCTTTTTCTGACACTTCTTGCACTTCATCCATTTTAACTTTGTAAGTTTCATATTCATTTTCTTATTTCAATATTGATCATGTTTACTTGTGTGTGTGATCTAATTAAGCACGGTACACTTTATCTATGGTTTGCTTTTAATGAAGTAAAGTTGACAGTATTTTTGTTGTTGAATTTCTGTTAATGTGGTTTATGATAGTCAAGTAGGATATTTTAAATTCCAATCAATACTTGGACAGAATTCATTGTTGCAGTTTCCCTATTATGATTAATCTTTTTTTTGTAATCCCTATTGATTATAGCCTAAACCTCTTAAGCATTCATAGATAACTCCGTAGTTTATTATACGTCATTGTCTTGTAGATGGCTTTTGTAAAGTCCCTCCAGACGTGCCAAGAGGGAAAACTTCCAAGGCCAGCTGCAGAGATGGTGTCTTGGGTCTCAGGCTCTTAAGTTGCCTTTCCCCAGAAACCACATTTATTATTCTTGACATATTCTCTTCTGCTTGTGACTTCTTTTTAAGTGAATTTACCTACTAGGGAAAATTTTCAGAGAGTTTATATATCAGTAAATATCATTATGTTGCTTTCACACTTGTAATGTGAGTGAGCAAACAATTATCTATTCAAATCTTTCCTAACAAGTTTGCAAAAGAGTATCTTGAGTGGATTCTAACACACCAAAGAAATACATCAATATCTGATCTCTGTCTATTACATTTATTTTAAAGTTATCCTTTGTTTTTTTAAAAAAACCTTTCCTCAATATATCTAAGTATAAAATGGGTCTTTTAGCATTTTTTTTCTATCTGAAACTTGGTTATAGCTGCAAGTTTTAGATATGTATCTCCATTCCATTTTGGAAAATAATCTTATATTGTTTCTTTGATAAATCTTTTGTTTTCTTTTTATTCTCTTGTTAGCATTAGTATTACTATTACCTAATACTCCTTTGAAGACAATTTTAAGTGTCCTGTATTAAGTAATTTTTAATATTCTATTTTTCTTTGTTTTTTAGTTTCTTTGATATCCATTGCAAATCTCAAGGAGTATTCCTACCCTTACCGTTGTTGTTCTAAGCCAGGCGTTTGTGCAGATACCTTGGTAGATTTTACTGAAGCTTCTAAGCATTCTCACTTATTTAGTTCATTTGTCATTGCGTTGAATTTTCGTTTTAAGTGCAATGCGTAGTTTTCTAGTTTCTCTGAAGATAGGACCAGAATTTTAAAAGTTACATTATTCTCTCCATTTACTCTGTTTCTTTGGAGAAAGTTTATTTACCTTGGTTCTGTGTTAGAAATGACAGGCTACAATTATATATTGGTTAGTTTTTTTTTTTTTCTGGTGCTAGGTATTAACTCTTCAATGCCTGTTCCTTACAAAGTGATACAATCAAGAAATTCAAAATGGAAGCTGGTTTGAAGGGAGGTCAAAATGAAAGTTGGCTTTCTTTCTTAAAGGTAAATGAGAAACTTGATATACAGTCTCACAGATTCCAGGGCAGAATATTTTACCCTGAGACTTGTGCATTCACCCGGCACAAGAAACATTTGTTATATTTTATTTTTGGAAAATAACTTGTAACAATATTTTTTATCTCAAAGACTAAATATATTTCAGGTTTTTATGTGCCACAGTTTATTCTAGACTTTGCTGATATAGCTATGAATATAAATATTATCCTCATGTTCTAAAAAGAAATACACACACACACACACACACACACACACACACACGCACACACACATAACATACACATAAACTCTCCCATTGCTTTGTCAACACTGATAAAGGGGGATGAGAAGTGTACGTTAGAGAGTGAAGTGGAGGTTTTGCTTTGCTGTGTGTTACTTAGTCTTTTCATTGATTGACATTGGTGCTTAGAGACTAAATATTTGGCTATAGGTTTTACTTCCTAAGACGTAAGTGAGCAAAAAAAAAAAAAAAAAAAAAAAAAAAAAAAAAAAAAAAAAAAAAAAAAAAAAGCTTTGCTGAGAAATTACGCTGTACTGGGGCTGGAGAAATGGCTCAGGCGTGAAAGCACGTGCCTCCCAAGCATTAAGTATCTTAGTTTGATTCCTCAGCACTACATAAGCCAGATATACCACTCCAAGCCCGGGGCAGGAGGATTGCCTTAATTCCAAGGCCAGCCTGGTCTCCATAGTGGATTCAGAAACAACCTGGGCTACAGACTGAGACCCTGCATCAATAAATAAATAAATAAATAAATAAATAAATAAATAGTGCTATTCTAAAGATAACTACCCCCAGAAGATTCACTTAGATCAGACATCTTTTAATACTTTTATACCTACCTAAAATTTGCAGATATTACTCATTTAATACTGACATGAAGATTATGGTGTAAATATGATTACAACTGCCTCTACATTTAATAAATCTTAGATTGAAAACTAAGGGTAAATGTAAAAATTATGTACCATACATAAATCATACTCCCTTACAATGATTAAAAAACTTACTATGTTGTATAAACCTATATTAGCTTATACAATATATGGTTATGATACAATAACTAATCAATATAGTGTGTTTTGAATTTTGTTAGATACTGAATGTTATAGAAGATAATTTTCACCTTTCCATGAAGTCCATTTTTTTTTACTTTGAATATGTACCCTACTGCTATTAATACTTAATAAAAAGAAAAAAGATACATTTATATATATTTCAGGAAACTATGATAGAGAGGGTTCCTGTAACTAGGCGAATGGTTTCCGTTGACTACTTAAGAGCTAGTGGTATTCCAATGCATGGAGATGAGCAAGATTTTGTATTCTAACTGCATTGACAAAAGACCATGAGACAGAAAAATCAAAAAAATCACTTCAGAAACAGCAAGTCAACCGGAGCAGGCTGGTATTCATAGCTGAGCATGGGGGAGAAACCTGAAAAAGAAGTTTAGAGCCAAAGCAGTTTAGCATTGAAGACTAGAGGTCTTAGGATTTAACAATAGGATATCAACAGATGCTTGTTAAAAGCCTAGTAAGGAGCCAAGCTGGCATTTTATGAAGGTTTTCCATGGTTAAACTAATTCAGATGCAAAGTCATTAAATACAAAAACATCTGAAAATTTTATTCCTGTGGAATATATATATATATATATATATATATATATATATATATATATACATACACATACACATTTTACACATTCTGGGATGGACTCTCTGTCTGGATTCCAGTTCATCGCTCCTAACTGTTTTCTTTATATATTCTAGCGAAACATACCGAATGACCGAATGGTGTGGCCAAGGCATTAAAGTGAAAAAACACAGCCTGGAAGTCTGGTTTTTTGACCCTGAATCCTCAACTCTTCCCTAAGTAACTTTGCATTGTTGAATAGAAAGTGGCACTAGCCAACCTAGTGCATAATAATGTCACGGACACAAATAGAATCTCCTCCAGTCTTAAGAAGCAGAAAATTTGCTTCTGAAGGGGCTTATGGGATTCTGTGTGCAGATCAATACATTTAATTCTTTGAAGAAATTACAATGCTGGTATGAAAAACTAAAAATCCTAACAAATTATTTAAAGTATCTCATCACTTCCTTTTTATAATTTTTGAGTGAATATTTTATAAACAAAGTTTTTTTTGTGCTTATCTTGTTTTACATATTGCTACATGGAGTTTCTTATTTCAAATTTTTCTTACCTGTTTGTGATTTCTGCTTCCAGCCTTCTATGATTTCAGTGCAAATGGTTTACTGATATCATGACTTTTCTTTTTTTCCCTATTCTCTATAGAATTTTTGCTTAAAATTAAAATTACTTGTGAATATTTAGTTAAAACTAACTATTATACAATTGGATCCTAAATGCTTTTTTAGATGGTATTATTTTCTCTGTGGGCATCTCTATTCTCTCTCTCTCTCTCTCTCTCTCTCTCTCTCTCTCTCTCTCTCTTATTTATTTAGTCAGCATCTCACTTTCTCTGTGGCTGGTCTGGTCTTGAACTCATTGGTGTAGCCCAGGCTGGGCTTGGACTCAGGACAATCTGCCTGCCTCAGCCTCCCAGTGTTGGGATTATAGGTGTTTGCCGCCACACCCAGCTTTATGTGGTGCGGGGGAAACAAACTCAGGTACGTCCTTGCAATAGCAAGGCAAGCGCTTTAACTGCTATGCCATTCCTCCAGCCCTGGTATCTTTATTCTTTTGGCAGTGATCATTCATTTGTATTTTTTCACAAGTGATTCATTTTTAATTTACATTATCTAATGAAGTATGAAGTTTTATAATATTTCTAGTTTCTCTCTTTAATTGTTGACATTATAACTAATTTTATCTGCATCACTGGCATTAATATTATTTTCATTTATTTATTTATTTATTTATTTATTTATTTACTTATTGAGACAGTGTCTCACTATGTAGATTAGGTTGGTTCTGAACTCACTGTGGAGTCTAGACTGGCCTTGGACTCAGAGCAATCTGCCTGCCTCAGCCTCCCAAGCTCTGGGGTGACAGGCATGTGCCACTACACCTGGCTTATTAATTTTATTTTTAAAAGAAATTATTTAACCTCCATTAAAGTTGTTTCCTTCTCTCTTTATTCTTCCTTTCTTTCTTTCTTTCTTTCGTTCGTTCATCCTTTCTTTCTTTCTTCTTTATTTTTGGTGTTGAAAATGAAACCCAGGACCTTTGTACTGTGCTACAAGACAGGGTCTTGCTGAATTGCTATATTGCACTGAGTCGACTTGAACTCGCAATCTTGCCTCGAACCCCAGAGTGCTGGAATTACAGGTGTGCACGCTATTTTCTTTCATTAAATTCTGCAAACATTATTTTTCTTTCCTTTTATTCCTACCCCACTATTTTCCCTTTCTTTCTTTGTTTTTTTCTTTCAAATAATTCCAAATCCTTTTTTTTTATATTTAAAATTGGTTAGTCATTTCAATCATTTAATGTTTAATCATTTTTTAACATTAATACTTGAAATTAGCATTTTTTTGATTACCAACTTCCCATCACCTAAGTTTTAAATACATCAATTTTCTTATAGACCTTTTATTTATCATATCTTATGACATTTAATTCATGGCTTATTTGAAATTATGCTTTTGTTTAATTTTAAATTCCATGCTATGTGTGATTATTGACTAAATTATGCAGTAGGGGCTGTGCAATTTCAAACTGTAAAAATCTATGAGACTTGGTATATGGCCTTGCACACTGTAGATTTTAATGTTTTTCGTGTATTCTCCAGTTATTGGTTGCAATTTTCATGTATATTCCCCAAATAAGGTTAAATAAGAGAATAGTTTACATCTTTAAAATTTATAATTATATTTATTTCCTAAATTTAGGAAATGAGATGAAATTTTTTGAATTTCACAATTCTGTCAGTTTATATTCAAGGTATCTTTGAGATAGTTTTCAAGTGACTATAAGTTCAGGTATATGCTTTTATCATAATCCTGAAAAGTTGAAACTTTTAACAATATGAAATAATGTTTTTTTTAGTATTTAAAGTCTATATAATTTACTATTAATAACTCTTCTTATAGTTACACTAACATTGTTAGCATTAGTATTACTATTACCTAATATAAAATTTTAAATAATCATTATTTCTGTATTTTAGATGAATTTAGCATAAAACTTTGAATATTTTCAGAATCCTCTGTTATTTGTTTCTTAATTATAATTTTATTATTCTATTACCAGTGAATCAAAGCCGTCAGAGTAGAATGCTTATGAAAGCAAAGCCAAAAGGCAAACAATCTGACTTTAATTCCAGGTTTGCCATTTATTAGCAGAAGTATTACCTTCAGAAAGCCATCAAATTTTCTACATCCCTTAATCATTTGCTAACTTGGACTTAACTAGCAATTTTATCATTGGGATATTGTGAAATTTAAATGTATGAATATTTGTAAATTCATTTTAAAAAAGAAATATAGTAGGTACTAAACAAATGTTTGAGTTTATTGTATTTGAATTATATTTTCCAATTTTTAAGTTTTGCTCATTGGATGCATTTTATTTAATGAATTTTTAATTCATTCTAATATTTATCTTCTTTTCATTGATTCTTTTAAAATCTTTTAATTACTTCATTATATTTTTAAATGTCTCCTGGCTTAATACTTTAAAAGTTCATCATGATTTTCCCAGTAAACAATAAAAGTGTCTAATTAGGATTTTAATATATTAGCAGAGGAAAGAAATCATCTAGATGACTCACTAAAATCCAGTGGTATTCATAGTTAAATTTCTTGTTTGGCAATTTCCAATGTGTAAGATTATATGTCTAATTATTTCTGTTTTTGAAAACTCACTGTAACTTATTCTTCATCATGCTGGCATAGACATTAAAAAATACTTGAGAAATAAAAATAATTTATATTTTACTAAAGGAAGTGAGAGGATTGAGAAAAAAATGACTTAATGATGAATTATGAACTGAACTTAAAGCAAAATCTGTCTCAGCTCCCTTGCTTCTGCCCTGTTGGAGTAGACACCACAATGAGTAGGCAAGGATAAGAAAGTACAAAGATATGCATGGAGTGTGAAAGCCCCGGATGTCATCATAAAGAGGAGACTAAGGCATCCTGCCTCTCCCCCACACACCCTCACTGTTGGGGGGAAAAGTAAGCTGACGACCTCGCAGGGGTTCTATTGCCACTAAAATTGTGTGTAATCTTTAACACAGGAGAGTGGGCATGTTCTCAGAAGAAATAAAGTCAATATGCCAAAAAGACACATGCATATCCATGCTTACAGAAGCACGATTCATAATAGCCAAATCCTGGAAACAACCTACCTGTCCATCCATAGAAGAATGGTTAAAGAAAACGTGATACTTGTAAATAGTGAAAAAGAAAGACAGATATGAAGCTTTGAATGAAAATGGGACCACCTCGAATCAACAATGCTCAGCGAAATGGGCCGCACAAAAAAGACTCTATAGATGGTATGCCTCTCATAAAATCCACACAATATTGGCACGAAAATGCCCCAACATGAGGACAAGTTAGAAAGAGGGACAGTGGCCAGCAAGGAAACGGGTGAGGTTGGGCAGAGATGCTCATAGATTCCTCAATAATTCACACTATATATATATATATATATATATATATATATATATATATATATATGCAGCAAGATAGTTAAAATTACATACAAAATATCATTTTTTAAATTCCTGAATCATGCACCCCTTATTGTATTGAAGTCTGAGATTCATTTGAAATTTGTGAATAATCTTTGATATGTATGCTTTTAAGTCATAGCTGCCTTCTCCATGCTCAATATTGTTCAAATCGTGACTTCCAAATAATGAAGCAGAATTTCAATTAAAAACAACAACAACAACAAAAGCCCAGGATGTCTCTGAAGTCTTCGCAGACCTCAAGCTGAGATTGGAGAGTTGTGTAGACAGTGAGTCTGTGTTGAAGAAAGTCAAAATGATGCAGATCTTAGCCACATGACTGGCCCCGGGGGTTCTTTCATTTAGAAGTTGAAAAGTGAAAACTTCTCAGGAAAACACCTACAAGTATAAAAATCACTAGTAGAGTGAATATACAAATAAGTAGGAAAGATACCCAACTTTATCATTATAGAAAAACACCAACCTGCAGAGATGAACAACAAGAGAGGAAGAAAGGAGCGAAGGATGTACAGAGTAGCCAGGACACACAGAACAAAACGACAAGCATGGGCTGCTACTTGCTAGTAGTAACCTTGAATGTAAATGAACCGAGTTTTCTATTTAAAATGCATAGAATGGCTGAATGGAGAAACGAGGTAGAGAGACTTAGGAAGAAAAATAGGAAACCCAGAAGTGCGCTGTACACAAAAGTGCGCAAGAAACATCATTGTTAAAGACATACACAAAAATATGCAAAGCAAGTAGAAGTTAAAAGAAAAGAAAAGAAAGGAAAAGAAAAGAAAAGAAAAGAAAAGAAAAGAAAAGAAAAGAAAAAGGCCACACCATGGTATAGGCATGCTATCCTACCACTCTGGAAAGCTGGAAGGCTGAGTCAAGAGAGTTAGAGGATCACAAATTCAAGCCCAAACTGCCTGGGCAACTTGGTAAAGGATTCATCTCTTGAATCAGAAATCTAAAAATCCCATCCTAACAACTATTATTTTAGGGTTTTTTTTTTAATGATGTTTCTGATGGTTTGGCACAGTTAGATATGCTCGTTACTTGTGGGGGTAGGGGTTATATACACAGTTACTTTCTAGTTAGATTGTGCATTACAAAAACAATATGGTACTGGCACAAAAACAGACGGATAGACCAGTGGAACAGAACTGAAGATGCAGAGACAAATCCAAATACCCTCAATTACTTAATCTTCGATAAAGGAGCCAAATGCATACACTGGAAAAAGGACAGTCTGTTCAACAAATGGTGCTGGGAAAACTGGACATCCACATGCAGAAGAATGAATTTAGTCACACACCTGTCACCAAGCACCGACATCAAATCAAAGTGGATCAAAGACCTAGACATTAAAAGTGAAACACTGAATCTCCTAGAAGACAAATTAGGCAAATATCTAAAAGGCATAGGGATAGGCAAAGACTTCCTTGACAAGACACCAGGAGCAAAAGAAATTATCCCTATTATTAGCAAATGGGATCTTGCCAAATTAAAAACTTTCTGCACAGCAAAGAAAACTACCAACATTGCATGATGTGGATTTTTAAAAACCACCTACATCTAATTTTCAGGACTTTTTGAAATTGTAGAATTAAATATTTTTAATGTACTGAAACTCTCTCTCTCCAGTTGAATAATTTACCTAAGAAGTCGTAAAATATTTTTCCAAGACAGTATTTTATTGTTGCTTTCATTAAATGAAAAAATAGAACGTTGAATTTATTTTCTTGCTCTGTATGTTGGGATATATACCACAGTAATTAAAAGGGACCGGAGCTAAACTTTAAACGTGGAAAATATCAGGACTATTTCGGGATGACAAAACCAATTTGATGCAGGAAAGAAACATGGCTTCATAAGGTTATTTTGTATGTTCTTTGTGAAAAAGACTTCACAGGCAGAACTTATTTATGTATTTGAAATTGAATCTAACTGCTCACTTCGGGTGTCTCTCCATAGGTGCCAAGTATAATACATCAATATCTGAGCAGCCCAGTGCCCTGAATTCTTCTGCCTGACTTGCTGAGCTATCAGGAAAAGTGCGCAGATTTCAGGCCAAGGTACTCACAGGTTGTGGCACATGTTCTTTCTTTCTTTCTTTCTTTCTTTCTTTCTTTCTTTCTTTCTTTCTCTCTTTCTTTCTTTCTTTCTTTCTTTCTTTCTTTCTTTCTTTCTTTCTTTCTTTCTTTCTTTCTCTCTTTCTTTCTTTCTTTCTTTCTTTTTTTCTTCAGCTCATTTTTTTTCTTTTGTCAAAGGGCCATGGTTTGGTTCAGTAGTAACTGATAGATCCAGCAATCAATAGTTCTTAGATTATTCGACAAAAGGTGAGAGAGGGAAAACTCTTTGGTTTCCAGTACAGAAATCTTGATAACTTATTTGAATAATGGTAGACCTCTAATAAGTTATATTGTGTTATTTCTAAAGGAAGACACGTGAAGTTAAACTAGGCTCAATGTTCTCCGTTTCTGACCCATTTCTTTTGCCTAATTGACTGAGAAAAATTTATAAAATCTCCTGAGCTTTTGCACTTTACCTGTGACATCCATGTGTGTTCTTCACAATATGTTTTTAAACCTTAAAGTATTTAACTTCCCTGTCTCCTTCCCAAGTAACCATGACAGTGACTTGCTTTGCCCAATAGAGGAGCTGCATCGGCTTCCTGAGTGGAGCTGGACGAGGTGGAAGGCACGGCTCTATATTTGTTCCTGCTGCTTATTAAGCCTGATTGGGAATATATTTTAAGTTGGAACCTCTGATATCCAATGTAGAGCAACTCTAATAAGCAAAATCTCAGGCTAGGTGTGAGCAGATATAAGAAATATATTTTTGTTATCTTCGTGGGCTAAGATTTTTATTTTCCTTAACTCAGCTTCATTGTCTTGACAGATACACTGTGTTCTCCCAGAGTTAGCACAATAAAAAAATGAAGAGTCTTGAAGGTGCACTAGTACTCTACGACGTAGCTATGTGAGCAAATCGGGCTTTATTTATGTGAAGTTAAATTGAGAGAAATTGGTTGTTGCCAGTAGCAACTTGCTCTTATTATTAACCACCCAAATGATATTAAGAACCCAAAGCCTGCTCGCTAGTCAGGGAGCCAGAGAGTCTACTAAATATTCATGCTGCTTGTCTCTGCTGAGTCCCAGCGTAGCTTTGATCATTCTTCCTCATGGAAATCTCCGTGGTGTGGGAGCCTGTGTGTATCCCCCTGGAGCAGTGCTGTTTTCCTGGTGTGTCCGGGGGATTCTGTTCCTACCTCCTGGACTCTCACCTTCTTTAGTTCCTGGCTGTCCATCTCAAGCCCTCTCTTTAAGTCTGAAATATCATCCTCTCTCCCTCTTGCTAAGCATTTCCTTTCCACCAAAACTAAACATAGTTTTAAAACAGCTAATTGTGGAGCCAGATTGGCTGGACCCAAATATGGGCTCTGCTAATTGCTAATTTTAGGACTTGAACAATTTCATAATTTATGATGAGAGAATAGTACCTTCTAGACCATGGGGGGGGGGGGTTCTGTTCAAGAGTAGATGACATGATCAACTTTAATACATTTACATAATAAGAATTGTAAATGTGTAAAACCACATAAACCTCAATACTTTGCCCATTGTATTTTTAGAGACTCTCTCTCACATAATCTATACTAATGCTAATATCCATTAATTTTCTCTTTCTTAAGATTTGAAAAGAATGTCTTAATATAAATGAAACTTTTCCCAATCTACTTTCTAGTCTTTGTCACAGAACACCCCCTTCCCTTTTTAATATGTATCAATAATGTGCTGTCTAAGTACAGGACAAACTACCTATCTTGGACAGTATCCTCAGGTGAGAACATATGCTTTAGGTTGCTTTGATTCAGAAAAGCAATGCATACCTACCTAATTGTTTCATATTCCTTTATTTGAGCAAGTTTTAAATAATTAAGCAAAATTCATTATTTTGTTTTACAGTTAAGTTCTTTATAATTGGCAAATAATACGTCAAAATCTTTGGTCAGTTTTTCAATCAATTTTGTATGTTCAATTTCTAGACAAGGCTTACACAGTAATTTAATGTAATATTGTTCCAAAGGGAAAACTTTTATTTTTTCTCATATTGTATTTTGTTACATTTTATTCTATTATTATTATTTTGTTTTGTTGTGGTTTTTTGTTTGTTTGTTTTTCTTTTTGAGACAGAGTCTTGGTCTGTAGCCCTGACTGATCCTGAACTCACTATGTAGCCCAAGCTAGCCTTGCAGACGTAGCAAACCTTCTGCCTCAGCCCTCCCCATTACTCAAATTACAGCTGTACACCATGAAGCTCAGCTTTCTGTGGTACTAAGAATTTAAACTCAAGGCCTTCTACTCTTCCTTGTCTTTAACCACTGTGCCGTTCCTTCAGATCTAGTTTGTTAAATTTTAAATTTTGTATGCATTAATTTCTTTTGAAAAAAAAATTTTTGTCCAGTTGAAAATCATTCCAGGGCTGGGGGCCCAGCTCAGTGGTTAAAGAACTTGCCTCATTGTCGCAAAACCCTGGATTTATTTCCCAGCATTACACGTGTTGAAACACGACTGTAATGCCTGTACTCAGGAGGCTGAGGCAGAAGGATTGCCAGGCTGCATAGTGAGTTCATAGTGAGCTCAGAAACAGCCTGCAGTAGAGAGTAAGACATTATCTAAAAAAAAAAGAAAGATCATTCTGATCTTGAATTTGGAATTGAGTTAAAATGAAATATTAAGAAAAATTTTCTATCATTGGTCTTATAAATTGTTCTTCTCTGAGTGATTTGACTTAAAGTTCTTCAGTGTTAGATGTAAAGGAAACACTTGCATTACAGATTATGAGCTACATATCTGGTATATCTGTTGTATAAAATAATGTAAACATAAAAAGTATATAAGATATTAATTGACAAAACTCAGGAATCAGACATATATCATAGAAGTCCTCTGTCTACAAGGAAGAACACCTTGAGGTGGCAGATACTTTGAAAATACAAATCAACTTTCTATATTCAGAGGAAAATTATAATGAAGTTACATAAATAATCTCACATCACCATTCAAGTAGCCATGTTACAATGCTGGGTTGTCACGTGCACGTCTCACTATCTTCCAAGAAATCAATAGAGATGTTACAAGAAATAAGATTGCCCTGTAAGAAAAAACATCCCCCAGAATATATTTTCATCTCTCAGGTTTTGTGCTATGCAACCTTTAGGTTATAATTATTGTCCAGAAAACTTGTAAAGATGGAATCATTCTCAGTTGGTCTTTTTCTGGGCTCCAGAGTAAACTATGCTGTTATCTCACCAATAAGCATTGTTTAGCATGGTTTAGCATGGTTCAGTACTCCAAGTTCAATCTTTAAATAGAGTTTTAGAGAAGAACATGGAAGAATTTGTTTGTCAGTGTGTTTGCTTTACTTTCCAAAAAAGCAGGCCAAGTTTAAGCTGAAAACAGCAAATATATATATATATATATATATATATATATATATATATATATATACACACACACACTAATACACCAGGGTTTATGTGTATGGCTATTAGTATCATTGCAGAAGCAGACATGTCAGCTTGTGTTTTTACAACAGAACGTGTTTAAGGTACAAAACTCAAGGTCTATGTCACATCAAGGTGTGGTCTTACTAAAATCTTTGTGTTTCCACATTCTTGGAAACAGACAAAAATGACACTAAAAAGCATTTACACAAACTGCAGCTCAGTATTTGTTGACTCATCTAAATTATCCTAAATTTGGCTCAATTCGCAAAATTGAGCAAAGATATTCTGTTTTTTCCCCCATTTGGGTGCCACAAAGAAAGGAATAAAAATTCTTAATAGATAATAAGATAATAACATCTGAAGCCATATTTTCCACAGTTTTCAAATTTATTCAGAAGAATAAGGAAATAAGACAAAATGAATAAAATTATACTTTCCTGTAGGCAGGAGCCACCGGAAATAGCCTACACTTGTCAGTTAACTATTCTCAGTATGCTTATCATCTGAATTATAAGATCAAAGCAGGTTCTGGGGAGTATTAAACTGTACTGAAAACTGAAAAGTAGGTTTACAGAGAACCAAACAGGGCTTTTGTAATTCCAAAGGGAAACAACAGAAAGAAGAATACAACATGTCATTGAAAGTAAAAGAGTAGATATCTCAAAGAAAGATGAATGAACTGAAACATCAGTCAGGTGAAAATGTTCAAAAAGAAGGCAATGCATGAAACAGATACCAGAAGGCAAGGTTATATATTAGGGAAGTCTTACTAGTAATTATTTGGAAAATTAAAATAATATGAGAGGAAACAGTAAAAAATATATACAGAGAAAATATAGATTTCCAAAATGTATTAAAGAAATCTAAGTGCATTGTACTAGTTGAACTTTTTGCTTCTAAAATAAAAATACCTGACACCCCACATCTCCAAGGAGGAGAGGCTTATTTTAGCTCGTCGTTCGAAAGGATTAAGCCCATGTTCGGCTGTCTCTAAGGCACATTGTGGTTTAAAAGCAAGGTGGAGCAAAGATGCTCACTTTGCTGCAGGTAGGAACCAGAAAGCAAGGGAAAGGATCCAAAAAGAGAGAGAGTCCCTGGGACAACCTCCTCCAACTGGAACTTACCTTCTAAGAGCACATTTCCTAGCAACTACTTAGTATATTAACTTCGTGAGCCCATCACTTACTTCAGGTGTTTTAATATTTTCAAGCTGAAAATGAAGTTTCATCAGTACATTCAGAATTAAGAAATCAAATTGAAACAAAAAACAGACAAAAAATGAAAAAGAAACCACATGCATAAACCATCGCTAAAACATTACAGAATTACCTATGAAAAATGTGTGCAATTTCAATAAATTAGACGAAAATGGAGACTATTTTAAAGGAGAAATGTTTAGAATGGCGAATAAATTTAAAACCAAGAAAATGGAACACAAATCTACAATATGCTAAAACAACATAATGTTGACCTTCCCCCCATACATAGGGAAGACACTGAGAACAGCTACATGGAAATAGGTGTAGAAGACAAACTATAAGAGGCAGACTTCTAAAAACTCAGCACAAACCTGAAAAAAAAAAAAAAAACATCCAGGGAGCCCTCACACTTCTGAAAATGATTCCACATTGTCTCTAATGAGGATGTGACATCATGATAAAAATTGTTTGCTTTATGACCAGGGTATCATTTAGTGGCATGTGTTCATTTCCTGTAATGCTGATTGACTCACTACCAACACACAATATTTTCACTTCTAGCTTCAAAGAGTTTCATTCTATTTGCCATTAATGTCCGTCCACCACTTTTAATATAGAACTTCAAAACTCCCATTCCCCCAGAGTCCATATTATGGCTATCCTAGGGTCAGACTCTTCTATAAGAGGGTCTCTTCTCACCCTTTTTTTTCCAGTACTCCTAACAGTTTTGCCTTCTCTCTGTAAATAAACAACATGTATTCTTCTTCTAGATACAAAAATCAAGAAACCGTAGCGGATCTGGGAAAAAAATAGCCTGATCTAACAGAATGTTTCACCCAACGACAACAGAATATGTTTTTGGCAACTCATAGGATATTACCCAAAATTAACCATATTCTAGATCATA
This sequence comes from Ctenodactylus gundi, assembly GCA_004027205.1. Classification (NCBI taxonomy): domain Eukaryota; kingdom Metazoa; phylum Chordata; class Mammalia; order Rodentia; family Ctenodactylidae; genus Ctenodactylus; species Ctenodactylus gundi. The sequence goes on from PVKB01002904.1 coordinate 88,479, forward strand.
AAACATGCTTAAACAAATAATAAGATTTAAAATGATCTGATGTATGCTATAAGATTATGGGAGAATGAAGCCAGAAACCAATAGCAATAGAAACTACGGATTATAGAAACAGAGAGAAATGCACTACTGAATAAACAATAGATCATAGAGGAAATTAGAGAAGACATTAAAAAATTTCTACAGAGAAATGACAATGGAATCACACTGTACCAAAAGTGGCTGAGACACAATGAAAGCAATATTAAGCAATATTTTTATGTACACATAAAAATCTGGGCATTTCCAAATAAACAATGTTGTTCAATAATTTAAAAAAATTAAACACGAGAAGAATCCAATCCTACAACAAATGGAAAAAAATAAATTATAGAGATCAAAGCAGAAATTAATGAGAATGAAATAAAATATACAAAAGACCATGGAAACAAAATGTTGGTTCTTTATAAAATATTCTGGTAGAATAAAAACCAAATCAATAAATCTCAAGCTGTGGTATTTATACACAGTGGAATATTATGCATCTATAAAGTCCAACAGCGTGGAGGCTTTTACAGGCAAATGGAAGAAGCTTGAGAACATCACGCTTAGTGAAGCGAGTCAGAAGCAGAAGGTGAAACATCGAATGGTGTCTCTGATAGGAGAGTCCCAGATCACAACTATATCATGGAACTTAAAATGAAAAACAAAGTGAAACAGGGGGTAGGGTGGGGAGGGATGGAAAGATGGGTATGGGGAGGGACAAAAAGAAAGTGGGAAAGTCCTTGTCACTTTGACAAGATATGTAGGTGCACAAAATGCTCAACTTCATTGTAAACCTTAAATTTTGCACTTATACATAACAATAAAATGGCGAAAAAATCTCAAGCTAAACTCATAAAAACAAGGAAAGAAAAAACTCATACCACTGCAATTTGAAATAAAGGTGTCATTATAACATACAGTACTGAAACACGGATTATAAGAAGCTACTTTGACAAACTAAACTCTAAAAAATTAAAGAATCTGGAATAGCTGAATTTTTTTAACACATCTCAACTCCCACAGTTGAATCAAGGAGCTATAAATCACTTCCAACTAAGCAGTATCCAAGCACTTTGTTAATTCACAGAATTCTACGAGAAATTCAGGAAAGGTTTAGTACAAGCATTCATAGAATTCTTCCAAGACATTGAAAAGGTAGAAAAGTTGCCAAATTTAATTCTCTCAGCCAGCATAACTTTAATACAAAAACTAGAAAAAAAAAACTAAAAGAAGAAAACCTAAGGTCCAATTTCTCTAACATAGATGCAAAAATACTCAACAAGATATTCTGGCAGAATGAAACAAATCATCAAAAAAGATCAGACATGGCAACCAAGTGGTCTTTATCCCAGGGATGTAGGGATGGCACAACCTATGCAAATCAGTAAATATAGTACATCACCTTAACAGAAGCCAAGGTAATAATCACGTGATCATCTCATTAGCTTAAAAAAAAAGCCTTTAACAAAATTCCACATCCATTCATGATAAAAAAAAATAGATGAAGAAAATAGGAATAGAAGGCCCATGCTTACAACTGAGTCAGGCTGTCTACAGCAAGCCCTTTGCTAACACTATTCGGAATGCAAAAAATATATATTTTCCCTAAAATCTGAAACCAGAGAAGGATGCCCAGTCACTCTTTTTGTTCAACATAGCCCCTGAAACTCTCACCAAAGCAGTCAGGAAAAGGAAAAAGTAAAAGAAATCCTAGTAGGAAGGGAAGAAATTTAACTAGCTCTATTTGCAGATGACATAATTCTCTATATTATTGATCAAAAAACTTCACTAGAAGTCTCTTACAACTAATAAATAAATTCAGTAAAGGAGAAAATTTAAAAATCAATACTCACAAGTCAATAGCACTCTTACATACCAATAACAAACTCAATGAGAAAGAAATGTAGAAATCATCTTAATTCACTGTAGGTCCAAAAACTGAATGTTTAGGAATAAACCTTATCAGAGAAGTAAGGAATCTTACCAGTGATAGCTACAGAGCTCTAAAGAAAGAAACTGGGCAGGACTTTAGAGAATAGAAAGGACCCATATCCCTGAACATGCAGAATTAATATTGTCAAAAGGGCCAGCCTCCAAAATCGTTGTGCAGTTTCAAAGCAATAGCAATCAAAATATTCATAGTATTCTTTACTGAACTGGGAAAAATGCTAATAGCTTTATAGAGCCAGAAAAGGCCAAGAATTGCTGGAGTAATTCTGTATAACGTGTGCAAAGCAAGAGGTATCACAATTCCAGATATCCAATTAGACTTTAAAGTGACAGTGATTAAATCTACATGTTACTGGTACAAAAACAGACTTACATAAGTGGGGTAGATTTGAGGATACAAAGAAAAGCCTCAGATTAAAACTGAAACTTTGAACCCTTTGGAAGAAAATTATGCAAAATGTCTAGAAGACATACCTGTAGGCAAAGACTTGCTTAATAAAACACCAAAAGCAAAAGAAATATCCCCAGACTTAACTAATGGGACTATTTCAAATTTAAAAAGTTTCTGCATGTCAAAGGGAATAATCAACAGAATAAAGACAGAACTGACACAATGGGAAGACGTATTTACGACCTGTACCTCAGAAAGGAGGCTTATAACTGGAATAGATGAGGAACTTAAAAAATAAACCTTTCAAAAATCAATGATCTGTTTGAAAAATGAGCAACAGAAATGTATAGGAGGTTCTCAGATGAAGAAGTTCAAATGGGCAGTAAATAAATTAAAAGATGTCCAACATCCTTAGCCATTAGAGAAATACAAATCAAAACATCACTAAGATACCACCTAACCCAAGGAAGAATGGTGTATGTCAAAAAAACCAAAGAGCAATCGGTCCTGGTGATGCTGTGGAGAAAGAGGAACCTCTTACATCGCTGGTGAGAATGTAAATTGGTACAAGCACTATGGAAAGCAGTTATGGAATTTTCTCAAAATATTGGAGACAAATATCCCCTTTGATCCAGCGATACCTGTTCTGGAAATTTTCCAGGAGCTAAAAGTATCATATAACAGAGGTACTGTACACCCATGTTCATAGTAGCATAGGTAACAATAGCTAAAATGTGGAAGACACCAAAATAACCATCAACAGAGAAATGGATGCATAAATTGTGGCATTGGTACTCGATATAATACCTGTAAATATCTGTAAAGAAAGATAGGTTGGAGGATTTTGAAGGTAAATGGATGAAACTTGTGACCATCATACTCAGCGATGTGAGTCAGATGCAGAAGGTTAAATATCAAATGATTTCTCTACTATGAAAAGCCAAAATCCCAGTCATTTCATAGAACTGATTACTAGAAACTAGTGGGAAAGGGTAGGAGGTGCGAGAATCAAAAAGAAAAGGGGAAAGATTGGTGATTTTGTCCTGATATATATAAGCACAAAATACTCAAGACCAATGTAAACATTATGCATTGCATACATACATATCAATAAAATGGGGGTATTAAAAAAAGACCAACCTGAGCATCTTTAGCTACCTGATTTTTGGCAAAGTGATCAAAATCATTCATTGGATAAAAGAAGTTTGATTTAACAAATAGTGTTGGGGAATAATGGATATCTATCTGCAGAAGAATAAAGCTAGAACTGCATCAAATGCCCTAAAAACAAATCAAAATGAGTCAAATAGGTACTAAGACAGAAACACTGAACTTCTTGGAAGACGAGATAGATACATCACTGGGGGACATCAAGAAAAGAACAGAATGAACAAAATGACAATTGCATAAAAATAGAGTCAAGAATGTACCAGTAGGAGTACATCAAATTAAGAAGCTTTTGCACAGCAAAAAGAAAATGTTCAACCCTGTGAAGAGAGAGCCTATGGAATGGGAAATATTTTTTGTCATTTTTTTTCCTAAGATGATCAATGATGAGAATGTGTAAATAATTAAAAAAAATCTTCCCCCTCCCAATAAGTAAGCCTATTAGAAAATGGGCAACGAATAAGCCAGGCATGGTGGTGCATATCTGTAATCCCATTCAGAAGGCTGAGACAGGAGGATTGTTGAGTCCAAAGCCAGTGTGAGCTCCATCCTGAGTTCAGGACCAGCCTGGGCTACAGAGTGAAACACTGTTAAAAAAAAAAAAAAAGACCAACAGAAATGAAAAGGCACTGAATGTAGAAAAGACAGCAAGCATATGAAAAAATGTTCAACATCTCTGGCCATCAGAGACGTGTACATTGAAACAACTCTGAGATTCCATTTCACTCCAGTGAGAGTGGCACCCATCAAGAACTCAAAAACTCAAAAAAAAAAAAAATGTTGGTGAGGGTGTAGGGGAAAAGGAGCATTTCTACACACTCTTGGTGGGATTGTTAACTGATACAACCACTATGGAAAGCAGTTTGGAGATTCCATAGAAAGCTGAATATACAAATCCTGTTTGACCATCCTTAGCTGTCTTGGGCATCTTTTAAAGATAACTAAAATCCTCATATCACCGAGACACGTGTATATCCACGTTTAAAGCACCACAAGTTACAGCAGTGAAATCTTGGAAAGAAACTTCATGCCCACCAACAGGTGAATGAATGAAGACATGTGATATATAAATACAGTGGAATGTGTTGCTACCCATAAAGAGATATGAATCATTTATGAGCAAATGCAGGTACCCCAGTCAATAATGCTGCTCAGTAAAATGCACCAAGCATAAAAGATTAAAGTAGCACACGGTGTCTCTCGTATGAGATTGCTACAAATGCATCTATAAAAGGCCTCGATGTAAAAGGGAGTACAGGGAATAAGGAGGTGGATGGCTTGGAAAGGGGGAAAGATGTGGCAGGTGTGTAGGGGGAGCAGCTGGAGGGTAGGTAAACAGGGAAAGGAAAAAAACATTCAAAAAGCGCTAGACATCATGGGCATAATTTCTCCCATATGTAAGTAACAGGTTAGCAAGTCTGCAGGGCATACAGACGCGAAAAAAATACAAAAAAAAAAAAAAGAGAACAATTGAAGTTTAACCATCTGTAACCATCTGTTTTATCTGTATGGCTTTTATAGGGTATCTCCTAAGAAAAATAAAATTATTACTATGATTACTAAAAATGAAAAATATAGAATATTTCATTTTATCAGCAGCCTAATAAAATACATTTAAAATAGAAAACAATTATAACTGAGTTATTTTAAATATCAGGGTCTCTTCAGGTATTCGATCATGTTTACCTTATGTATATTGATTTGAAAATTAAAGTATTAGCATTGGTTGGCAAGTAAAGCCACAAAGGCCGAGTCTTCCAAGAGCTTTTCAAAGTATCTAATCGGTACAATCAATATGTGTCAATTAAAAAGAAAATTTAAAAAGTAAGGTACTTGAGTGGCTCTTCTACTCATGCTCTTGTAGTATGTCCCTCACCTGTGTTTTGCACCCCCCATGATCCCCTAAGGAACCCAAATAATCATTTATTCGCACACACACACACACACACACACACACACACACACACACACACACACACAGTTCCACACGTACATTTAAAATTATCAGAAAAAAACCTAATTGATTTGTTGCTTCCCGTTTCCTTTGAACTCCTTTGCTTAGGTCCCATGAGGCTCCAAACGAGGACAACAAAAACTTCTTCAAAATGTCTGCTCTGAATTTTTCCCACAAATCTTCCCCTCAAAGTTCTCTACATTACAGACTTGCAACATGCCTAAAGTAAAAATATAAACTTTTTTTTTACAGAGCTTCAGTGAATTATTATTTGGCCATATTTTTGTTCACGTCCTCTCATTGCCTGGCAATTACTTTCTGGTGTCGCCCTCTTTGGCATGAACGTTATAGGAGAGGGGAAACTAATATCCTCTACCAACTTACTGGCCAATCACGGGTGACCTGGTTGGTGTAAGGTTAGCCTTCCCCGTTTACTGTAATCATTGGTTGCCTGAAGAGCATAGCGTTTTCTTCCTAAAGGGCTCAGTTCAGGCATGAAGACAGAATCCTAGGTAAGCGAGAGAAATGTAAGGAAAGGCTTTGAAATAGGCTTTTTAAGGAACACTGTGTTGATTGCAGGAGAACACCACTTAAAATCAGTTGATTCTGAACCCTGGAAAATTCGAACGCCACTCATTTTGTGACCATCAAGAAGATATAAATTAACAGAGAAGACAAAAGAATTGGTCTCAGCGAAGGAGCACCAGAAACAGGAGGAGTGGGTGGGTCTCCCCGCCAGCCCCTTAACCCCCTGGACTTATATTTTCACAAGTCTGTCTCCTTGTGGCTTTGCATATTTGAATAGAGTTTCCAGTTCTTGCATGAACCGTAATTATCATCTGAACTAATTTTTACTAGTTTTTTTGTCTATAAACAAAAACTCCTCAATGGTACATTTATGATTTCCCAAGTTTTGAGGGTTCTCTCCCAATTCAAAGCTCTTGAGAATCCTGAAGAACTCTTTCCAGTCCTGCTTTTAACAAGTAAGTCCTCTGTGAGCTTCTCATCTCCTCTAAGAGATGCCTTTCTAACGGCCTGCCTGCCCTTCACCGTCCTCATAGAATCCTATTATAAACTTCTAACAAAGAAGCATCTCTGTCCCTTGATGAAACAGCTGGCAACTAGCACTAAGCAATGCCATCACTATTCTAGTACCCTTGTTGCGAGTGCTGGGTGTGGAATATAAGAGTACCTGAATAAGTCACATAAAGATAATTTACATGTAATAGAAGGAATGAAAGAATGCATATTAGCATCACCTTATTTTCTGTAACAGTTGTATCAGTTAACAGTCCCATTCACAATGTAGGTTTTGTTTCCACTACATTCTTACCAGTATCCATTTTTTAATCTTTTTCTTTTATTATGCATGAACTACAAAATCAATAACATGTTGAAAATATACTGCATGGAGAGACAGTGACCCTCTGTTTATACAACTTGTGGCTACGTTTCCCTCCCTCTAGCCTTACCCTCTGTGTGGTCCCTCCCACTCCCCTAGAATTGTCCCTTTCCTAGCAGTCCATTACCCCTTTCCTTACCCTCTCTCTTGTGTTGAAGTCTTTTTATGCAATTGTTTTTGTGAATATCATAGAAGGCCCACTCTTGAAAGCCCGGTTTTTAGTAGCATGGCTCATGACAGCTAAATTATGGCAGATGCCAAAAAGTATGGCAAAATATCAGTGGATAAAGAAACGTGGTATATATACACAGTAGAATACTATTGTACCATAAAGAAAGATATATTAGATTCATCAATAGGTAAATGAATGTACTTTGAGACCATTATGCTCAGCAAATGAACAGGTAAGAGAAAACTAAATATCACAGCTTGACTCTTAAGATAAGAAATCTGGTATGTAAGTATTCAGCAGAGCCATACAAGAGACATGGTAGGAGGCAGGGAGATAGATGGATTTATGAAAAGGAAAAGACGGTGTAAGAAAGGGTAGCAGCATGGGGAAGGGGATTAAATGTGAATGTGATGACATGTATGTGCACCAATTTCTCAAGTTCAATGCAGCTATGGTATGGCATAAATCCATACTAATGAAATAATTATAATTGGGAAAATATAAAATGTGTACTTATAAGTTTAAAAAATCATCTTGCTTTATACACTCTGCTCTGTCTAGACAATCACTCAGATAATCAGGAAATATATTCTCCTTTCTTAGCTTTCTGCCAGTCTCTGTCACTGATGGAAATAAAAGCATCCCAAAATTGTTGGCCAAGTTATCAGGATGGCTGAGCAGTTTAGGGTGATAGTGACAATAAGGACAACCAGAATCTTCTATGATAGACAATGCCTCGAAAAATCAAAATTGTGTGTGTGTGTGTGTGTGTGTGTGTGTGTGTTGTGTGCAATTTATGACTGTGCATGTGTTCATTATGGATATCTTAAATATAGATTGTATTCATTTTCAATAATGCTTTCAATGAGTGAAGCCCTACACTCTAGATGATTTTTAAAGTCTTCATTAGAATGGAAATGGCCTAACCTGAATTGAGTGTAAGAATTAGAGCAAGGGATTTCCAAGTAGGAACCTCTTTGAAACATTTATAGTGTGTGTAGCTTTGGCCACATGAGTCTGTTTCTTCTTCTAAAATGTGAGTTTGCGATGCTTACCTGTTCTCTCTAAATATTAGAAATAATACATGTGTAAGATATTTAGGACAATTCATTCCACATAATAAGTTTTTGATGATCAGTCGATTTTGAGATTGATGCTGTTTTTATTGTTCAAGGCCACTGTGCAATATAAAATTGATGTCAAGGTTTTACTTAATTCTTCAGTGTATTCATAGAAAGGGAAATAATGCCAACAACACTAAACATGTCAGCTGTTGAAATGGAGCCAGCACTTATCTGTATTTTAGCTACTTGGAAAATGTGCGAAGCTAGGATCTAGGGATAGTGAGGAATTGACAAAGTTATAAACACAGGGTAAAATAAGGATCTAAATTAGAGCACGGGAAAAAATAAGGACTTTAGTCCCTTTGTCATCTGCTTCACTCGTGTTATTTACAATATCCTTCCAAAACTGAGACTCAAATAGTTAAAATTGTTTTCCTTAAACCTGAGATGTACTAAGTATCAAGACCATGAATTGAACCTGAGTGTTGAGAAAACTTTGAAGCTGTACCCTTCCCGCCATGATATTTTACTTCAAATTAAATATTAGTGTCATTACCCGTTAAACTTTAATGGAAAATAGGGCATAAATGTGTCAGAAATGTTAATAAGTTTCCAAAATTTAAAATGGGAAAGAAATGCCAGCAGTCATCTTGGCTATCCACCAAATTACACTACACTAATGTCATTTAGTAAAAATAAAACTAATTTTCTACTCCCACACTTTTCATGAATGTGACATTTATATAAAGGAAAGAAAGCTCATATACTAATTTTTAATAAAAATGTAATAAAATCATTTTACCCAGTATATTTAAGAAAAGGTAATCATATCGATTTATCAAAAGAAAGTACAAAAATGAATTAGTAAATTTAGATGAGAGAGTTATATTTTTTTCTTCAAATTGAAATGTTGAGATAGTTCCTTCAATATACAAAATGAAATTGAAAACAAAGAAATTCGATTTTTCACAATTTAGAGGCAAAAGCAAAACAGAAACATATACCAGGAGAATCAAGTTTCTGTGGGACAATGTATAGGTCTCATATAGCTGATGACAGAAAAAATAAAAAAGATCTTCAATGGTCTATTTTTTTCAAGGCATTTCCGATAATAAAAGATAAGCTTGCTAAAGATGTTGTCACCTTCCCCTCCCAGAAAACTGCAGCTTCAGGCTACTTCTAAATTATTCACTCATCCACTTATTCAAAATGTGGTTATGATTATTAACTTCTTCCATCCCTATAGCACAGTGCTACTCTCTGTGAGGAACACCAAAAAAAGAAAAAAAAAATAAAATTTTGATCTCAACCCCAGAAGTCACTAGCACGGGGGAACTGAAATGTTAGGGCTTGTTGACATAAGCCTTAGTGCCTAATAAGATGGGACAGAACAATTACCAGTGCTTAAAAGGGATGAAATGCATCGTGAGTTTCAGAGCAACAAAGAGAATGAAGAGGTTATTTTGGACCAGCATAGAGAAAAGTCATTGTAAAAGAGAAGACCTTTACAAGATGGGAATGTAAGTCAACGGAGCATACTTGTCCTGGGTTTGAAACTTATACCATAAAATTTAGAAGAGAAAAGAAAAAAATGTCCTTGATAAATAAGGTAGGCATCTCCAAAGCTTTATCAGTACTTCCTTAAGAGTAAATTATAAAAAAAAATTTCACTTTTCCTGATGTAATTGTAGTAGTGACTCTGCCATTTTTCCCTAAAATGAATTATTCAATTCATCCCTCTGTCACCCACACAGCAAATCACTTAGTTCTAGCTAAGTTAGTTCAGATACTAACCAGGACCAATTGTGTAAGAGTTATCCTTGAAGATAAGAAAGATGGTAGCACAGAGAGACTAGGTTTTTTTGTTTGTTTGTTTGTTTGTTTGTTTGTTTTAGTAACACAGTGTAATAAGAAGTTGAGGATTTTGTAAATAAGGGGCTGAAAATATCACTTGCAATCGTGAAAAGGATTGGGGTGTTGAGATATGGGTTGACAAAATAATATATTATGAGCCTTTGGCATAAGTCATGCAGCCTGGGCATTTCAAGATTCAGAAGCATCTTTCACAAAAATTATGATGGAAAGGTATTTGTACTTTATTTGAGTGAGAAAGTGCTCCCAAGAGTGATGTAATCCGCCATACACTTATTGAAGATTCTCTGCCCAAAATGTGGAGAATGAATTTTGAGCTGAGAAGGTATAAACAAGCTAACACTTTTTTTTTTAAATGACCTACGGGGTACATAGTAATGTTGAACAGAAAATGAGTCAGAAATATATTTAGAGAACGAAATTGACAAGACTTACCTAAGGACCAGAATGTTGAAAAATCTTAACAACTCAGTGTGTTATTAACTGACAGTATTTGTAATGTTAAAGACACAAACTTGAGTCCTATTAAAGGGTTATTCTTTCTACTTCTGTTGTACGACTTACCATAAAACCACTAAGTGGAAATATTTATTAGACATTAATTAGAGCACACAAAAATAGGTCGTAGTATTTTTTAAATTGAGATTATTGACAGGAGTGGGTAAAGTAAAAAGAGAAGTGGTATTCACAGCAGAAACTATGAATAATGTTATTTCCAGGAGCACAGTACGTAGGTGAATTTCATCGCTGTGCATGATGGCTTAATTGCTTGGGCCATATTCACTAACACCATCGTGGGGGGCGATACAGTGCCTTTCCCTGTCGTCAGGGTATTGCATTCCGTTCCACACACAGCACCAGATTCAGGTCTCTGGGGTCATCACCGTGTGTGTCCACGTTACCTTCAGAAGTCCTTTGCAGAATCTGTACAATTCCCTAGATATTTAGGCAAGGAAAAACCGACCCTTAGCTTTTGATTTTATTTACGTGCCATGACAACCAACAGACTGAGTTTAAATTCTACCTTTATTTGCTTTAGATGAGTAACTGCACCTACCCTGTCCACCTTGATTTTGTTTTTTCACGTGACACTATATGTAAATTCACTCAAAAGATACAGGGTGCACAACAACTGTTGGCTTTGCATTTCCCCTCAAAGAACAATTCTTATTGTCTTAATTTCTTTTCGGTCTACATTTCTGACCACATTCTGCCTTTCCTGCAGTAGCCTATTCAGATTTCCTTTGGTCCCAATTCTGAATCCTATTTCTCTGTAGAGGTACATTCCCTGAATCTATTTCTAAATGATTTATTTTAGGGAAGTTCTGTTCTGGGATCAATGTGTGCACACAGATTGCTATTCGTTTACCTAGTAAAGAGATATAATTATAGTGTATAAAGAATTGGAGAGGGCTTGGTAATCAAAACTCAATTTAAAATGTGGAGTAATGAAACTCTGCGACTCCAAAGGAAGCAGTGTGTTCTGGAAGGCCATATACCAATACAAACAAATTTATTAAACCATACGTACAAACTTATTGATAATATAATTATAGTATTTTGCTTCTCAAAAGATTTCACCTCCTTGAGTTTTAATTAATTACAATAACTTCATAAAGTAAGAAAAGGTGACACAATAGTCACTTGAAGGTAATAATGCAAAAGCTCAATAGGGTTAGATGTTTCGCAAGATGATTCTAAGAGATCTGAATTCTATGTCTAGCTCTTAGTAAACCAGCTGTTCTTGTAAATCACATATGTGCAATCAGATAAATAGAACTTCTTAAACATGTAGTCCATATCTGAACGCATAAAGTGATATCTTAGTTTATATGAAGAGATAATATAAATGGGCAAATATTCTATTATCTATTCAATTCACCTCCATTGTTGTCTTGCTTGAGGCATAGTTTTAGGCATTGAATACACACACTGATGGTGATTTGGTTCTATAAAACAAGTCTCAGTAGCTACATGGTAAAGATAGAACAGGAGAGAGAATTGTAAATTCATGAAGTCTTTTCAAAGGCTGTCCAAAGGCAGAGGCAGATGATCAAGGTGTTCCAAGAGTGGGATGAAAATTCCAAGTGCAGAATCATGGCACGCATGTAAGGTACAGTGAATACACTACAAAAATAACAGAGATTAGCATCAGGAAGCTGACTCCCTATGGCGTTTTAAGAAAGCCAGATAAATCAGAAGAAAGGACAGAAATGTCAATGGTGACCTTTTTGGAGATGTAGTAGAGGAAGTCCATATGATCTTGTAGGTTATGGAGGAATTGTAAGGAGCTTCAGTTTTCTGTAATGGTGCTAATCTCTACAGTGTCACAAGCAGGTATATCTCTCTCAATATTGTCTCACTGCAGGACTGTTGAGATTAATAAATTACTTTTTATTCACAAGTTTGGATAGTAAGATCAGACATTAGCAATGCAATTTGTTCAGATCATTTTCCCCTACTTTTGTTCTTGTGTAGATGATGATGGAGGAAAAGATATCTCCACCCTAGATTCAATAAATTACAGCCAACTATTTGAGTAATATGAAAGGAGAAACTATTATGTGGATTAAAAATTCAAAAATATTTTTACATCTCCTGAAAAATGCTCAGTAAAACACTCTATTCATTTTAGCAAGCAAACTCAGAAACTAAGAGATTTAGGTAAAATGTGAATGCAGTTAATAATTTGGAGAAACCAATAAGATTCATTATCTAAATTATTTAGAAAGTATTCAATAAAACATGCTTCTTATGCTTCCGGAATCATGTTTGATACAAAGTATAGTCACCGATGTCAATATAGACATGAATGGTACTGAAGTTACTGTTATTAAAGAGTAGGAAGGAGACATTTGTGTAAAGTGTAAAAACAAAATTATGTATAAAGTTTTTGGATGCAAATGTTGCCTACAATCCAAACTTAAAAGGATATTGTTGGATACCAGGAAAAAAGAGATAAATTGGTCGAAGAGAAATACCACAAGGCACAGAAAACAGGCCAGAATATGTAATGTTTTATAATGTGTGCACATCGATTTAATTTACACCTTGGAAGTCATGAAAAAATGTTGCTGAAATTTAATATGAGTGATATAAAAATGTGTTGAAAATGCTCTCTATTAGTGAAATAGATTAGTTCAAGTATAAAGTATGTGTGGGACAGTAGTCTAATTATAGAGAAATTAGGTAACTTTGATACCTATTACTAATGACTACATGATTATGCTTAAATATTACCATAGTACTTCTAGTCTCTTGGTTAAAGTCTTTTTTTTTTTTCATTTTTGGGTAATATTATAGGTTACCACTTTTGATTGTTATAAGAATGTCATCTAAAATGTGTATAAGCTATACAGCTACTAAAGCAAGAAAAATGGATAAATTCTTTCTTTAAATTCTTTTTCTTTAATTCATTTTGATTTTTCCTAAAACCATTCCTTTTATAACTAGGTATTTGTGATCCATAGTAATTACATTGAGCTTGAAGAATTGGCGCCGATGCGTATGCTCAGCTTCTGAGCACTTTCACTTTCTTGTCCTTTCCCCCCGTCTTGCCCCTACCTCACCCTATCCTCTTTTCTCTCCACATAATCTGCCTCCCTATTTCTTAACATCAGTCTTTTACTTCTGTGTTCTTTGGGATTATTATTTTAGAGTAAGCCTGCTACATTTAGCCTTTGGGTCTGATTCATTGCATGAAGCACCATGGTAACAACGTGCATTTGTTTTTCTACATATATCTCAAATTGGTCTTTCTTCGTAGCAGGATAGTATTCCATTGTGTGCCTGTACCACACTTCCTTATTCGTGAGACTGACAATGGATGTCCCAGCTGCTTCCAAGATGTCGCTGTTGTGGGTTGTATGTGTGCATTCATGAATCGTGGTTGTGTGATATTTTTAACTCTTTCTGAAACATAACCGAAAGTGATACAGCTGGATCAATTGGAATATCTATTTTTCAGTTTTATGAGGAATGACTGTATTACTTTGGGTTATGCTAGTTTGCGGTCCCATTGGCAATGTCAAAGGGGTTCTTTCCACCTAAAAGCTTGCCAGCATTTGTCTCTTTTTGAGTTTAACAGTTCATTGTGGAAGATTAGCAGTCACATTAGATGGACTGAAATTAAATTTGGTATTATAAGTCTTTAACTGAAGCCCCACTGGGACTCTAAAACCCTGAAAAACACCAAAAGTAGAAGAAAAGTAAGATGAAACCATAAAGCTGAGATATAGCATCACAATAATATTAAAATCCATTATTCTGGTGAAATCTGGTATTGATTATGAAAATTACACAAGAAGAAAGACTTGTGATTTATGTGTAGATATATGGCTTAATCAAATTTTTCAGTCTTCACATATTGCAAACTGAAAAGACCAGAGAGTTCAGGGAGTAAAGAGACTTCCAGGTTTCCATGGTCTCCATTCAGACTTGCCAGTATCTTGTGCCACACCATCATGTCTACTAAAAACGCTCTCGGTTTATAATACTTAATATTTTATTATGTTTTTACACCAAGCATACTAATTAGGGACTGCCTCATAAAATACAATTCAGTTGATACATATGATTATTTAATATCAGGTTCTGCATCTGGAAATGCATTTTCAAAGGAGGTTGGGTATTTAGGGACACAGTTGGTCAACACTTGGCATGTCCTCAGCAAACAGTAGCATTTGCCAATGTTGACTGACTCTAAAATTATTTGAGAAAACAATTCCAGGATATCAAGTTTACCTTATAGAAGAATCCATTCAGTTATTCTTTTTTAAAAATTCTGCTTGCTTTGGATAAATCAATGCCTTCATGTGTCATTCATGTCATGGATTCAATGTATATAATGCTAGCTTATATACCTCAAGGGTTTTTGTTGGAATCTAATATGATAACTTAAGAGCTCTAAAAAGGCGAATGAGATTTTATAAATAAAAAAGTAAGTTCAAATAGCAAAAAAGACAGAGAGAGAGAGAGAGAGAGAGAGAGAGAGAGAGAGAGAGAGAGAGAGAGAGCATATATCTGTTATTACTATTTATTGCCAGGAACAGGAGCAATATTTTTACAGCAATATGTAATTCAAACTCCTAGTTTATTTGTTTTAGATATGAAGTCATCATAAATTTATTTTTCTATTTGTGCTCTGGCGCTTTGGAGTTGTGAATACAAACACAGTGAAGCGTGTGTTGATTTCCACCATCTCTGGACACTGGCTTTCTGTTATTTCCCAGGCTGGAGATTTTTAATTCACAATATTTCACATTAATGTTAGGTTTGTCGTGGGGCTTTTTCTTAAAACATCTGACGCCTTTAGGAAAAGTTAGTGCTTTAGTTTTCTGAAGTATTATTCATTTATAGAACTCAAGATGGAGAGTAAAGGGAATAAAACGGAGACCCACCCAGAGGCAACAAGTCTTCATTCTGCAGTGTTAGAAGTATATGACTAGCTGGTTTCCTGTCCTGTCCTATTGATGGATAAGAGTTTTAAAGTACTTTTTGAGAATGCTTTTTTTTTTCTTTAGATCACTCAAATTTGTGTGTAGAAAATTGGAGTTTGTTTCCACTGATCTACGAATATGAAATCAAATTTATCTTCAAATTACCTTTTTAAAATATCAATGACTTATTATAATCAAAGAAAAACATACATATTATTCCATAATAATGAGTCCTAAGGAACATTTTTAAGTTTATGAAGTTTTTTGATATATAATGTCTCATATTCTGAAAACAAGCCCCTGAATTACAAAGGGCTGGACTTGAGATTTCTTTGTAAAAGATTTACTTAACATAATGGAATGTATAGTAGGAGACAACCTCAGATATTGGGATTTAGTAGAATCTCTCAGCAAACAATTATGTTAACATTTGAATCACATAATCAGGATAGGAATGTTTATGCTGTGTCATACAATACATCATGGTATTGATGATTTTGCAAACAATATTCATTTGACTGTCTTTTTTTATGTTTTTACCTCCAAGTACACCTTGAAAGAAGTCTGTAACAAATGCAAAAATACTGCAACTGTTGGCGTGAAGACAAATTACATTAGACAAAGCTTGATATAATTCTCTATGCAATCATTATTAGCTCTGGGTCCTTTCAAATGTTTTTCATATGATATTTCATTTTTTCCACCTTTAAAACATGTGTAAAAATATTTTCATCCTAAAATAGTTATAAAAATAAAGGAAATGGCATGCATAAAATGAAAAGAGGGCAAAGAATATTTTTCTTCATTTTCTCCGAAATGCAGAGATCATTAGGGATGAAATGCACAAGCATTCTAACTGCATGTCTAAGGATTTTTCCCCATCTCACACATGTGTCATGTGACTCTGCTATAGATAAAAGACATCGTCCTACAAATTTCAAGAAGAAACTTTGTAATACTCAGAACCATGTCATTCAATTAATATTAATACTCCTAATAATACTCCAAGTGAATTGAAATAGCTTGTATTATTATAATAGTCTATAAAAAAGTACCACCTCTCTAATTCTTTGGGAAACTCTTACAATAAATTTCATCGCTGTGCTTCATCTAGCTTTGATGTCTTTTCATCAAAACAGTGGATTGTCATCATTGACATTGTTATAGCATAATTCAACCAACAGTTAAAATGAATGAAGTGAATATGTCAATTTTGTCCAGTTCAATTTAATGTATGTGTAGCAATACAAGATATTGCATAAAATGTTACCTATTGGTAGATGACATATTGGCATTTGGTTCTTATGTGACAGTAGCCACTTTTATAAAAGAGGTAGCTATATATTTTTGGGAAAATTACAAGAACACTCACTGCTATGGTTTGGTTCTGGAGTGTCCTCCAAAACCTGATTACTTAGAACTGTATGCTGTTGAGAAGCGGGGACTGGCTGCAACGGTGGATGCGTAAGGCTTGATCGAAAGGATTGCGACTTTTTGAGATTGGGTGTTGCTCAGGTTAGAGCATTTTGGTGTGTGTTATTGATTTGTGAAAGAGGAAGAGGGGGAGGAGAACTCACCCTGGTTTTGGCAGCTAGAACTAGATAAAGGAAGGAGCTTCTTCCTCGTAAAGCTCTACCCTAGTTGGAGTTCCAGACACGAACTTGGTTCCTGTTTCAATTGGTTTCTGTCTGTAATAGGAAGAGCAGTTCTCAAGCCTCTACCATGTGCTTTCACAGTTACCAGCATCCGTGAATGGACTCTGTAAGGCCTTCTGAAACTGTGAGCTACAATAAGTATTTCCTCTCCTAAGTTGGGAATGTCCGGTATTCTGGTACAGCAACCAATAAGTAAGACACTGTGAGAAATAATTAAGACAATGAATATAAGTATATCATTTTAAATATTTATAAATATGACCAAGTGCAGGTAGTCCTCTATGTGAATTTCAGTTACAACAATGTTTGTCAATGAAAGAATCCCCAATAAGACGAATAAAATATCATTTACAGTTGTGTGTGGACTGTAATTGGTAAAAGTATAAACCTCACTGCTATTGTCCTTCAGTTCAGAGATCACTCTACACTTAACTGATGAATGTCATTTTCTTGAGTAGTTACATCCGTTGCAAAGTTTTGGTGATAAGCCAGTGTCGATCAGTTATTTAGTGCACATTCTCACAGAGAAGTGTGTAGATGGGTTGCCCTCTCCTACACCAGTCATAGTCTCAGGGAGGATTTTCTGAAGCAGAAGAGTTGGCAGAAATGGAAAGATCGCTTTGTTGATGCAATATATATGTGTGCAAGATACCCAAGCTCAATGTAAATATTGTGCAATGTACCCAAACTCAATGTAACCACTGGGAGAAATGGAAGTGCAGCAAAAAAGTGAAAGTGATGACGTAAATTGGAATTGGAAGATTGTGGAGGTCTACAAAAGAAGTAGCTGATTCGGGCAATGTGGACTTGGACCGACACTCTAAAGACTAGGGATCGATCTAGAAGTGCTCAGTAAAATACAACTTGCTAAAATAAATGTGGAAATGGGCTGTAGTGACAAAGGTTCCAGAGAAAGTGGTAATAAGTAAGCAAACAATTTTTAAATATTTCAAAACATTAAAAATATAAAAGGTTAAATATTAGGATGAAATACACTTAGGTGTAGGAAAGATATTTGTACTTTACTATAAATTATGTACCAGAACATAAGTGATGTTCAAACTACTCAAAATTTAATTACAAATATTTCTAATGTTTTCTATTAAAATATTAGTTTATTTTTTTCTTATACATTGTACATTGACAATATATACTCTAATTTTTTAGCAAAACTTAAAGGTCATAGAATACTAAGAATATTACCCATTGATTTTTTTCCCAAAATTATTCACGTTACTGTGTATTTGCAATGTATAATCATTTCATTCAGCTTGAGGAATTGGTGTATACACATATCACATCTTCATCTTTTTCTTCTCACTGATTATTATGATTTTGCCTGATTTTAGGTTGAATAGATATTTTTACAGTCCAGTAGTACTCTGCCATTAGAGTATTGCTTGCTTTTAAAACACTCAAAGGTTTAAGAAAGAACCTACTCTCTGGTTTTATATTTTAAATTCAAAACAAAACTGAATCTAGAGAATATATCTTTCTTTCAGTGGTCATCAGAAAATCCAATTATATACCCAAGTATTTCATCTCTTCTTAGTTTTCAAACTGTTTAATAAAGACGTATTTAATTATAATGTTTCTCTTTTTATGTAAAGCAATCATGGAATTCAGAAATAGAATAATGAGTTATCTGTATAAGAGGCTATTGGTATTTTAATGTTTCTGACATTTAGAGGTGAACCTCTTAGAACCACAAGTCTGTGTGTGAAGTTGCTTATTTAAGGAACTAAAAGCTTAGACAATTAGGTTATTAGTTTTGAAGAAAAATTCATACAACATACTGATCTGGGGTATTACCCGCTCATCAATGCCAGCTCACAGGGTCAAAGTTCACTAGGGATGCTATAAAAACAACTGAAATGAGTCACTTTCTTTTGTGTGTCTGGTGGCTTTCAGTTTTCAGACTATATGCTTCCACCTGGCCTTTCTGGATTTGCTTTGATATCTCGATTGCCCAGGCTTAATGGAGTATCCTCACCATTTTTAAATGCATGTCAAATTAAGGACAAAGGATATGATTTGAGTAGTTCGATATGAATATATGCAAGTATACCCTTAATTATCTGAAAGGAACTCCAAATAGATTTAACCTCCAGGAGAACCAACCAGGGAGTGTTTGGTGACAGTTTTTATGACTTGTGTTGTCGAAAAAATGACGGACAAATAACTACCAAAGTTCAATCACGAACAGCCGGTAGAGACTGTAGTGCTTCCTTGAAGATTGAGAAGTGTTGGAGTGAGTATGACCCCTGGAGACGCTGTGTCAACAGTGGGAAATGAACAACAAATAGCTTCCAGGTGTGTGTTTTTGACTGCAAGCCCAGAAAGCCAAGGAGCGGAGCCCAGTTTGGGTGTAGGTAGTCCAAATGGCACTTTGAACTGAGTAAAAGATGGAAGAAGAGCCATTGTTACAGCCTCTTTCTGAAAAAGCTCTGGCCTCCCCTCGAGTCTCCAGACATGAGATTGGTCCTGGCTGGCTCGGTCTTCATTTAGCACATCTCAGTAGCAGATTCACACCAACCTCTGATTGAAGCTGGGACACAGTCTCCTGCTATACCCAGAGCAGAGAGTACTGAGCATCATTCTTCCCATGAGGCTCTGGTGTACCAATGCTAGTTAGGCAAAAGCAATAATAGAGCCAAGACCAACCACCTAATTAGAGTATTAACTGTATTTTCTAATGATGCACCTACCTTTGTCTAATATAGTAGGCTATGAGTAAATGTATTAACGTGATTTGCATACATACGTTTAGATTACTACAAATTTTAATTTATGGAACCTCAAAAGAAAGTGTATATATAAGAACTGAATCCTTGTCTTCCACATCAAATGTTTCTGTTTTAGGAAGAGTGGAGATTCTTAGGTTCTGGTTCCGATGAAGTAGGTCATTCTCTGTGTTTGGGAAACTGGTATAGTCATCAATATTTGGGGAATTTTCTTCAATACAGTCTGCCTTCTCTGACAAGATATAAACCGAAAATCCCACGTGTGAGCCTGTGAATGTGTCTGTATGGTACTGGAAATTGAAATCAGGGACCGTACCGTAGAGCAACACCCCTAGCCTGCCTTTATTATTTATTTATTTACTTACTAATTAATTTTTGGCAGGGTCTCACTGAGTTGCATAGGCTAGCCTCAACTTTGTGATCCTTCCAGCTCAATTTCCTGATGATCTAGAATTATAAGCATCAGCATGTGTCACTGCTGGGTTCTGTGTGCATGCATATATATATATATATATATATATATATATATATATATATATATATTACAGAATACATGGTGTTCAACCACGTGAACAGGAAAACCTAAGCTGAGACCCCTCTCATCCACTTAAAGATGGAAATTTCATCCAAGCAGCAAGCCTGAAAATGTGAAAATATGGAAAAGTGAATCTACTAAGAGGGATTTTCACACAGATTACGAACCAGTCACACAACTGTGTGCCTGCAGAAAGGCTCATGTATGCAGAACCATGCCTGTGTACTCACAGAAGAGCATTCTACTCTATTAACCAACCAGGTTGGTAAAATAAATATGTATTCTGAGAGAAATAGTTATCCATCATTTTTTTCTAATAATAACAGCAAGGTTATATACATTTGTTATGTGAAAGGCATTATCTAAACAACATGTATATTAATTTGATCTTAATATTGGTTTTATAAAATGAGAATACTATTTCCTATATTTTACATATGAAGAAATATACATGAACAAAGAGGATAATTTGCCCAAAGTGACTTGAAAGTGGGAGAACTAATATTGTAACATAAATACTTTAACCTGTGATTTTCATATGTGAACACGATTTCATTTTAATAATTTATATGTACTGACATGTACTGATGGGCATCTACAATATATTAAGTACATTATACAATTAAAATTAAATTGGAAGCATATGAATTTCTACAAGTTTTATTAAAATCAAATTAGGTTTTCAAAGGTTTTCTTATAGCAATGTGGTCAAATACACTGGCTATTTTTGGTAGATTAAATAAAAACATCCAGGATTTATGCAGCTACCCAAAAATTTAATCTATGGATCAGCCTTCATCGGACCTGGCAGGCCAAAATTTTAATATGATCATTAAAAGAAAATACCTGGTTCCAAGGAGAGAACCCCAGATTTTATCCTAGAGTATATGTTAGTTTCTCAGACTGTAAAGTATTCAGCGTCAGGATTCTTGCCAAACCATCTCAGCAACAGTGACCAACAAACAGAATATAAAAGCATTTGGGCCAAACTAATTTGTTATAATAATAAGCAATTGTCTTAATTTTTCAGGACATGTGGCTTTCATTTATCGAATTCTGGTGTTTGGAATAGTGAGACCTGGTTTAAACAGAAGTCAAATCAGAAGCATGCCCAGGTATCCAGAGCAAAGAAAATTCCAGAGAAAAGTTATGTAATTATCCAAGCAGCCATGGCCATTTCTAGGTTCCAACATGCCACTGAAAACTTGGTAAGGACTTTGATCAGATTCAGCTGAATTCCATCCACATAAATGAATTTTCTGCTTGTCCATTACCGTGTTGCATGAAATCAGTACAATGGATTTCTGGGCTGCTAACGTCAGAGATGATATTTGCGATGGTACAGTTAAAGGGGTGGTTATATGCTCGGCATAACAATGATCTATCAAGTCATTTTCCTAAGTTCACAGAAAAGTAAGGATGTTATCTTAAATGACACAGTGAAGGGGGAAAAAAAGGGGTTAAAGTTACTGGTTAGCACAACGTCAGTGGTTCAGGTGCACTCAATGTGATCATTATTACCCTTGTGTGGGCGGTGCCCTCAATGGTCTTTATAAGAGGGATCAGGTGATGAGAGAGTCAGTAGGAGATTGGCTGGTTGTGAAGGCAGAAGGTAGCTGTGAGCCGGGGAAGATGGTCAGGCGAGCGCTCCTCTCCTCCAGCCTGTTGGAAGCAATGACGTCTTGCCTGTATCGCAATTTTAGCCCACTGAGCGCCTTTTCAAACTTCTGACCTCCAGAACTGTAAGTGATATGCTTTTTTTCTTTTAAATATAATTCGGTACCACAGTGATATGGCCCTGACACACATTATTTGGCTCCTGAAAACTCCATGTTGGGAGGCTTGATTAACCTCCTCTTCCTGCCAAATGCTGCAAAAATGAGATAAGCCGCCGTTGTCTGAAGTCTGATTGTTGTGCCATTTACTGTCCAGTTTACCTCAGATCCCCTCCTCGCTCACTCCGTACCTTGCTCGGTGAGCCAAAATGGTAAACCTGTAGGCTTAATTTTCCAGGCTCTTTTGTTGAATGGCTGGCTATTCCTGGACTCTACTCATGGGGAAGTAGTTTTCCAGTTTGTTCCTGAGGGTGGGAGGAAGAAATAAGATGGCGTCACTGCTCACCTTTCCTTGAGTCCGCTGGCATCTCTGGGGCGGCGGGGGGGGGGGGGGGGGGGGGGGGGGGGGGGGGGGGGGGTGATCCTGGTGGTCTTTGTCCTCCATTTACAGGTCTAGAGGAATTTTGGCAGCTTGACAGACCTTTCTGTGACTTCATCTTGCACTCAATGGCCCTGGCCTTGTTTTTGACTCCTGTTACATGATCTAGGGTTCTTACCTCGAGAATCATGTTTTCTTCAAATCTTGTGAACATAGTTAAGAAGCCTCAAGCACACCTGAAGGATTCTTATATTTCCCATCACCTGTGCTTTGAAATGTTTTGGTTCAATTTTATTTAAAACACCTGAGCTTTTGTCTGTGACGAGTAATCTTCCCAGAAGCTTGAGGTTGCGTTAGTAACTTTTGATATCCTTTTTGTATCCATATTGTTGATGGGGAGGATTGTTTTATATGGCCATCAGCAATAGGACGCATAGCTAGTAAGTCTCTCTTGATGGTAATCTCGCTGTTGCCCACTGTGATTACAGGACAATAATGATGAAAGAATGACGTGGAAAATGATTAGTGGAACATGGTTTTGAGTTAATCCTTTGTCATCACGACACGTTGTGTCTAGGCAGGCTGTGTACTATGGAGTAGGTGTGACCCATGAATTCAGTCTTCGTTGTAGCAGGTGTAACAGAAGGATTATAAATCTTCAGGGACTTGTTTGGAAAGAATACTGAGAGATAGAGAAAGACTTGATAAATTGACTTAAATGACAGCGTTCTCAGTAAGGAATTATGCCTTTCTTAAACATTAACCCTCACTTTTTAAAAATCAAATCTTCCAACCTTTATTTAGGATTCACTTTTTCACTGTAATTCTTTTTGCTGATGTTTCTAAGGAATTTTCTGTCTAGCATGGAAAACTCCACATCCTGGTTCCTCCTGCCTCTGGGGTCGTCCTATTTCATCTGCCTGGTGGATTTCACTTTGTAAACCCAGATTTCAGACTCCTCAGGTCAACTGTCACTACGCCTTCTCTATACCATTCTCTGTCTACCTAGCTGGATTTTCTCCAGTTGTGCTGGGCTGGGATAATCATTCTACCTCATTTAACCTTTCTAATACAGGAAAAGACACAATAGAAGCCACTTTACATGCTGTTTCTGAGCACTGTCACATATTCCAGGACAAGGATGATAATCTGCATTTAGCCTAAGAAAGATACTTCTCTCAGACACTAGACTACTAAGCAAATTGTTGTTCTCTTGATTCTGTGAAAAAATGACGAAAGCCATTTTCTGAAAATGAGTATTGTTAATCATTGGATCATTAACCTTTACAATGTCAATGTGTTCTCCATATCAAATTCAGTTAAATGACTGCCGCGGGTTACATTTAAGGGAGCATTTCACATAGATGAACATATTAATGCTTTATTAAGTTGGAAATTCACTGTGAGGGGTTTAGGTAAGAGTTAATCTATTTTTTTAAGTGAAGTACTAGAAAGAACAATTTCACAGCAAGAACGGTGGGGATTTGACAAAAAACATAGCCTGCCTTCTAATGTTCACAATTCTTTATTCACTGATTTCCATTGTTATATTCTGCTTTCTTCTTTTAGATAGGCATCTTAACCAAATCATGTAGACAGTGAAGCACCCACCTGTGTATACTCTGCACCCATTGTGTAGGCAATGTCTCTCATTCTGAATTTCTGAATGAAAGCAATTTACCCTTCATATTTTATACTCTTAGGTATGGGAACCATGTTTTCCAACTGAAAATATCATTTCACAAAATCCTTTTTGTGTCTTTTGCTTCAGATTATGTTCGAGTTCATTATTTTTATTACTTCTAAGTTTTTTTTTTTTTTTGAGACTAGTTCTGACTACTGTGCCCAGGCTGGTCCTGAACTCTCTAGGTAGCCATAGACTCTTGGCAATTCTCATTCCTCAGCCTCCCAAATGCTGGGATTACAGACATGCACCACCATGCCCAGTTTGTGTGGCACCGGGGAATCAAATCCAGGGCTGTGCACTTGCCAGGCAAGCTCGTTAACTGCTGTGCCATTCCTCTAGACCTATTTTTAAGTTTAAGAAAGTTTTCTTACAAGTTATTTTTAAGATAAGCTCCTTACATTAAAGCCTTATTTGGGTTGATGAAATATTGCTTACAAATTTTGATTTTTCCCAAAGGCTGCAGGTTGAAAATCAGTAAGTCTCCACTGATTTTCTGATGTGTTAATGATTTCCTGCTAGTGTTTGAGCAGCATTGTAGAGGCTGGTGGAGTACATATTAAACCTATTCTACAGATGTAGACACAGAATCAATTCTAACAAACCAGCCACATTCACGAAAGCCAACTTGATAATGACAATGGTGAATTAAGGCATGTCATGCAATGTGTCATGTTTATCATAGTATTTTGAATGTGTCTCCATATAAAAGACACTTAAATGGAAGCAGATTATGAATACCAATCGATTTCCCTTTTTCAAGAAAGAAAAGGAAAATAATAGAAATTATCTTTGATAATTTGAAACAGATTTAATTATATCACAGATTAACATCATAGTCACCTTTAGTATTAGTAGAATAGATGTGTGCTTCCAAATACTACCGGATACCTGGCATGTCTAATATCTCCCCTGTGCATCTCAGCGCCAGGACCTAACAAACACCAAGACCTTGAGGAATGAGATCTTTGAGTGAAGCTTATAAACTTTTCTATTTCAAGATTCAATCATGAAAGCCTTTCACTTTGTGAATACCATCAATCAACCCCGATTCCTCCTGTCACATCCGCGTCATCCATGTTAGGCTGTTTCTATGCAGTGCGAGATCAGCCAGTCATCAAGTGGACGAGAATGTCTGTCAAACCAGTCGCTCCCAGGAATGTAGACAAGACAGTTTGCTGATTGGATTAATATTTTACTCTTCAAAACAGCACATTGTGTCATAAAGACAAAGGTTTTATGTCTTGGTTCCTATACCTCTCCGTGCGAGATCGCTTGAAGCTTTAGTGGTGTGTGAAGGATTGGTCTTCCCTTATATCACTACATATTTTATACTGTATTGGCCTTTTGTGGGATAACCAGGCTCATAACTTTTTTTCTTTTAAAATTTGATCTCAGAATTCTTATCGAATATGACAATGAAGATGTCTAATATAATGATACACAACAGGAAGTTCTTATTATGACTTCTAAATGATGTATTTCAATAAATTTCAGTATTAAATCCAGATGTGAGAGTGAGTGAAGCATTTTAGAGGACCGAGCTATCTACCTGCTAGTCCTAAAATCACTCCATGCAGACAGCAACAGATCACAGGCACCTATGAAACCTTCCCTGCTAGGAGGTTTACGGGATCCTGTTTGTCATCCTGAACACTTCCTCATTTGAGGCTCTGTAGAGCCCTAAACATAGGAGTGCAAATGGGCCTGCAGAGAAGAAAAACAAAGAAATCTTGGAAAAATAATAAGACTGTCAATCTGTACATATCTAGTTAGTCACTAGGGCTGGAACTCAGACACGGTGGCCTCTTGCCTGGATTTATTTCAAGTATTTCAAGCTTTTTACATCACTTTGGGGAGGAAATGGAACATAAGTTTGTTCGTATAACTACACTTTTGAGTATGGTGATCATGCATCTTGGTTTTCTGAGGAAAATCCAATTTATGCCATCGTCTACTATAGTTAATATCTCTATCTTTCATTCTCAATAGCATGATTATTTGGCTGTTAAAATATACAGCTGCCCTAACTTCAAACTTGTAAGAGATTTTTTTCTTTGAAATAAGGTCTGAGTTCTTTCAAAGAATTTTGTTCATATTTTTTGGCCAAAGGATGCAGATTCTTGGGTCCAGCAATGACAAAACTGAGACCCAGCCCAGAGGAATACAAGTACAGGCAAGGTTTTTGGTGAGACCCTTGTTCAAACAAGAATGGAGTCACTGTGCTGACAAAGAACAAGACAGGCTGGTGAGCTTCCAAAACAAACAAAAAGGTAGGGGGTGGTAACTGCTATAAAGAAAAACCATGCTATCTAGATTGTCCCAGGGGGGAAAAATGGCTCAAGCTTGAAGACAGTGCCTTACCCTAACTTGTTAATGTCTTAGCTGTTGTAGGCTGTTTCTTTGTTGGCTTTGACTACAGGGTAAGGTAATTTCAGGAAGCTGAACCTGAGTTGCTAATATGGTAGTAAGAATTTGTGGTTATTTTAATTCTGGAAGAGTGTATGAACTGTGACAAGCCATTGATGTTCCTTTTAGGTTCTACTGAAAAAGCACACATTGGACCCCTAAGGCCTGTTCCTAGCAATGGGCTGTTCTAGTCCCTTTTACCCTATTTTATTTTCACCAAACCTTTACCTCCTCTAAAATCCACCTTTATGTATCCCTGTAGACATTAAGTTCATATTTTCTTACAAATCTTGCATGTTCCACTTTCCTTCTTTCACTGGTGTGTACAGCTGTGACAAACAGCTGTGACAACCATCTGTGCTTGGAGATGACCTTGTTTAAGGTTTGAGTATCTGCTGCCACATACTTCTGGCTCCAAAACTCTTCCCAAGATTTGTTTTGCTTTCTAGTAACTCAGCCTAATCATCTGGAAACACCCTTGAGAAGAAAGGTAGAACACACTTACTTTCCTGATTTATCAGGACTATAAAAAATGCCTAAATCCTTTGATATGCTCCATTGCTTTCTCTTAGAATGGCCTGAATTCTGAGGCTTTATGGTCCAGAATCGTGAAACCAATACACGGCCACATAATAGATCTTTTCAATGAGTTACTAAGGAGTTTGCAAGGCAAAATATTTGCAATTAAACTGTTGTCGGAGCCCTCCAACTGGACTCCAGGCATTCATTTAGCATAGAGGAAAAGAAATAATAATGCACCAAACTTCTTCCACCATGTGATGTCATCTTTTTACATAACACACCTTTCTGCCATTTTTTGTAGAACCTGAAGGAACTATAAATAATTAAATGGAACTCTATTTTGTGAAGACTATTTCAAATCAAAGTGTAATTTAGCTGTCATTTTCAGTACATTAGAATACTGTACTGAATCTCAATGCACCTCTACAATGGAGAGTAGTATAATTAAGTTTGAGGTTACTACGAAAACGGAAATGAGTGGCAATATCTGATGCATATGGTTCATGCTGCAGATTAAAAATAATATAGGATCTCAGTCAATAAGAACTACTTTGGTTAGAAATGGAAGTCAAAGAGAATCTTTTAAAAATTAGAAATTTTGTTTTGGTACGGGGAGTTGAACTCAGTGCCTTCCTACTGAGTGACATCCCCAACCCTACTTTAGTTTTTGGTTTTGAGAGTCTTGCAGGATCATTTAAGTTGCCCAGGTCATGCTAGAACTTGTCTTGATTTAGCTCCCCAAAGAACAAAAATTACACGAGCATACGCCACCAAGCTCAGGGTAAGAATAGGACTAGTAGAGGCTGGACTGTCACTGGGCTTCCCCATGCTGATGGCAACTTTCGCTTTACCATCAATGGTGCCAAGAACATTTCAACACCATTGGACTTTCAGTGTTTTTTTCTGGGCCCAGAGTTGGGCCCAAAACTGGCTAAGTCTACCTATGCATGTTTCTTAACTTGTGTCCCACCCTTCCTGTAGGTTGGAGCGTTTCTGTGTGCATGGATGGAGGGCGGGGAGGGTACGGGGCAGTGTGGGGACAGTGGGGAAGGATCGACAGGTTACTTTCCCAATTTGGCCAAATTGGGAAGAAGCTCATTTTATTGTCTTTTCTTACAACGTTAATACTTGGTAGATTAAGAGGTATAAATAGGATACATTCAGGACCCTGGCTGGTTCTTGGTAATATGTATTGTGGTCAAATGTCTAACTTGCTATCAGTTAAGGTTTAGTACATGGTCAAGGTTAAAGTAACCTAAGCTTGGGTTCTCGAAATTAGCGTCCCCCCCCCCCCCCGCTGCTTTTAGCAATTACGTGCTCTTTCAGCCTGCAGAGGAAAACAGAATGTCACAGAGGAGAGGGTTAACTCTATGTTGTAGGAAAGACGGTCGCTATTAATGACAGGCTCTCATGGCACAAAACAGAAAGATAAATGTTGTGGTTTGAGTCTGGAATGTCCCTCAAAAGCTGCATGTCCCTTTGGATACTGTGTACTGTTGGGAGGCAGGGACTCACTGGAAGGGGTGGTTGCTTGGGGCTTGGCCTGGAGCGATGTGTGCCAGCTCTGCCCTTTCCCGCTGACTTGCTCTGTTCTGCCATACATGAGGAGCTCCGTCTCTACTTCCAACTCCACCGTGTCGCTCCATCATTTTCCAGCTGCTCACTTGTGAATGGACAGTAGTGACCTTGTGAAACTATGAGCTAAAATAAATCTTTCCTCCCTAAGGTTGTGGACATCAGATGCTGAGTCAGAGTAACAAAAAGTAACTAAGCAACCAGGCCGACTTGCATGAGTTTGAGGTTTAAATGGCTAAAAAATTTTATATTCTCTAAAACCAATGCAACAAAATTATGAAACTATTAGAAATTATCAATAAAGACAAAATGATGAGAGGGTCTGGAAAACTGTAAGATACAACCCAGGATTAGATCCAGGAGACGGAACCAAAAGTATCAAAGCCAGAGACACGTAGGGAAATATTAGAGGAATCTAGACATGGAAACTGTATACACTTTTAACAAGCTCAGATCACTGACCTCAGTCACGAGGTTTGGTGTATTTGTAAGCAATTGGCATCTGCACAAGTAGCAATAAAGACATCTTTAGCATGAGCAGGTTCATACGGAAAACTACTGTTGTCCTGTAGCAGAAGGCCACAGGTTGATGAATCTCGTCATTAACATCCATATATTGGAGAAAAAAAAGGATACACTACTTGATTCTTGTATTTCTGATAATGCCTTTTAGTCCTTTATGAACATAGAGATCTAAAAAAAAAAAGTGTAAATAGGGAGTATTTATTAAAAGCGGGTAGATTAATTGTGATAACATATACAAACAGAAATGTCAAGTGAAGCAGACCAGATCTTCCACATTGCTTTAATGAGACAATTTATCTACAATTGACAAAATTGCAATATGGAGCTCTGTGTGTCTGTAGTAATAACACAGATGACAGAGATCTTTTCTTATGGAAATGAATATTAAATCGCACTTCAGTGGCTGTGAAGCCAAAAGATCAGCAGATGGGAGGTGCCTTGAGAATAGAGGCCACCCTATGCAAGGCGTGAAGTAAGATTGAGAGACATAGCCATAAAGATGAGAGAGACATGGGAAATTTGATCCACAGTTGTAAGCAGGACAATATCCATCTTGCCAGTTTTCACTTTAGCTTTTACAAAGACAGATACATTAATGGGAAAGGGATATGAAGAGCCTCAAAGAAATGTAGAAAGCACTTTCCCTCATGTTTAGGACGCAGCATTCCTGAATCTCATCTCAAGGCCTCTCTTACCTGGAGACTCCAATTCACCTTCGAACACCCAGATATGTAGGTCTCTCCTCTTATTAGGAATATGGGGAAGTCTTGTTAACTTTATTACTTGTATACCGCAGAAGAGACATCATAAAATATTAACAAATATATTTCAGAACACAAATTCCATGCTCTCATCTTTGTAGGACTTTCATTCTTCCTCCTAAAAGCATTCCACTTGCACTGTTTTCTTGCCCCCCCCACACACGACAAATGCCAATGTATTAGGTTTTACTTTACCTGCTTGGGACTTATTGATGAAATAGAAAGGAGGAAATTTAATTATTGCAGTAATTTCTAATGAGAAGTTAGAAATTTTTCTTTCATCCTAAATTTAAGAACTGCATCCGTCAGTTCAAATTTTCCTTTTCTTCTCCTTCCTAGAACCCAAATGACTAATAGTCATATTTCAAAGTATTTATATGATGATATTGCCTGTGTTAAAAAATAGTGACGTTATAAAACACCGAAAATGAATTTCTTGTCTTTTTGTGAGGATTTTCCAGTGAAACAAACCCAGAAGGACACGCGTATGGGTGAGATATTTAATAAATATATTTAAAAATTGGCTCAGATGATTATTGAGCCAGAAAATATAAATTCAGCATGGACGCACAGACTTGAATCACAGGCCAACAGTACCGTGCAATCAGAATTCACTCTCTTATGGGATGTTAATCCTTACTCTGTTCATGCATTCAACTAGTTGGTTAAAATCCACTCATGTTAGAAAAAAATATCTTTAACCAAGTTCATAAATTTCAATATCAACCTAGCAACAACTCTCCAGACTGGCGCATAAATTTAGCCCCTATATATATCCTGAAATTTGAAGTTGCAGATTAAACTTCTCATTCCGGATGCACTAGCCTCCCTTTATTTTTGTCTATTAAGTTCCACAGACCATAAATCCATACTTCGTGGTAGGCAGTGAGATTAGAAAGACAAACTGTAATCGTGATTTTGTTGCCTTATCTTTGATACATTGCACTGACATTTCTTCCCCCTTCTCTCTCCTCTCCCCAGGTTCGGTATTTCCTAGTAAAATCTTGCTTAGCATCTAAGTCCTACTTCATGGGATGTTTTGTTTCTGTGATGCTGGGGATGGAACCTAAGTCTTTTGTATGCTAATGGGAGACCTTTCATGAGCTACATCACGAGCCCTAAATCTTTACCATGTTGATCAACTCATTTGCTTTATACAATTGTGCATCTTTTCTATATTATTATAGTAAGACTTTTATATCCCACTACATGGATGTATACACACATTTTAATTTTTTAAATTTTATTTTATTCCATTATTAATAGGTGAGAAAAGACACTTTATGTCCCCAGTAACCAGCGCAGACTCTGATAGATGGAAAATATCCAGACATAATGACAAAGACAGAATCGATAACCCTGCTTCTATTTTACTCAGGAAATCTATAAATTCAGAGCTCTTGCAGCCATCAGGAACAAATAGTTCATGCCTTAGAACACAGTGATATGTTGTCTGTGCATGGCTTTTCTCAATTAAGTCTAGTACCCCCAAGTGGCAACTCTAGTGCTGTTAAAATAGAGAAATTTGAGTATTCTTTTTAAAGGGGAATTCTTTAAAGAGTTGTATGCTTAAGACAAAATATTTTCTACATTTTACCAAATTTTCCTGACACGTTGTGAGTTGTTTGGAACTATCTTTTCCTGTATTCCAAGCATTCATCTATCTATCTATCTATCTGTCTGTCTGTCTGTCTGTCTGTCTGTGTCTGTCTGTCTATCTATCCATATATCACACATTTCAAATTTAATCGGATAGTCAATAAACCTGAACCAATAAATTGATTGTGGGAAGCTATTCAGATAGTTTTTTCCTCTCCCCCACTCCAGTCTCCACACTACAAAAATGAATCACATTATGGATATTATCAAATTAGATGAATTTTCAGAAATAAATACATTATTCTTTGTGAGTTTTCTCAGGTTCATAGCTTACATATTTTTAGACCTATATATTTTTAATTAATAGCACCATAGGATTTTATAATCTAACAAACTTATGAGCTGCTACACCTTTGTAGCATTTGAGAATCACACTGATCTATTCAAATTTCTTACCTCTCAAGTTGAAAGACCACCATGTTAATCAGTCAGTGTTATAGCTGCATTTGCACTCAGCCCTCCTGGTGGTTGATTTGAGTGTTTACTAGTTAATATTGCCACTTCTAATAATAGATTGCCCCTTTTATTAACATGACTAATAAAGAGACAAATGTATTGAACTTCAACTTGATAAAAATCCAAAAAGTTCACAGGAACAACCTGTGCCCCTTTTCCTGAGCAAACCATTAGCTTGATGAAAATGTAGTTTCCTTTGAGGGGGCAGGGTGATCAGTTTAAAATCCTCAAGGATTAGCCTCATAGACAGGGTGTTCAATCGGCCTAATTAGGAGATAAGTCAGGATGCATAGAATCTCTGTGCAACTACTTCAAACACAGCAGGAGGAAAGCAATGATGTCACAATCTGGAAGGGCCGAGAGAGCCAATAAAAAATTCACCTGACACCAAGGCTACACACGAGGGGTAATTTGCTAATGGACTGGCACGCTGAGCACCTCAGAAATAAAATGAACCAAATCCTCTTGCATGCAAAAGGTGTAAGGAATTAGTGGAGTTAATAGGTTTTATGGAAGCATTTGCTGGAGTTTGCTCTGCCTGAATGTAAAGGCTAACCCTGTAATTGTAGAATAATGAAGCTTGATCCAGGCAGGAATGGAGATGCCTGTGAATGGTAATAGCTTTATCAGCTAAGAAAGGATTTGCTGAATGTGTTCGGGCCAAACAGGTTGATTCAGCTAAAGGTACACATGCTCTCCCGTGATGATAGTCTGTTGATAATCGATAGAGACAGTAAGATGGTAAGAAAGAAAATGTGTAGATAAACAAGGTTCGAAGTTAATGTTGAGTAGCTGAGGATGCTTAAAGCAATAGGAGCCAATGAATAAGGTGTGTCTATTCACTGAATAAATTAGAAGATGGTTGTTTTTCTTTGCATGTCATTAGCCTAGATTCTAACTTTTTGAAAGATGGCATAGGAGAGTTCTCCAAGAATTTAACATTTTAATACCTTTATGAAAATTAATTTTTGCTAGCCAGAAATATATGCAGATTATGCCATTTGAACAAGTTTTCTAGCACAGCCCTGGTTGTGATTCCCCAGCACCACATAAAATGAGTGTGGTGGCACACGTCTGTAATCCCAGCACTTGGGTGGCTGAGGCAGGAGGAATGGCATGAGGTCCAAGGCCAATCTGGGCTCTGTACTGAGTGAAGCCTGGACTACAGAGCAAGACTTTGTCTCAAAAAAAAAAAATAAATAAATAAAGTTTTCTAGCCTCCCCCCTTTGACCTCAATATTTGTCACTAGAAATTGAATATTAGAGTGACTATTTGGAACCTGAGTCAATTGAAGATCTGGTTTCCATTCACTAGTATGGAGAAATTTTTGATTCATCATGATTGAGAAGGGTCTAGAATTCCTAAAAAAAATATTTTTTATTGAGTTGTTTACTCGTAACATTTTTCTAGAAACTTCTGTTGTAGCTTAGGAAGACTTCGGAGCTGAGGGCCTACCTTAGCAATTAGAGTGATTGTCTAGCAACTGCAAGCACCTGAGTTTGATTCCCCAGCGTCACATAAATAAGGCATGGTGGTGCACACCTGTAATGCCAGAACTTTATAGGCTGACGCAGGAGGATTGCTATGTGTTTGAGGCTTACCTGAGGCACAGAGTGAGTTCAGGACCAGTGTGGATTGCAGGGTGAGACTCTGCCTCAAAAAAGATTTTGGAATATGTTAACAAAAAAACAAATCGTTTTTCTGGCTTTTGTTGAAAACATCCACAGAGAAGAATTAAAACATACACCACCATTTAGTAGCAAAAATCTTTATATAGGCTCATTAGATTGTTCTATAACATATCATTTGTTTTGATCTCTAAAACCGACACAGAATCGATACATTTTTCCCAAATACATTTGTGTGCGTCACTGAATTCAGAAATTCAAACACAAAGCCAACTCAGTCTTATTACCTCATCCTTATTCACCTGTTTTGAATTGATTGATCTTAGCAAAAATTAAGTCACAACTTGCCAAAGTCACTCTCCTATGTAAAGACTTTACACCCACCACATTAACTCTCACAGGGCACCCAAATATTTTTTCTATAAAAATTAAATAATTTAAATGAGTAATGTAGCCCAGATATTTAAACTAACGAAAATGTCATTAATCACTCCCTTATTCTTCAAATAAATTGAAACCATGGCAACAGAAATGAATAATATTTTTTGTGTGAGTGAGTGAATTGTTTTCCAGGGTTATGTGAATGAGAGAAGAGAACTGTTATGAGTTCAATAGTATTACCATGGGATTCATTTAATTTTTTATCAAATGGCAGCAATTTAATACATGTAAAAGCCCAACATGGGAACATTCAGTCTCTTATACTACACTAATATTCAGTTGGCTATTTCGGAAGAGAAGAAAAAATCACAAATATAAAGTTTTCATTTCATTTGAGAGCTGATAATCTTTATGCCAAGAGTTTAAAAATGACCCAGGAATGTTTCCTTGGGAAAATACCAGACATATTTTACATGTATTTATATTTATATATATTTATGTGTGTGTGTGTGTGTGTGTGTGTGTGTGTGTAGAAAATTTAAGTTTCTCTGTCAAACATTGTGGGCACATTCACTGATGCTTGGCCTTAATAAGGACTTTTACAGACCTAGGCTGAGCAGAACAGTTGTCAAGATGATCTACTGTTGATATCCAAGTAAATTCATCTAATTGTTTCTCCACTTTGAAAACTGGACAAGATTATAAAAAGTTTTGGCATATCCCTCACATTTTATATTAGTAATATAATAAATATTGACTTTTGCTACTTGCAGTCTCATCTTCATTTTTATTGAGAATTTGCAATTTTGACATCATTCCAATTCAAAACTAATAGACTGGTATAACCTAAAATATTTCTCATGGACTATTTGCCTTTTAGAGGAATTGGGTTTTATGAATTATATTTTAATTCTATAATTTAAGAACTCTAATTATTCATTTCACAACCATTCAAGATGACCTTCTGTATAAGAACCGGGTTCAGAACTTACAACTGTGAAAAGGGAAAATTCTGAGTGCAGCTGCCACTAATATACCTACAGTCGCATAGAAGACAAGCAAACAATTGTCACTTGTACACAGAACTGTTGATCTAGGTTTCTCTGAGTGTAGAGAGAAAGGACAGTAAATCTGAAATCGTACGTATGCATGAGTGAACTAGGTGTTAGGGCTTTGTTTTTGGTACTGGGAACTGACTCAAGGCCTTTGTACTTAGCTACACCCCAGGTCTTTATTCTTTTTTACTTTATTAATTTTTTTTTCTTAAGACAGAGTCTCACTCTGTAGTCCAGGGTGGTTCTGAACTCACTATGTAGCTCAGGTAGCCTTGAACACACAGCAATCCTCCTGCCTCAGTCTCCCTTCTTCTGGGATTACAGACATGTGGCACCATGCCCACTTTATCTGGTGCTGGGGAATCCAGGGCCTTGTGTCTGCTCTGTAGTGTAAATGCGGAGCTGTGTTCCCAGTCCTTATTTTTCTTTAGAGACGGGGTCTCGTTAAGTTGCTGATTTG
The DNA here is from genome assembly GCA_004027205.1 of Ctenodactylus gundi. NCBI lineage: Eukaryota > Metazoa > Chordata > Mammalia > Rodentia > Ctenodactylidae > Ctenodactylus > Ctenodactylus gundi. The sequence goes on from PVKB01002904.1 coordinate 124,114, forward strand.
CCCACACTTACCTGCAAACTCACAATCCTCCTCAGCCTGTCAGAATGCACGGGCTGCAGACATGTGCTACCCTGCCAGGCTCAGGTTCCTTAGATTAACACGGGCCCTTGACAATATTGTAGTACATGGGAGTTCTATTTCCAGCCATGTATGCTTTATTTAAACACACTAACATAACCACAAATGGGATCATTTACTCACTGTGACCGATGCCTTTAAGCAAAGATAAGAGTATAATTCATATTGTAGAATAAGTGTGCCTGCCAGGAGTCTTTCAAATAGTATTTGTTGGTTTTAAACCCAAATATGTCCTTGACGTTAATTTTTTATTTTAATTTTTATTGCCTTTGTCAAATTTTTCACACAGTTGAGACAACAGCACTAAGGTGTGTATAACGAAATTCCGTAGTCCGGTGCTTCGGCTTCCTCCAATTTTCTTGAGTTCACACAGCTCAGATCTTCCACCAGGGGTCTTAAAGATTTCTCATTATATTTCTCAAAACTTTTCTTAGAACCGATATATTTTATGTGTATATTTGCGTCTCAGTTACTTTCTCGTTGCTGTGACAAAATACTTGAATTTGCAACTTTAGAGAAAAAGATGTATTTTAACTCACAGTTTTAGAAGAGCACAGTTGATTCATAGGTGAGTGGCTGGAAATGTTGAAATCACATAGCAGGGCTGGTGCTGGAGACAGAGCTGCTCACCACAGCACAGAAAAACAGTCGAGACAGGATGTAGGGCAGAACTAGCACACACCCACCCAGATCCAGCCCCAAGCATTCGCCCCTTCCATCCAGGGCCCGCCCCCTAGCAGTGTACAGCATTCATAGGTGCAGGAGGCTTTTGGGGGGCACTGCGGATCCAAACGACAACAGATTGTTTAGTATTTATTGATTTTATGGATGTTAACACTATTGTCTCATACCTCTACCGATTGCAATCTCCCGTTCTTCAAATCACTGTCTAAATGTTCACTTATTTTTTATTTGAATAAACTTTGTTCCATAAATGTACTTCATTGAAGAGCCTTATGGTATCTTGTGCTAAGACTTGTTTCCCTTACAGAGAAACTGCACAAAGATTCCTGCCACAGACACATTAATCATTACCCAAAAATCTACCATTTTTATTTCTGGAAAATTTCCCCCTCAGTTCAGTCATATTCCCACTCCTCTCAAGTCTGAGAAATATAGATTGTTCTCTAAAATATTGTAGGCAATCATTTATTGTCTGATGTACTAAAATATTTTTATTATGTTTATTACAGTTACCAGACTATTCTTAATTTTCTTCTTGTAAAACAAATTCCATTTTGTTTTTGTGAAAACAAAAACAGTTCTTTATTTATATGTATAAGCTATTTATCTTTTTCATGCAAATACATTAGAGTTCTTTTATTCCTGATATTCTTCAATTTCATAAGACTTTGATGTGCATGAGACATTTTTCCCCACTCATCCTACTCATAATTTACACCTAAGTTGGTTGGCAAATCTAAATAAGTCAATCATCAAAGAAAAAATTAGTATAAAATTGTTTCAGAATTTTCTACCTCCATTTTCTTTCTGCTTCTGAAATTCCTGTCATTTTTGGTATTTAGACGTCCTGGGATTTCTCCTGTTTTGGGTCACTTGTCATTTTGTTGGACTGCTTACAGATTTCTGTTGGGAGTGAGAATGTGGGGAAGGAAAAGGGAGAGAACAATGATTAAATTGTAACGTGTAAATAGAAAACTAATAAGAATAGCAAAAATAAATATCATATAATAATAGATGTTATGCCCTATAAAAGATTTGCTTGAGTCTAGATCAGAAAAACTTGTGTTGCCTATCTTCTGTTATTTCTTTATTTTAAATTTCAAATAACATATTTATCTTGGATATCTGTACTGTTCTTTTGCACAATTAATGAAATATCTTTGTGCATTTGAAATTATATCATTTGCTTCCAATTATGCCTATGTTCATTAATTATGACTTTAAAATGGTCATCCCCTTCACATAGCTCTCTCAAACATCAGGTGATCACTGACTCTCTTTAGTAAATAAATTAGTTGAGAACTGGCCATGACTTCAAGTTAACAGATGTGTGCCATGCTGGCTAGAGGAGGTTATAGTAACGTGATTGGATAGACCTGGATTTTGTGAAGGAAGGTCCCATATCATGACATTTCAGACTTGGAAAACTATTTTTTTTCCCCTCATGCTGAGTTTTTCTGGAACTTTCCTTCCAATATTCAGCTTAGAGAGGACATAAACTGGGACCCAGACAATAAAAGGTGCTTAAAATCCTTCCTCATGTTTCAGCTTTTACTTTGTTTCTGTTTCTTTTGCTAGTTGTGCTCCACACACACACTCTATGTCACCATCGCTCTCATGTGAAACATTTTCAAAGAACTACTTCCCACAAAGTGGGTGGGATTGGTCACACGAATGGGACCTTGAGGGCAACACGCAACAATGCCTGTGGTTATCAGTTCTCTGAAGGCAACATCTTTAACTTCGATCTCTTCTTCAGCATGAGACCTCATCCCATCTTCATTTCTAGCCTGCACCATCAACTCTAGGTTTTAAAACTTGAGTCCTAGGGATTTTGCTTCTAATTACTACTCTTCTCTTCAAGCATTTCTCTGGCCAACTACAATCACGTAAGCGTCCTTTGACCTGTTAAGTTAGTTAGTGATCTTCTAGAGCCTGTGCCCGTCTCCTGGACTGTGTTTACATATTGGCCCTCCTGGTGTGGGAGGTCTCATTTCCCCTCAATCACCGTTGGTTGTCTTTGCTGCATAGAGACAAAGTCTGCAGAAAAATATGTTTCTGCTTTTAATTTATTAGGTTTAACTACTGGTCAAGAGTCAGTAGTTTTTCTCCCTGAATTTGTAAGAAGAATTAAAACACCAATGAACTAAATAGTAATTTAGATGGCCTTATTAATTCATTTTTTCTGAAAGTAGTACTAAGGTGATGGACAGGCTTTTTTTGTACAATCTCAGTTCTCTCTGCTTTGTAGCAGTGCCTGCATGAGGAACCTAATGTGACAGGAGAAAGTATCTAAAAGCCAAAAAAAAATGTATCTTATAGAAGCAAGGGCTGTAGAATTTCTGCCAAGTATAATGGCTTTTTATTTTCCTTCCTATGATTAAGAAAGCAGGGGGGATCATTTTAAGAACTGAAAAAGTATATATCAAAGTTTCATTAAAAACACATTTGTGTCAACAGTAAGTAAATTTCCGTCAGTTATAATGAGACATTTATATATGTACAAAAAAGGAAAATAAAACCAGAACCGTAGAAGGCGCATTGCAATCCATGTACGCGAGTTCATCATTTTTATAACAAAATCATAATGCCTTCCCAAGGCATGCTTTATTACTTGATTTCTGGAGGGGTAGGTATCTCTACTCTCATTTTTAATTCTTCTCTCCAATGCTTTTGCCCACAGAATGCTTTCCCATGAATTTATGTAGAGTTCTCATCAGATCTTAGGGTGAAACACAGTCTGTAGCATAGACTGGACTCTACCCAATGGCCATTTGTGAGTAAGTACTAGAAATCTGCTGACAGGCATTGAACTTTCTAGTATATATCCTAAGTGCATCATTTCCAGAGTTATTGAAATAAATCTTGACCTATGATTTATATTATGTCAGAAATCAATATGTAAAATTGAAAGCAGTCTTCCTAAACTTATTTCATCACTCCAGCTTTATTATGGTTCCTCTAGACCCTGAGTTGGTCCTCTATCCAAGGAGAAGAGTGAGAAGAGTGAGAGTTGCTAGTCTGATTGCTTTGCTTTTTGTCTTGTGTGATGTTTGAAGATTAAGGGATTTAGGGAGACTCTTATCTTGGCCTTCTTCCTAAAATGAATTGTAGAAGAAGTTGAACTAATCAGTGAGATGGAGGATTCAAAGACCACCTGACCCTAGGCTTCTATTTCATTTCTTCCTTCTAAATCCTACTCATAAGAAATGAATAAAGGTTGAAAAATATGAGAAATAACAAAAGCATTGGCATATGAGGAAGAAGGACTTTTTCCCATTTTATTGACATGTATACATGTATTTAAGGTTTACCATGGAGTTGAGCATTCGATGCACATACGTATCTTGCAAGGTGACAAGAACTTTCCCACTCTCTTTCTGTCCCTCCTCCTGCCCTCCCTCCCTCCTACCACACCCTATCCTCCTGTTTCACTTTGTTTTTCATTTTAAGTTTCATAAGAGTTGTGACCTGAGACTCTCATATCAGAGAGACTATTTGATGTTTCACCTTCTGCTTCTGACTCACTTCACTAAGCATGATGTTCTCAAGCTTCTTCCATTTGCCTGTAAAAGCCTCCACGCAGGCTTTTATTGATGCATAGTATTCCATTGTGTATAAATACCGCAGTTTGTGTATCCATTGGTCTGTTGATGGGTATTTTGGTGACTTCCATATTTCAGCTATTGTTAGTTGTGCCGCTATGAACATGGGTATACATATATCTCTGCTGTGTGTTGTTTTGGCCTCTTTTAGATGTATTCCCAGGAGGGGTATCGCTGGATTGAAGGGGATATTTATTTCTAGTCTTTAGAGAGCTCTCCATACTGCTTTCCAGAGTAGCTGTACTAATTTACATTCCCACCAGCAGTGCAGGAGGGTTCCTTTCTCCCCACAGCCTCTCCAGCATTGATTGCTATTTGGCTTGTTGATATAGGCCATTCTCTCAGGACTGAGATGGTATCTTTGCGTTGTTTTGATTTGCATTTCTATTATGGCCAGAGATGTGGAACTTCTTGTCATGTATCTATCCGCAATTTGAACTTCTTTGTGAGTGACCTACCTCTTCATTTCATTTGCCCACTTTTCAGTAGAATCCTTTATTTTGGTAGGCTTACTTTTCTTCAGCTCCTTGTATATTCTAGTTATGTTTCTTATCTGAGATGTTGGTGGTAAATATTTTTTCCCAGTCTGTTGGATCTCCTTTTACAATGTTGATCTTTGTTTGAGACAGGTTCTCTGTCTGTAGTCCAGGCTGGTCCTGAACTCACTCTGGAGCCCAGGCTAGATGTGGGCTCCTGGCAATCCTCCTGCCTCAGGCTCCCATGTTCTGGGATTGCAGACATGCACCAATCATTCAGCCATATAGAAGAAGAAAACTAGATTCCTTTCAGGAAAATAGAAGTAGAGAACATCACGTTAATTAAAATAAAGAAGATTCATAAAAACCTGGATTGTACATTTTTTCCTAGTATATGTTATCTAAAAACACAATGAAGATAAAGATAACATGAAAGTGGAAGAGATACTTTTATGGACAAGAAGGAGGGAATAAGAGGAAAAGGAATATAAAAAACAATAAATATGTTTTCAAAGTTATGTAGTATGCACATGTGACACAAAGATGAATTCGTATTTTAAAATGAAAACACACCAGAATGGCTTTTTCACTTCCATGCCAACCACTCAAAATGTTAAAATTAGATCAATAGCTGAAGATGCGTACTGATTTGTGTATGTCTAAGTTGCTAATTTGAGATATACATAGGGAACTCAGTAGAGATGGATAAAGTAATAGAAATACATATTTTTAGGAAATGAAAGATGGACTTAGTGTTGCTTTCATGGACCCTAGAAAGCTCTAGAGATATGATGATGTAGCACTCACTTGAGATTATTTGAAAATCTCTCCATAACCACTTGGGAAGTTATTCTGATAGTTTTCAGCAGACAAAGCTGTTTTCATGTCAGCTTTCAAAAATAAGGAAGTTAAGAAAATATGTGTAACTGAAAAGTTATCAAAATTCAGCAACTTATTGTTGGATATACATGTAAAAAGGACACACGTAATGCTGAATTCCTATTGTTTTGGAGCCGTTAATTGGCAAGGAATCTTCTGAGTTAGCGTATCTTATTTATATGTGTACTTCTTCCTTGCCTGATTTACATAGTTCTTTGAAACCAGCGACTGATCTTAATTGGCAAATATTTTTGCCTACACATGGTGAAATGCCGTACCTAAGGTGACATATATTCTTATTCTGTAGTCTAAAACTAAATCTCTGCTTAATCTCATTAAGGTTAATGAGCATCTACAGCTGTGTGGAAGCAGTTATGAGCTTGCTTGTACTTCCTAATGGATTTCTATTTTCACAACGCTCTCTCAAGGTTTCTTGATATTCTATTACATTTAGACTTGGTGCCTTCTTTTGAAGGGTGAGGTTCTCAAAGTTCTTATGGTCAGAAAGGAAATGATTTTGCTAGATGTATACTCAGATCTAATCTAAAGAACCAACTCAAAACTGTAATATCCTCTAATTCAATGTGAAATGATGGATGGTTTTGGGTGCGGAAGGCAAACTTCATTTGATTCCAAAATATAGGTCCACGTCCCAGGCTTGTGTAGAGAATAGAGGCTTGGAGTCCTGCAGAGGACACCACCACTTGGCCTCCTGTTATGGTCCAAAAGAAGGACCTAGAAAGTAATAACTACAGTTAAAGTTAAAAGAAATGATGCACAGGATTTTGGTGGTGGATATGAGTCCAGCCACCTACCACATTCCGTGTGACAAGTGAGAGCTAATAGGTAGACTTTCCTAAATATTGTGTAGAAAACTATGGTGAATGACCTCACTTTCCTCCTCTGAAACCTGTCAACTTTCACCTGGCTGGTTCATTTACTGTTGAAATTACAGGTTTCTTTTCTCCCATCTTTTCTCTACTAGAGGAGTTCTAGGATCATTCACACACGACAGAAAAAATATAAAGAACACAATAAAGCCTGTTTGCCCTACATTTTCTTTCAGCCATAGCTCTGCCTCCCTGAATCTTCTTACAGTAAACATGCTTTAACAATTGTTAGAACTTTTTGCATCCACTTTGCCTTAGCTTATCTCTTTTAAAATGGCTAAAGTAAATCTGTAATTCAGACTGTGTTTGAAACTTATATTACTGTAATTATTCTAAATGTGTTCCTAAGTGACTGGAGGCTTTTCCTAATCAGAACAGTTTTTTGTTTTTGGTTTTTTTTTTTTTTTTTTTTTTGAGATTTGGCTGCACTGATAAATGCTCTTACAGTTTACTTAGTTGTTTTCTTGCATTTTCTTCAATTAAACGGATGTGAATTTATTTGTCCATTAACCATTAATGAGAATTTGGAATATTTCCATCAGCTATTACGAACAACTGCGTTCCAATTTTAACACATATCCTAGATAAACAACGGAATTTCTCTAGAGTATACACTTTGCAGTGGACTGCGAAGTGCTTACATTTACTAATTTAAAAACTTCCAAAATGTTTCAATCAATTAATGCAATCAGCGTATGCTGAGAATTTTCTCTGCTGTTCAAACTTTACAGGAAGAAAATATTTTCTCATCTTTCTACTGAGTCCCCTAAATTTTTAAAATTTGCTTGTATTTTTGCATAATAATTTTGAGGATTGAATATTTGAATATCTCATTTTGCTGTATAAATTTTCATTTGAGTATTTGATAAATACAGATGTTATTTTTTCTTTTCAACTCGTACTTAATTGTTTATGGAATTTCATGAGAGGCTTTGATGCATATATGCATTATATAATATCACATTAGGATAAGCACATGTATCTCCACAGTTCTTTGTGGTAAGAAAAATTAATTTTCTCTCATTTTGCAATATTTACACATTTGTGTTATCTGTGGTCTCGTTATTAAGTAATAGAATACTCAGACTCCTTTTTATCCAATCGTAACTTAGTCCCTGTTGACTTTTCCTCCTTCCCCTACCTCTGGTAATCATAGTTCACTCTTAAGTTCTGTAAGATCACCTGGTTCATGTCCTGCAGAAGCTCTGTAAGATACCTGGTTCATGCCCTGTGGTTGAATGATTTCATATAGTGTTTGTCTTTTGTACTTGGCTTATTTCAGTTGATATTATCCTCGTTAATGTATTCATATCATAACAAATGACGATGTATCTTTAATTATGGCCAAATAGTACATCATTTAGTGTTTGCACCGCCTTTACTCATTGGTCAGATCAGTGATGGGCCTTTCCATGGAGTCCCTTTTTGGGCTCTTAGGAGTAATGTTGCAATAAACATAGAAGTACAGACATGATTCTTCAAGGCACTCATGTCCTTTCTTCTGTGTGTAGACCCCATAGTGGTGGTGGTGAATCAGGTAGCTCTATTACTGTTTTTAGTGTTTTAGGAGATTTCCACATTGCTTTCCATAACTACCCTACTAATTTTCAGTAGTGTGTTAGAATTTTTCCCTTCCTTCGTATCATTGTGAACCTTAGTTGTCTTTCGTTTTCCTTTGTTCATTCCTTTAGTAATAACTATTTCAACTGTGATGAGTTTTTCTCATTATGGTCTTAATTGTATTTTTCAAAAGATTACTGATGTTAAATATTTTCCCCCAGATGTCGCCCATTTGTAGGTCTTTTCAGAAATTTCTATTTTTTGAGAAATTTAGATTAATTGCTTAGATTTTTAGTCAGTTTACTTGTTTTGAGGCTGTTGACTTTCATATATCCTGAATATTGGCCTGTTTTTATATCTTTATGTACTATTACATCTAATTTATTGTGGTTTAAACTAGTGCGTAGAGTGACGTGGAAGAGCTGATTATTGTAGCCAAATTTAGTAAACAGTTTTCCTTATTGATCTAAGATGACTGAGTGCTCCTAATTAGCTAGACACGTCATTTTCCAGCATTTATGATGTTTTTTCATCTTCTATATTTATTTTAACATATTTTGAAGAACTATTATACACAAAAGGGCGCCTGACAAAAATGGTCAGTTTAATGAATAATTACAAAGCAGAGTCCCATGTTGCCCAGGCCCTTATTAAGAAACCGAATGTTGTTCCCCCTCTCAAAGCCTTCCCCTTGCCTAACTCCGTGCCACTTAGGCATTGATTGTGGGTACTGCTGGAAAGGGTATGAGACTTTGAAGTGGGTGATCTTCTGAAGACATTCCTAAAAGAGCCATATCTGAGAGACATTGGTTACTAGCACTCTCAGATAAACAAGCGCTAAGAGAAAGAAAAACCAGGTGACATATAGTGTCATGTGTTGTGACACAGACCCATTCAATATACACACCCTGTGGAAGTTAGTGGAACTATTGAAACCCAAGATCAAAAGAATGCCTTCAATGTTATATAAGTGAAAAGGTGATTGCACCCCAAAATACTTAGACATTAAACTGATTTCTCAGTAGAAATAATAGAATTTGAAAGAAAATGGAATGAAGCTTTAAAATGCAGAAATAAAAAGTGCGACACCAAAAAAGTGAATTAAAACTACATGTAGGTGAAAAATTACTGTAAATCAGAAAAAAAATCATACACATAGATTTCCTCTAGAAAAAAAAAATTCAGATAAAAATCTTTGAATGCAAAAAAATAAATGGAAGAAATACAGTTTTCTAACTATTAAAGAATATTGACTGGATTGTTGGCAATAGCTTCTTTTTGGATGAGCAGTTTTATATGAAATTTTCCACATGCTGATAGTTTATAATGCATAAGCATTTTTTCAGTGTTATATTTTAGTATTGCTATAAAATATATGAAACTATACATGTCAAATCTTTCTGAATTTTAAAGTACAGATTCTAATAATTTAATATTATGACTTACTAAATGAGTAACTCATATATGCTAATATATTAAATGATGGGATTTAATATGACATTTTATGTTACAGATATTACTTTAAACATTCAAATATTATGATGGAATACTTTATTTTTCTCTTTAAGTTGTGTGAGAAAACTAATTATGGCTTTTGGTTTTGTTTAAATTTGTGTCACCGGATTTAAAGGGTTTCATTCGTCTCTACACAGTGATGAAATTACATAATCTTAGTGTCAAAATGACAAAAAAATGAAGTTTTATGGAGGAGATAAAGGCAGAAACAGTGCTGGCTGGCATGAAAGGGTAGAGTATTTGGATTTTGAGAGCTCAGGAGTTTGCTGTTGGAAACTCAGAGATTATATAAACAGAACATACTTCATGCATTCCTCAGTCAAAAAATACTCTAATACTGTGGTGCTTACTGAACATTGAACTTTTATATTATTTCATTTTTTTGTATTCACTCTGAATGAGGAGTTGGGTAGATCTCTTGTGTTTTATTTTCACACTTGAGTACCCATACAATTTGTTAGGTCTTGAATTATGTTTTTTTTAATACCTCTCTGTAAAGAATTTCATAGTAAGGCAATATGTAAATACAACAATTTTTAAAATATAAAGTTGTTTTCATTGTGTTATCATATGTATATGAGTCTGCATTCACTTAGTATATGCATTCAGCCTTTCAAATAATGTGGTCAAGACAGAAATGTTTGTCAATGACTTGGTTTCACATTCCAGGCATGCCTAAAATGACCTTGGTCTTTAAAATATCTCACTTTAAAATTAAAAATATGGAGGCTGAAGGAATGGCACAGCAATTAAATAGCTTGCCTTGCAACCACAAGGCCCTGAGTTCAATTCCCCAGCACCACATAAGGCTGGTTGTGGTGGTGCACACCTGTAATCTCAGCAGTTGGGAGACTAAGGCAGGAGGATTGCCATGAATGCAAGTTCAGCCTGGGCTCCGTAGTAAGTTTAGGACTAGCCTGGGCTACAGAGTGAAACCCTGTCTCAAAAAGGAAAAATACACGTGTGTGTGTGTGTGTGTGTGTGTGTGTGTGTGTGTGTGTGTGTGTGAGAGAGAGAGAGAGAGAGAGAGAGAAAGAGAGAGATACATTTATAAACATATATATAAGCATTTTTTTCAGTTTTGTTTATGATTTTCACATCACCTGAATCTCACTATGTGTGGCTCCCTACCGTGAGCTCTGAAGTCATCACAGGGGTGTGTCCCTTTAAGCAGGTTTAGGAAATGAGAAACTGCTTGACATCAGGCAATTCTTTGCTCGTTTCTAGCCATTAATTTCATCTTTTCTCATGTGATAAGAGACTGTATTAGAACAAACGATCTCAGTCACTTTCCACCTTGGCTGCTGAAGCACTTGTATGATGTGCTACGGTTTGTACCGAGTTATAAGCTAGCAATAGAATTGGAAGTAAAGCCTCCAGGATATATTGCTGGTTGTAATGAGCTGACATAGAGAAAGAGAAATTTCATAAAATGAGTAGAAGAATAAATGATTCAAGGTGATAAGAAAGTACAAGTGAAGATGAGAGGGAGAAATTTGAATGCTGAAAAGGACATATATGGTACAGTTGCTATTTTTTCTAAAAAATTACATCATCACACAACCTAGATTATTCAATTTTCATTCTTTTCTAGTATAAGCCTTGCAAAAAGTATCGACTCAAAAGTCTTTGCCTTATTTAGGATCCCTCCTTCTGTTTTTTCTTTACTAATTCCTGAACATTCTCCTGAATCACTTTTGCCTTTCATCAGTGTCCTCATCCCTCCAAGGGAAATAGTTCTTTGTACCTCTGTGTTGTGTCAACTCTTTCCTATCAGCCATCCCTGCATTGTCAGGGCCAATTTTTAATATCACCCTAAAATAATTTTATTTAAAGATTAAACTCATTTTATTTTTGTTTGTGAATGACAAAAGGAAAATTATGAAGGCTATAGTTCAACAGCATTTTTAAGAGCCCCCTAAATGGCTGGGGTGGTGACACAGGACAGAAAGGTGTAGGTAGGGGTACAGCATAGAACTGGTCCAGAACTTATTTTCAAGATAGATAGATTGTAATGAAAACAAGCAAACAGAAGTGTTGAAAAGATACACCTAGGATTTCACAGTCTTTTTCTTTTATTTAAATTGATAGCACAATTAGTTTATAGTCATTAGTAAAATACTCAGTTAAACAAATATAGATATACCACATGAACATATGAGAACACAAAACATTGTATTTGGACTGTGAAATGTAATCCAGAGAAAGTGAAGTGAGACTTTCCTTGCACAATCTTGAAAGTCTCATCTTTCTGGGCTAAAAAGACCAGTCCCCAGCTGTGGCTTATTCTAGGCTAGAGCCAAATAATAGCTTCCACTTACCGAGACCCTAAAAAACCTCTGGTAATATTTTAAAGAATGTATATGCAATTTTAAAATATATCATCCACTTCTTTTAATGTGTTTTTATTTCAGTAACATAGAACAAATAAGTAACATCCCACAAATTTTATAACCATTGTAAACTGAGTTTGACAGACTTTAAAACCTAAACCCAAGGTGACTTGTAGGTGCGGTAGGTAGCATGTCATTCTCATAAAACCAAAATCCAAAACCCCAACTCTTACATTTCTCCAAGCTCTTGGATTTCTTCTTCCCAGATGAGAATTCCTGTTTTCTTGAAGTTTGGGAACTCTGGATGTTCATTAGATGGGTCCAAATTTAGGGTTTCATCCCAGGGTCTGCTACTCATTTTACTCATAAAATAGGGACTGATGTCATCTATCACTATTCAGTGTGTCACATCTTACAGTGACGTAGTTAATGGTAGCAGTTATTTTGCTCAATAGCAAGTCACTTGGTACCGATGCCTTTACTATGGTACGCATGAAACTTGTGTAATAGCACTTGTCCCTCTCACCAGTCATAGACCAAGATCTCAAGCCTCACATCCACCACGTGCATGCGCACACCGATACACACAGTATATTGAGAAGTCCCTCTCCTTGGCATCCCTGTGAGGAAGTTGTATGTAAGGAAGAGCTTGTCTTAGCTTCTTGTAACTGGTAGGAAAAACCCAAGACCTACAATTTAAATAAGGAGAGGTTTGTTTGGGGTCCTGTCTCAGAGGTCTCAGTCTGTTCACGGCAGGCTGGCAATGGCAAATGCTTTGTGGAAGGTCCTAATGGTGAGCAGCTCCTCATACCATTCTGGTCTGGGAAAAGAGAAGAGATACCAAAGGGTAGACCAGAAAGGGAAATCCGTCCTTCCAGCCCATTCCCAAATCATCAGCCCTGTCCAGCCAGGCCCTACCTTAAAATAGCACATGAAACTATCAGTAGATGGATCCATTGATACAATCAACTCCCATGATCAATCACCTTCCATACAAAAATATGAAACCTTTAGGGCACACTCCAGATCCAATCCATAACAGAGCTAGGGCACTTAGGACACACAAACTAGAAGCTAGTGAGAGGCATCTCTACTTGCATAGAAAGATATTGGAGTAATATTTAAATAATCCTTAAATATTTAAATGTATACAGTAATAATTCTTATAGATTCTATAGTTGCTGAAAATCTTTGAAGCATATTGCCCCACCCCACTGATTGAAAAAAAAAATAAAACCTGGGGACACGTATTGTGTTTGTAGGACAGCAAAACAAACATCTGGAGGCTGAAATTTAAGCTGCTTGACTATTTCTCCAGTCTACTTAAGTTTAAACATTGTGTTTCTCTGATTTTTGGTTGCACGGTTGTAGCAGTACTGAAACCCTAAGAGATTATCTTTCATACACCCATTAAAAAGAAAACTCCGAAGAAGTGTCACTTAGAATTATGAAGGCAGGATTTATCTCTTTACATGAAACTTATATTGATTCTTTTAAGATGATTACATTATACTTTCTTTAGATGATATAATCTTTAAAGAGACAGTGTTTACATCTCTTGCAATATACATATATGCAAAGGGGCTATGAAATAAATTATATAGAGTCCAATTTTTGAGTGTACTTACAAGGACATACACCTCATAAGAACCAAGGGTTGAACTTGACCTGTTATTTTTTCTAATCACAAGCCAAAAATAATTTGCTTCGTAAGTGGTTAAATTAGAAGAATATTGCACCACAAATAAGATTACATAAAACTCAAATTTTAGTATCTGTAAGATAAGATACTATAACATCACCATGTTCATTTTTTATAGACTGTCCAAGGCTGCTTTTTGTCTTATAACCTCTGTGCCCACAAAGCCTAAAATATCTATTGTCTGACACTCTGTAACTCTGCGTTAACTTCCTATACAAAACACCTGTTCACTGCAAGCATTCCTTGCTCCCTAGTCTGTGCTTTGGTTTCTGTGGTTTCCTTCTCAGATTTCCGCACACTAGCTCTCTTGTTCATGAGTTATCCTTCCCTACCTTCTCCCAAAAGCTTACTTTAGGCCGGCTCATCCACTCTCCCTACCCTGTGTCTGATTTTCATCAGGATGCTCTATGATGGCCATGGCATGAAGTGCTATTCTCAACTTCTACTGGTCCGCAATTCTCATTTCTTCCTTAGATAAAGCATCCCTTTTCAATCAAAGACATTCAGTCATTTTTTTTTCCACCCCATGGGATAAGAACTTCTTGCCATTCATTGAGTTTTTAAATCTGAGTTTTCCTTTCCCACAAACCAAGAATGTTTTCCTGTGAAATTTATCCTTCACATCCTTTATTTTTATTGACTTAGTTTGTTTAACCTATATCCATATATTCTGGTCATTCTCCAAATACGTTTAGCAACCTGTCAGCTAGAAAACGTAGAATATCTTTTGACCACATAGCACTCTTCCGTTGATGTGAAAGAAGACATATAAACAATTGGAGCTTGTATTTCCTTATTGACGGTCATGAGGAACAGGAGAATGTACCTTCTGTCTGGGCTTATTCCTCAAACTTCTCTGTTGTGATAATTCTGACATCTCCTTCACTCTTGTTCATAAGCATGGCCACACCTAGGTTTATCTGAGTGGTTCTGAAATTCTCCTGATAGCAGTGTAACTAGTTCTGGTTTTCTTGCATTTAGTAACTACTGTTGACTAATATTTTTATCTCTTTATCTTTCCCATTTACTACCAGACTACAATGATCTTATCTGCTAGGACCATTAAATGGAGACAGCATCCCAGTTTGTCAAGTTGAGTGCTTCACAAGATCTTCCCTGCACTTCAAATTTTGGTATTCACCTGTACCCCAATTACCAACTCTAATTCCGTAGCAATGTGCCAATGTCTGTTTCCTTTTCTTCCATTTTCTGCACTTGAAAGATTGCTGCTGACAATCTGAATAGAGTGCTGAATTGTTCTGTGAAAGCCACTGATATTGTCTCAGGCTACAATGACGGATAATATTCTTTAAATTGTTTAGTCAAAATTACTTAAGGTGTCTTATGGAAGCTGTCAAGCCTCAAACTTATTTTCCTTTTCTTCACTAGCTGTCATTTGGAGTCCACTTCCTCCAGGTTACATAGCCTGTCTCTCAAGTATATACCTGTGCCCTTGCGAAGTCCAATGTGCTAGAATAATTATGGTAGTCTAGTAACCTCCTGAGCCTTTGGATAAAGGGAGAGCTGAATCATTTATACCAGAAGTAGTAGAAAAAAAAGACTTCCGTGTTTCTTCTAGATGAGCAGAGAACATGATGGCCACAGGGTGGCAGCCGTGAGTGAGGGCAAATGATTGTGCAGGACAGGAGCGAGCCTACCCTCATGTTTATGTTCAGCAATTGATTAGGGTCACCCCTCTGCCTGTACTGTTGCTGAAAGTTAGCGACAAACAGTATTATGAAAGGACTCCCTTCTTTGCCTGCTATAGATGCTATTGAATAATATTTAATGACACGTCAATTAAAAAGGAGGCGGTACTGTCTGTGGCTTTGCTTATATCCTCCAAGACCATATAGTATTTTTATCTTATCCTGCCAGTCAGCAAAGGGTGGATTTAGAATTCATAAGATAAGAAATGGCATACAGCCCACCCTCTTTAAGATTGTTTTATTTATAGTGAAGCACTTTGTGCAAATCAGGGAGGGAAAGTCTGGCACACAGTGTCTGGTACATGATGGGGATGAAGAGGCCTGTGAAAAGGTGACTGATGCTTAGTGTCAAGTTGGCCACATGCAGAACAAAGCTTACCTTGTGGTCTCTGTAAGACAACTGATACCTGCCGATATTGGGTAGGAGGGAAACTACTTTTAGAAGATTAATGCAAATAAGATGTTCATATATATAAATATTGGTAAATATTAACAAAATTCTATATGTTTTTACACACAGTCATTTCCTGTTTGAGCACCTCTCACACAGCAATACGTGGACTATGGCTGTGGTCTCACCTGATGCCACAATTACTTTCCAGGGCTCAAACTTGAAAATACTGTTCTTTCTACTGTGATGTCTCCTTAGTGCATAAAACTTGATGCTCTTGAAAACATACCATCTGACAAATTCTTTCCTCTTTTCAGTTGTGCATTCCTACATTCACTTTCCCCTAATAAGTTTTATTGTCCCAAGAGCGCTATAATTCCTCTAACATGGATTAAACTAGAGATCATATAATGTCTACTCTTCTCTATCTTGTCCACTCTATGAGTCTCTTCCAGCATTTTTCTTTGTTTTTATTATTGCTACTCTTTATTGGCAATATCATTATTGTTGTCTACTAAATATTCCTTCTCATATTCTCTGCTCTAGGTAAAGTATTCTTCTGGGTGTTAATAGGCTGATATTAATATTTTAGGGAAATTCATTACAGAAAAAATGTGCTAAATCTCTTCATATAGAATTATAATATTCATGGGCCTATTTCTTTCTTTCTCTAAATACAAAGGACTCTACATTCATTTAAGATGAGATTTATACCTTATTTGTCTTTGAAAATCCTGTCTCACCAAACACATGGTCTAATTCAACATGTCAAGTTTAAAATATTCATTTATCCAATATGCATTGAACGAGTCCCTCTGTCCATGTCTTTTCTCAAGTCCATTTTCCTAAGTTATCAGCAAATATTTTCTCTCAGAATTTTCCGTAGCAACCAAGAGTCAACCAAATAATCACGAAGAAGAAAAGGTAAGAAAAGAATGAAACAAGCCTTGGGGTTTTGAGAAGTTGATACACTCTGGCCTTTCCCACTTCTCTTTATGTTAGAAATGAGGACACCCCCATTAATTGAAATTGTCATGAATTTCAGTGGTATTCTGAGTTTCCAAATGGCAGATCTTGGAAATACTAAATATGATGAGAGTAATATAATTTAAAAAATGGAGAGGGCTCTGGCAGAAGTCACCAGATAAAGACCTGAATAAGAAACTCAAACCATTGGCTTTGTGCCATAGCCTTGACTGACATAAAGCCAGGCAGCGAGACTAATTTTCCTTTTGTTATTCCAAACACACTGGTATTACCTCAGGTGCTTTGCAGGAAGGTGAAGGGACTGTAGAGAGAAGCCTGTCGAGCACACTCAATGGATTTCGTCTTTTGTGCCCGTGTGTGTTTTGTTTGTTGTACCAGTGTATACATTCAACCTCTTAAAAATACTTTTTCCATTTTCTCCTTTACAACTCTCTCTGTTCAGGCTACTTTTATCTTAAACTGCTATATCACAGCCAGCATCCCAAATGCCATCTTACCCCTGACATCCACTTTTTTTCTATTAGAATTTCATATGCTGCTCTTGGCTGAAGTTTTTCACAGACATATTTTCCTACTGGAATAAAACACAGATCACTTATAATGAGTATACAGCCTTTCAAAAATAACTTCCAGGTACCTAGCTAATTGTTAAATGCTTTTCAAAGAGTTCCCCCTCCCCAAGACACACAAAAACATATCCTGTGAGGAAAAAAAAACTTAGGTTGTATGATACAAACACAAAGTGGTAAAAATCAAGAAGGAAAGACTCCATTTCATTCGTGTATTTTTTACATTTAACACCTCATCTTCATATTGGAGATCGTTGAGATCATTCACTTCACCCCCAGGGTACTGGAGATTAAACCCAGGACCTTTGCACTGAGTCTTACTCCTGCTGTTATCACTATTAATACAATTTTGAGACAGGGCCTCACTGAGTCGCTAAGCTATACAGAGCAGGGAGTTTAGTGGACCTCCTGCCTTCGTCTCTCAGATTGCTGGAATTCTAGGCTCGCCCACGATTGCAGGCCACTTGCACTTTAGACTATTCATTGGAAAGCCTGAGCACATAGATATTCCACATGTAAACTATAGCAGTGATGATATCAGAATGTATGGCCAAATAAAACACATAAAGGATGCCGCAGATGATATCCATTTATGTCTGAATATAAGGTGTCACGTGACGCATACTTTATTTTCTTCATTTTATTGATATGTATAAGGGCAAAACATGAAGTTTATATTTTCTATTCCAAAAGCAGAATGTTCAAAGTGGGTATGATGTAGTTATCCAGGGACACCAATCAGAAGATCAATATCCAAAGAAGGTATTCGGGGGGTCATGTGGGCACTTCTGAACACAAACCAAAACTTCAGCCTCGCAAAAGGAAAGCAAGAATTCAACACAACAGATCATTTAAGATGAAGTTCACATAAGTGGATCTTTGGAGCTAGTGTATAAGAAATAGAACCAGAAGACCCTCTAAATTGCTAGTAGTATTGCTTTTAATAAGGGAAAGTGATGTGCAGAGCAAGCCTTTAATTCAGTTCTCTTATTTCTTGTGGTCAGGATTGGTACTGGAATGAAAATGCTTTTAAGCTCACAGGTAAAGTGTGTGGGAGAACATCTGTCTATGTTTTCTTCGGAAGTTCAGTTTATCATGGATTATGCAGATAAAAAACCTTACGGAGAATAAGTGGAAATATATCAATTCAAGGGAAATAATACTATTGTGTTAGTAAGAGTAAGATAAAGTACATGAATTCTACTAATTTGTGAATCTTTGACCACTTGAATATGTTTTTGGTAATAAAGGAGACTTGAAGATATCGTTAGATGCAATGCTTTTCCTGTGTTAGTGGCACAATCATCTTGAGATGCAGTATGTAGTGGGCCTGGATATACTCTAGAGCAAAGCCATGGATTTTATTTTATTAAAATCATGACAATTATTTTTACTACCCTTTAATCTTAGAAAAAAAATCGTTCGATCTGTCTTGATTCACTTAGGATATGACTCAGAGGAGTTGTCCTTTTTTTTTCCAACAAGCTGATTCAAAACATTCTACTCCCATCTATATATATATATATATATATATATATATATATATATATATATATATATATATTTCTGATAGGTTTATTGCATGGACATAGAAGTTCAAGCAATGTAGCAAATAGGATTGAATTTCAACTCCATTGACTTGGAGACCTTCCTCCCGGGGTCGGTGGACCGCACTTACACACTTCTAGGCTTGCTGGGTAGATGCTGAAGGTGTGGCCCCGAGGTCTGTGGCCTGTCCGACCTTCACTCCTACCCTTACACTGCTCTGCTTTGCTTCCTGCCTGCCCTGGACTGAGAATTTTTGGTCCACTATTCCCTTTAGCCATGACGATTCTGCCTTAGGTCCTGCTGTCTACTAACTGAATCTTCTGAACTGTGAGCCAAATGCACCTGTACGTCTTCAAGATGCGGGTGTTAGGTAGTGCGTTGAGCAATGAGAGAGCTGACAAATATAACCTCTCGAAAATTTCTCTGCTACTTTGTTCTTGCACTAGCTATGTTATTTCGGGCCACTCTGTTATGACGTGTCATCTCAAGTCAGTTAAGTAAATGCTTCGGCCACTTTGGAATTCACTATACTATTCTTCCATCGGACTTTGGAAGATTTGTAATAACATGAACATTTACCTTACATTAAAAAGTCAAAATATAAAAAGCTAGACCTGCTGAGTCTGATGGCATAGAACTGTCATCACAAGACTTGGGGAGGCTGAGGAAGAACGATCAAAACTTTGAACCTAGCCTTGGCAACTTAGAGACTTAGAGACTTTTTAATTTTTGAAACAAAGAGAGATGATGATGTATCTCACCGTGAAGAGACTGGCTTAAATCATCCTTGCCACTCAAAAAATATGGAGTTGATAAAACTGCTAATGTATTCATTCATATATATATATATATATATATATATATATGTACATATATATGTATATATGTATATATTTGTGTATATATGTATACATGTATATTGTTTTTAAGAAACATACAAAACTGAAATACTTATTTACTATCAAAAATAATTACAGATTTTTAATGCAAATTGATAAGTCCTTTGATGGAAATTTGATTAACAATTATTCATGTTAGAGTCTGTAAGAGGACCTGACCTTGCTAATGCAAGCATTATCTCCAGAAAGCACTGTGAAGCATGAGAAGTGACTCAGGATAACATTGATTGATCTTTTAGTGCCTAACCAGTCCCACCCACAGAAAGTTCTAGCCACTGGTACCACTAGTAGCCTGAGTAGCAGGGAAAGATGTGATACATTTTGCGATTTTCTGAGGGAGAGTTAATGAGTACTCTCTCTGGAAGAAGCTTCCTCTACACTAAATATTAACATCACTGGAGTCCAGAGTGAAAATTCTTAGGGATGGGACAGAAGCAACAGGTTAGTAAGGAGCCACAGCAGAGATAGACTTTTCCCATTGGAATGTCTTCAAAATAGCAACCCGTGACAGTATCATGTAAGTAAAGGGTATAAAAGTGCTCCTTCCCCACACATACAGAGTGTTAAGAAGAAAATACAACATAAATGTCACAGTTTTCATGTTTGCTTATTCATAAAATGCTGTAGGTTATTTTGCACGTGTTTAACAACATTAGCGCACTTGTTGACCGTGAGCTACGTTTTGTGCTAAATGGGTGTTGTCAGTTATTTAATATGTTACTTTTTTATTGCCGGGACAAGATATCCAACACCCACATCTCAGGGGAAGATTTATTTTAGCTCATAGTTTCAGAAGGTCTCAGCCCATTCATGGACAGTTGGCAACAGTGGAAGCACGTGACAGATGCCCTGATAGGGGCAAGGTCTTCACAAAATGGCAGACAGGAAGTCGCGTGAGCAAAAAAGTGTGCATCTAACATATGTCCTTCCAGGTCATGTTCCAGTGATCCATCCCTACGGGGTCAAGCCCCAGTGTTCCACCCTTTCTAAGTGAAGCTTCAGGGATGCGCCACTTCCAGGTCAACCTTCAGTTGAAATAAAAATATAAACAAACAAAAATGCCTGATAATTCAGTCCTCATGGAGAAGTGAACAGAAAAAGGCTCAACAGCCGATGCTGAGGTCCTAGAAAAACTCTCAAATGTCATTGAATACAATTCAATGACAGAGATCCTCTTGACCCACCAAATTTCTGACTAGTGCTACAGAAGTGATTGCAAGCTGTCCCCTGTCCTCCGTGAGCCCTGTGTATAAAGTAGGATTCATGTCCAAGTTTTCTAGTAACTTCATCAATTTGAGAGTCACACTGTAAATTGAGGCTCTCTTTCTAAAAAATTGTTGAATTTTCCCAGCTGTCCCTGCTTACCTGTCTTACGCCTCAGTTTCTCTAAACATTTTCTATTCCCAAATATCAAAAGCAAATTGTACCACCAAGGACTGGCCACAAAATGAAAGCTAGTTTTCTTTACAAGATCCAGGGATCAGGAGGTGGGGGTGCGGGGGGTGGGGGGTAAGTAGGGATGTGGGCTACCAATGTTTCCAAATTTTATTACTAGTGTTATTGTTAGCTATATTTTTTATTTTAGATTTAATTAAATGACCACAAGCCAATGATATAGTCTGCATAGATCAATCTAAATTGAGTCCAGTCGTTGAATATAATGTGAAGAGAGACCCACTAAGCCAGGAGGGCAGTTAGTGTTATGTGTAAGATCCTGAAATATGCACCATCTGAACACTGAAAGTTTGAAAACTTAGGCAAATTTTTAAAATCAGATATACATACCAAGTATATAAACATGTCTTTGTTATAGAGAGAAAATCTGAACTACTCAATAATGAAAATATTTATATAATATAGGCATCACTTGAAATAATAGGCATTTTAAAAATTATGTTCATAAAAATAGTAATACTAATTAACTTGAAGGAGTGATTGTAATTTGGTGCATATGTCCTCAAAAAGATACGTTTAAGAAGGTATTTGTAATAAAAGCCGTAACAAAGGCTCATTTCTAACTGGCAGTAATACTGCCATTATAAGATGTCCTCATTTATTATTTAGAAAAAAATATGAAAGTCATTTTAAAAATATATATATTGATGTCATTTTTTGGGTTCTAATGAAGCTGAATTTTCTATGAACACATTGATAAAACAAATTTTAGAGCAAGTATGTATGAAAAGCTCACCATGTTTAAATGTTCCAAGTGTCTTACTACAGTACATTTTGCTCCTACCCTAAGAATTCCTGGAATCTGATTCAACCTCTTGTCTTGACCTGAGCCCATGGTGGGGCCGAACAGGGTGCTTGTTGACCACTGATCCCTTCCCTTTGCTCAAGGCTTTGTCTTCTGGCGAGGACCTTTCCTACACGCTTCCTGTCTCATCGCCTCTTCTGTTCCGATTGGAAGGATCTGGCATGAATTTTCAGTAAATAAAACTTCTGCTTGCTTCCGCTTTAATTCCTTTCTGTGTTCTTTGACTGTACTCTAGTAGTGATAATAGCCATTTAACTCACAGGGGCCTTGTTTACTCTGTTTTCTTCATCAATGATTTATATTTCCTCCAGAGAATAAAAGTGCTTAGGCGGCAACAAGCCTTACTGAAACTTCCTTTGGAGATGTACTCATGTAAAATAGTTATTGCCCTGAAATGTTATTTTTTTTTCAAGTCTAATCACACTGGGATGCTCTTATCTTGAAACTAAATTCCTTCCTTTCACTGAATTGGACTTTTGGTAGGAAACATAACTGGTGAAAACAACTGGATTTGAAGCTGCAACCTGGCAGGTCTTTTTTTTTTTTTTTACCTCCTTCATTCTTAGGTGAAGAGGAAATTTCTTAACTTCCCCATTGTTATTACAGATTCAAAAGTGATGATTTGTAGAAGAAGCAAACTCAAGCTAAACTGTTTTTAAAAAAAAAAATGGGATTTATCATTAAAGTGCTTAAATGCCACTTCTAAAACTGAATGCAAGACTTCTTAGGCAAATTGCTTATGCTAGATAGCTTTCAGGGTCTTCCTCTGATATCAGATTGCTACTCCACAACCTTCCCATGAAAGTATGTTACTTCCAGTAATACAACTAAAAATTAATAAGTCCTTAGGTGTATGTTTGTTATTTTCCTAGCATGATTAGGTACTATTATTTTCCAGCAAGGACTCATTACTGAGTGAATAAAAGCCAATTTGATGGCACCAGGGATTCGGAAAAAGGCAAAGCTTTATTTTCATGGTCAGATAGTGAAAAGGTCAGTGGCTTTTAAAAGGAGCTCAACTTTGCCCCTTCCATCAGTTGGCAATAGAAAAGGTTACAGAAGAGGAGATCAGTGGAATAGTACTGATAGGATTGAGAAGAAGGATGTACGGTCGTTTACCCAGGCCTACGTCATGACTCCCCTCCCCACAAGCTGGGTGTTTCTTGGTGGAATTATCTGTCATGTTCTGCTCTGGACAGTATTGAGCTTGTAATGCTATGAATGAGGCAGGCTGGCTTGGTTTTGTTGTTTCTCATTCCTGCAAAGCAGGTTCTATCCCATCCTTGGGTGAATTGTAAGAATTTTCTCGAAAGATGAGTGAAGAATTGTGTTATATAAGGAAGTTATCATAAGTTGTGTTCATGTCTCATCCAATGTTACTTTTACATAAGGTGTGTTTTTGGTAAAAGATCCCATCACATGTGCAGTCACTTAGCCAGGTCGTAGGAGGAAGTGTTGAGAAACAACAGAAAATAATACAGTGGAGAACAGCAAATTTCCTGTGGGACACACGCGAGACCTTCTAATTGTGATTAACAATATGGCTTCTTCTTCATTTCTGTGTGTGTGTGTGTGTGTGTAGAAGCTACTGCTAAGTACCTTGTACCTCTCTGGGTAATGAGCATGTGATGGGCATACGGGACTTAGTGAATCTTGATTCTAAGAGTGGAGACAATTGTACAGTGTAAGGAGACCAGATTTTTATTACTATAATGACAATTACAATAATCATAATGAGAACAGGTGTGTCTTAAATTTACAGAAGACAAGATGTACATGCTGATGGAAATTTCAGTGAAAGCAACTGTTAAACATTAAATATGTTAGTTCTTTACATGATTTTTAAATCAACTCTCTCGGTAATAACAATGCTACCTTATTTCATATACTTTGTAAGTAATAAGAGAGTTTTAAAGGGGGAGATAATTCTTACCCTTAAAGAACTCAAAGTATTCAAAAAGGAAGACATTGTTTTTATATTAAAAGTGCAGCAAAGATGTGGTTGTCATAAAGTATGACCATGCATATGGTAAGGAAAGCAGTAAAGCTTGACTGAGAAATTCTGTTCTTGTTGTTAGACATATTTTTTCTCTTCTCAAATTCAATTTAATCATAAAATACGAATTAAACCAATTACACCTAGATTACCAGATTTAAAAAATAGACCAAATTATGCATAGATGGAAAATGCATCCAAATATATGACTTACTATGATTGGATGAGAGGAAGTAGCAATTCTGGGAGAAAAAGTATCTTCTCAGGGAGAAAAGAGGAATTTACGCAAAATAAATGATTTTCTTTTTAAATATAAATAGGCTTTTAAGAGAATAGTTGAGATTTATGCCAGTGTTGTGAGTAAGTGGTGCCAAATTCTTGTCTCTGAGAACAGAATGTCAGACTTGGTTGTTCCCATGGAGAGGACTGAAGACAGCTGAGTTCTTTGGGAGGCTCTGCTTCTATGCAGATAAGGACTTTCAGGAACTCAAATATATTTATCCAGAAATAACTTCTGTATCGTTGTGGCTTATTCAGTACCATACTGTTATATTTAAGTATAGAGGTACACATGTTAGAATTCAGAGATGGAGTGGAAGACCATAAATTGATTATGCATGCTAAGGATGTTTAATTTTACCAACAAGAGGAGGATGTAATAGAGTTTTAAAAATCTATACAGAACTTAAAGCATGCAAAATAGATTTTATCAGGAACTATTGCAATATGGGAAAGGGGAACACACTATAGAACTGGGCTCAGTCCCGAATATAGAAAGACTAAGCAAGGATTTATACCCAAACCTGGAGCAGAATGGAAATCAGTGATGGGAAATTACTAAGAGGAAACATCAGAGTAAGAGTAAATTTACTTGATAATATTCTTGCTAAAGACAGGCCCAGACGATGAGACACCAGGAATAGGGAACTTGATCAAGTATATTTAAAAAAGAATATATAATAGGGTTGGAGATTCTTTGATCTTTAAATTGATTTAGCAGAATTCTAACTGTAAGAGGAATAGGAAGTCCAAATTGGAAAACTTGGTAGAAAAGAAGGCCCAAGATTTAGTCCAGGAAAAAGCCTTATTTTATTTATTTATTTTTTGAGACAGAGTCTCACTTCAAAGTCCAGGCTGGTCCTAAACTCACTATGTAGCCCAGGCTGGCCTCAAACTCACAGCAATTTTTCTGCCTCAGCCTCCTGAGTGCTTGGATTACAGGCATGCACCATCACACCCATCTTAAGTGGTGCTGTGGAATGGAACCCAGGACCTTGCACTTGTTAGGCAAGTGCCTTAACCTCTGTGCTATTCCTCTGTTCAGATGAAGGGAAGTCTTAGTAGGAAATCAAGGAGTTGAAAAAAATGGCAGCAAATCAGAAATAGCTGTCAAGAAGAATGACCTCTGGCATTCCCTAATTAAGAACATAGTGCTGTGATTTCTTTTCTTTCGTTTTTAAAATTTGTAGATCTGTTGGCCTATGTTTGAATTATTGTTTAATAGCAAACATACCAAACCTTTAGACAACAAATAATTTAAATTTAAATACTTACTTGAGAAAAAAAAAGTTCCTAAACCAGGAGGACTAACTGCTGATGAGATCAGAGCCTTTGTGGAGAATAATACCCAACCCTAAGGGGAAAGCTTCTATGGTAGCACCTGAGTGGACCAAAGTGCTCAATGAGAAACTTATCTTTTGAAAAGAAGTTGTCACAGTTTTTCAAATTCTTCTTTCCTAATTAAGCCTTTGAATTTGAATTATAATTCAGACAAAAAATGGAGTATGAAATTCTGGTGAGTAGAATAAAAGGATAATTTTAGACTTTAATGAAAACAGAAAATAACTGCAATTTGGGGAGCTCATTGACATAATCTTACTGTTTCTAATTGGTAGGCAATTAGCAAGTGATTGTTCCATCTTTGTTGCTTTTCAAAAAGGCTTTATTATGTTTTCTTTTTACCACAGATTTGTACCATAATTTATTCCCCTTCCACTCTCTGTTGACCTTTTTTCTCATAAATCTTGTTCCTTTTTATCCTTAAACATCTATGTCTTAATAAATGTGCTAGTGGTTTCACAAGCTTAACTAAACACAACTCCATATTTTTAAAATATGTGACTTCTTTGTAACTTTTTGTTGTAGAACACACTTTTTTTTTTAAATGGAGTAAGTTGCCAGAGCTGTTTTATTTTTAAGTGTACGTTGGTTAACTTTCTCTGTATCAAAATATCTGTATTCAACTAGTCGATGAAATCTCTTTACTAAAGATGAATTGACTAGTGTTTCAGGTATTTTTCATTGCTTGGACACAATACCTAACACAATTGCAGAGAAGACTCATTTTAGGTCACAGTTTCAGCAGGTTTCAGTCCATTCATGTGCAGCTGACAGTGTGAGGAAGGTCAGACAAGACAACTGCTTAAGACAAAAGGAAAGGTCAGGGCAGGGGAGAAAGTGGAGCCCAGAATATGTTCTTGTAGACCACACCCTAATTTATCCCTCACACCTTCAGTGATTCCCTTATGAAATGGTTCTAGCACATCCTCAGTAATTCTCCCCTCTTCATGATACCCACCTTTGAACAGCACAGGAAAAACAATGGATTAACTTCCATGATGGATTGGTCATCCAAACGTGAGATATTTGGAGAACATTCTAGATCCGGACCCGAACAGCAATCATGGAGAGAAAGCCTCTCCAGAAAAGAATTTTTGTAGATATTAAGTCAGCTGTTTCTAAAATGGAGTCTTACATGTTTGTTTTTACATATGTATATTTCAAAAAAATCATCTCTATCTTAACATACTTCTACTAAAAGTCATTAAAATACACAACTACCAAAGGTAAGGCACAGGGACCCATGTGCAGTTAATCATGGTCAGCAATGTGAAATCCTGATGCTGTTAATGGAGCTGGGTGCTCCCCAAGTTAATGGCAGCTGCTCATAGAACTGGGGAAGCCATTTGGGACCAGCTGCTGTTTCTCTGGGCCTTTGGGAAACACAGTTAAAATTTCTCAACTACGTGAGCAATTTACAGCTCTCTTTTCCCAAGCCACTGGAGGCTCAAGCAATGACAACATGCCAGCGAAAGATTAAACAGCACTTAGGAATTCTGGATGGCACCCGAGAGCAGGTTCGTTAAAGTAAAAACTGTATTTTCCCCTGATCAGAGTCATCCCAGGAAAGAATCTCAGTTCCTGTTGGCACAAGCGTGCCCAGAAGAATCTTTCTCTAGGATGCAGGTTAGTTTGATCCCCCAGGGAAGGTGCTGATTTTTTGTGGTCACCCCTTGGGTGGAACACAGAGGCAGTTAGTTGTCCAATCCCAGGATTGTTCTGTCCCGGTGCCAGGGGATAGTTCTTGAATGGCCTCCTGTATAGCACCTAGGACTTGAAGTCTCTGCAGAAAGTTTTGTATTTCACAGGGTATTATTACATACTAATTTTTGTTCTCTTGAGCTAGCCTTTCAAGTCAATACTAATGTATTAATGGTCATTACAGTTATTACTCAATTCTCAACAGTAATGATGGAAGAAGGTAACCTATAGCCATTTCACATAATAGATTATGTCATACTTTAATCTTTTACTTCTCTACAGAGAAGAATAAGCTTGTGAAAACTTGGATACAGTTTATGGTGCCTTTAGCCATTTCATATAAAAGAGTATGTATATATTTATCTAATTTAATATTAACATTGGCAAGTTGGTTTTCTCACGGAGATAAATCAAGATAACATAACATAACTGCCGCATCTGTCAATAAGCTATCCTACTAGCTTATAATCTTTCATCATAATGCAATGAATGCTTAAACAAAATGATCATTACAGTAAAAACACATTGCCATTAATTCCACTTAAACACTAAAAATTCTTATTTTAAAACATGTCCCATTCTTAGCAGTGAATGATTTCTTACGATACATTTTAAGCTATTTCAACATTCACCATATTATTGATCATCCCATATATGTTCTTTTGTAAATATGATCTTCTGTTATTGGCCTATGATGTAAAGCTCCAGTGAATCTCACTGTGCTTTTATTCAGAAACATAAACGTATCGGCTGGAGCTGGGAGACTTTTTGGAATTGTGTCTTAGTCAACTGGCATCTCCCGTTAGGGGGCACCGTATTACGGAACCATCACCTGGTCAGCCCACTTCCAACTTAGTAGCAGTTACTGGCAAGCACCTAGAGAAGTCAGGCTTATCTTTCCTTTCTGCTTTGCAATGCTGAGCTCTTTTCAAAACCCTTTTCCTCCTTTTTGCTACAAATTGTGCAAGCAAGCAGGGTTTTCCAGTTGGACGGTTGGGAAAGTCTAGATGAATTTTGTTTATATTTTTCCAAAGGCCATTTATTTATAAAAAGAATAAAGATCCATCAATGATACACTGCCCATTTTGCTATAACTTTTTGCGTGAGCTTCAGAATTCCTCGTTTGTAGAAGGACCTGTCATGAGCAACAAAAATCTCAACTGATTTACAGCCTCATCTGAATTGATCATTATATCATACAATTAGTTTTGAAGAGAGCAAAGCAAGTGAAAGTCTGAAGGTGAAGATTTATGCACGTGTGGCGCTTTTGGCCACACATCCTGTCCAAACTCCAGTAATGTTTGATGGTGATCAAGCTTGTATGTGGTCTTGCATTGTGATGGAACAAGGCTTCTTAATGAATAAGGAGTTTTGGGCATCTGTGCACCATGGATTCCTTCAAACTCTCCAATTGTCAATAATACACATTCAGATTATTTGGCTTCTTGGTAGAAGTTAGAAAAACACAAGACCTTAAAGAAATCCCACCATATTGAAAGCCTAACCTTCCTCTAATGAAAGTCTACTTTGATGTTCTTTGAGGTGAGTCATCACATTGGGAACAGAATATTTTGTACATCACATTGTTGTCAACAATCTGCTTCTCATCATAAATTGTCAGTTGCTCCAAAAGGATCATTTTCCTCATATTTCATGAGAATATTGCAGATTTTATATGCTCCATCAAATGAACATATTTAAATTCAAGAGGAACCCCATATTGAGCTTGCTTATATATCCCAGCTTCTTCAGGTGGTCATGAACACTTGAATGACAGATGGTCAATACTTCTGCAATCTCTGTTATAGAACATTGGTTTGACCCCATCAGTGTTTTTTTTTTTTCCAATTATTATCATCACCTCATTGGACCTCTTTGACTGAGGAACACTGAGATCAAAAAGACCAGTACAGAATTTCGTGAACCAGCAATGGCACTGATTTCCTTGTAAAGCATTGTCACCGTAAACTATATGTAACTTCTCACAAGCCTGGTGCATATTCTTCTCTGTTCAGAAGTAAAAGATTAAGATATGGCAAAAATACAATTTGGTCTTCCATATTACAGTTTGTCATGAAATCTCCAAAACTCAACCAAATCACTTGCATTTTTTAAAGAATGAAGTTAAAAATGTCTGCAGTTAAATAACATAGCAATAACAAGGATGCAAATTATTCTAGTACTTCAAAAAATGAACTAGTACCATCTGTTGCAAAAAGCATTGACTTTTCAGACAATCCAATATTTTGTGTATGGTCTTAAGAAAGACTGCTATATGTAGCTTTCCCGGAGTTTTAATATTTTTTCTATTATTCTTAGATAATCAAGATCTCTAAGGATGTATTTAAAAGCCTAGGTGCTCATAGTTCAAACAAAAAGGAATAACATAAAGATATTATCTTCAAAATTCCTGAGTTAAGGATAAAGGACTCTTCTTCCCTCACCACCCTATCTTAAGTTGCCCAGTACACTATGTGGCAATGTAGCAATGGCAGCAATGCTAATATTAAGCATAAGGTTGGATAAGAAGGAGACTCAAAGAAAGTAAAGAAAAATAAATAAATGAAAGAAAAAAATGTATTATCTTACATTAAGTTATCAGAGGTGGAGCTAGCCTCTGAAACTTTTCAAATGCTGAACATAATTTTTTATTGTTTGTCCTTCACTACTCCTAACATCTTACTTTTATTTTTTCGCTGGCTTTTAGAAAAAAAAATTGACTTTAGAGAAACAAATGATCATATTATTTGAATTGTAGGAGTGAAGAGACAAGAACTCTGCAGATGTTGGGCCCATCCTTTGTTTCATCACTGTGAAAGTAGAACAAGGGTAAGGGTAGCCACGACGGGCAATTGCAGGATTCCATTGCAGCTTACCTAACCAAAATATTTAAATTACAGGCGTTTTAGACCTTTATGGAAATAGAAAAAGTAAACATCCCAGAGGAGTGTTTTATTTTGAAACAATCAGGATATTATGAACAGAATAGAACAGATGTCCACAGTTTAGAGCTTTGCTCCATTTCCCTTGAAACACAACCATTTAGATTCAGATTTTTGAAGCAAAACAGTCACTTTCAGCAACTGTTTCCTTTTTTTTAAAAAAATGTAAAACAAACATATTCCAGGACTGCAGTTATTAGATAGTTTTCCAGGAAAAAATATTAAACACTAGATAAGAGCCTTTCATGCTCCCAAATATCTTTCTTATTATCCTGAGATTCTATCATCTGTCACTGTGTTGTAAGCTCTTTGACAAGCCACATACAAATGAATTTTTTATAACTGGAAAAGACTCAATATCTCCTATATTCCAAGAAATAAAAATACTGCCTTTTCAGTGGTTAATCACTACCTAACTTGGTCTTCAATGGAAGGTTCATTAGGTCTCAAGGAAGACACATTCAATATTACATACTCCTGATGACCCCAAGAGAGTCATCTAAATTGAGTAAAAGAATATTTTCAATGTAATAAAGATTTCTGTAAATTTGAGATGAAGACTACTGTTGTGGGACTCTTGAAGAGAGAGGCTAGACACGGGCTTTAGCAGGAAGCAGCAGTTTTTGTGCCAGAACCAAAGACTCGAGTCTGAATGTGGTGGAGTGTTGACTTATGTACACCTGAGTCCCCTCTGTCTCCTCTTTATGGTAGTGTGAATTAGATGGTGCACTTTAAAATTACTGGGCTATGATAAGGCTACAGGGTGAGGGAGGGGCTATGCATGTACATATAATATTTATTGGGACAGGTTGTATTTTATTGTTGTTGCAGTTGTTTTGTTGTTCCTGGACTCTGGGAGACCCTTACCACACTACCACGTACAGTCTTTCCTTATTCATAGTGGGGCAAATAAAATAAGTACAACCGCTCTTTCCTGAGACAGCTGTAAATGTACCTAGAAATAATTGCCCTTTCCAATACATCATTTTTTCTTTCTAGTTTAAAATCTTTTTTTCCATTTTATTAATATGTACCTATGCAACTCTAATGAAAGGGAGATAATGTTCGAGTCTTCAGACTGGCCCCACTTGAGAAATTTTAACTTAGATCCCCTTAAAAAAAAACAGTCTTTATAACTTCGTGGAAGGGGAGAAAAACATGTATTTTTTTTTTTTTTAAATAAAGAATCTGGCTCTGGCAGAGTTCTGAATTTTTTTAAAGAGCAAAATAATTAAAAGAACTCAGGAGAATTCTATCACTGAGCAGCATCCCGCCAGTCTCCATCCAACACACTTTCTTTTTTCTTTTGATTATGGCTAAATTGCGTACCTAAAATTTTAACTTGTGATTCTGCTGCCTCAGCATAGATTAAAAAGTTGCCGTGTTTTAATTTAGTATAATTTTATGTAATCATTACTTTTTGGGGGTACTGCGGATCCAGGATCTCTGTTCTTAACAATACTCCACATCCTTTTCTTAACTTTTATTATTTTTTCTTTTTCTTCCTGCCTTCCTTTCCTCATCCCTTCCTCCCTCCCTCTCCCTGTTCTCTCTCCTGATTCTCTCTCTCTCTCTCTCTCTCTCTCTCTCTCTCTCTCTCTCTCTCTCCTGCCTCTTTTTTCCTTTCCTCCTTTTTTGTATTTCTCCCTAAGTAACTAATGTACCCATACTGGACTCAGACTTGCAAATGGCAGTCCCCATGCCTCACTTTCTCCAAATGCAACGATAATATACCTATGACACAATAAAGATAATAGGCCTATGTCATAAAAGGCCTATGACAATAATCCAGGCTGAGGAAATTGTGATTTTGTTGATTTTCTTTCTGGAGTTTATAGTCTGTAATTCTGATAGCAATTTTTTTCTGCATTACAGATCCTGAAGGCAATTATAAATATAGCTAGAACTTTCATTACTTGTAATCAGATTTAACCTAATTTTATTGAACCATCAAATCATCCTGAAAGTCAGTTTTTTTTTTTTTCCCTCCCAGTTTGCTATTGAAGAAACCAGTTTACCAAAATGCATACATTGACCAGGAACCAGAATTCTGAGTCATTGACATATGAAAAGCCTTTTGTCCTCCACCTAGTTCTGGGTCTGCTAAGCAGACAGTAGGACGGCCATGGGAACAATTTATGGCTGATTATACTGGGGAAAAGGTGCCTACTTATTTTGCATTTCTGCTATTATTGTACTCGCTGCACAAGTTAGAGGGCAGAAATGAATCACCATACATGATTTTACAAAAAAAAAATCAATCCTAAAGATCAATCTTAGGTGAGTGAGTCATCTTCAGCTGGGCACACAAAATCTATGTTTTTTTTTTTATAAAAGTTTGTAAGAAAATTATGGTGACATCTGAAAAATAAACGCTCATAAATTTTAATTGTGCATTTAAGAGTGAGAAATATTAGTTACCCCTTAGTTAACTTCCTAAGACTGAGACAATTCTTAGAAAAATAGATGTAATGCCTGAGGAAAGCAAGTAGGATTTGCGCTATGGTACTGTTGGCTGCATACTCTTGAGATCTAATAAATTATATTGTATCTACTGTCCATCTGTGTTAAAACATTCATAATGCTTTTTATTTAATTTTTATAAAGTACTTTTAATTCAGGCCTGAAAATCTCAATTATATTAAAATAATATGTAATACTTAGATGAACCTCATATGTGTCCTGATAACAGCATTTACAGTCAGCACCACTAAAGTGCTGTGGGCAGAGTATGAAAAGTTCACCTTAACTAGTTAGGTTCCAGCCCCATCATGAATGACCAGGTAGAGAGAAGGCCAATGGTCAGCAATAAAAGGGGTGAGCCTCTGGAAAAGGGGTGGACAAAGATTGTTACATTCCCCAAATTCCATGTTTCTAATGTGCTGTGGAATTCATGTATTTTTTCAAATAATAATATTTAA
Organism: Ctenodactylus gundi; assembly: GCA_004027205.1. NCBI lineage: Eukaryota > Metazoa > Chordata > Mammalia > Rodentia > Ctenodactylidae > Ctenodactylus > Ctenodactylus gundi. The sequence continues at coordinate 157,379 of PVKB01002904.1, forward strand.
TGTGGGGTACAAAGGCTTGGGAAATTGGACCCAAAAATGGGGAAGAACTTTCTACATAGGACACCTGATGCAAAAAAAAAAAAAAAAAAAAAAAAAAAAAAAAAAAAAAAAAAAAAAAAAAAAAAAAAAAAAAAAAAAAAAAAAAAAAAAAAAAAAAAAAAATAGCCCCTAGGGTCAACAGATGGGGTCATATCAAATTAAAGAGTTTCTGCAAGGCCAAAGAAATATCAACAGAGTGAAGAGTGAACAGACAGAATGGGATGAAAATTTAACACCTATCCTCAGACAAGGAGCCAATGACTAGAAATTATCAGAGACTGAAGAAAAATATACTCTTAAAAATCAAAGACCTGACTAAAAAATAGGCAACGGGAAGGAATAGGCAGTTCTCAGATGCAGAAGTTTAAATGGCCAGCAAATACAAGCAAGGGTGTCCAACATCCTTAGCCATTAGAGACATGCAAATCACAACGCCACGGAGATGCTATCTAACCCCAGCCAGAATGGTACATAGCAAGTCAAACAGCACTGGATGCTGGTGCGGTTGTGGGGGAAAGGAGCCCGTTTATACTGCTGGTGGGACTGTAAACCGATATAGCCGCTAAGAAAAACAGCGTGGAGATGCCTCAGAAGGTTAAAAATGAAAGTTCCATTCAAACCAGCAATAACTTTTTGGGTATCTTGCCAAAAGAGTTGAAAGCAACATAAGATAGAGACTCACAGCTAAAGTGTGGAAGATGTCAAAATATCAGTAAGACCAATTCATACAAAAGCAGTGGTGTTGGTACACAATGGAGTACTGCTGTTCTTTAAAAACAGGTACATTTGAGGCCTTTGTAGATCAATGGAAGCAACTTGAGACCATCATTCTTTGCAAAGTGAGTCATACTCAGAAAAATATCACATATTTTCTCTCATATGAGAAACCCAGACTACAGGGCTTTTATAGAGCCAAATAGGTGTGATAGTGGGAGTCATAGTGGAGTAGATGAAGGAGGGGAAGAGATAGTAATGTTAACATAATATATCAGTGCACAAAATGCTCAATATAACCATTGTGCATTTTATACACACACACACGTGTATTTCCACATATATATGATGAAAAGTACAAAGGATATTCTAGACAGAAAACAATTCTCAAAGAGGCACTAGGTCTCACAAGTAGCCTACTGGTTGGTTTAATTGTGGAATATGAAATGGTTTCTTTGTCTTGCAAAATCATATTAAATATATCTGCACAATTATTTCATATTAATTGTGATCCCATAATTGAAGTTGTTTATATCTTAACAGTCTTAATTACTGATGAAAGTTGAAATTTTCATTTTTAACAAGTGAAATGGGAATACAAATAGCCAGCTGTAGTAAAAATCAAGAACACCATAATGAGCTAATTTGAGTTAGAAGGTGAAGACTCCCAATAATGCAAATGTCTATGGCAGTTTATTAGAAGAAGACAAACTGTCAAAATTCAGTAGTTTCTACGAATATTTTTCACTTTCAACAATTACAATTGTTTTGTTTTTTATAACATATAAATAGACAAAATTGATTATAATAGTGATGGGAAAAATGAATCCAACTAGGCAGGTCCATAATACCAGCGATTTCAAGGTACAACAAGCAGTAGTGACAAATAGAGCTTTGTTGTTTCTGGGGTGTGCTCATAGTTTTCTAAAAACAAAATTGGAAGTGAGATTCCATGCAAAGGAATGCTTCACGATGCAAATAGCAAGTAATTTTCTTCCCCTTATAATTTTTTGTGTGTGTATTGTTGAGAGACTGCTAATACTCGCTAGGCTCTTGGTTGCTTTTTCTTACACATTTAACAATTATCTAGCACATACTTATGCTATTATGTACATATTTATTTTAAACTGTGATCTATATATACATATGTATGCACGTATATAAAATGGGTGTGTATCATGTAATCAAATATTTAAGGGTCACATTGTGATACACACACACATAACATGCATTCATACACGGGAACTATTCAATCATAATACAATAAAGTGTCGTTATTTGCAAAATGAATAAACTGGAGAATATTAAGTGTTGTGTGTGTGTGTGTGTGTGTGTGTGTGTGTGTGTGTAGTCTAATGATTAAATCGGGGTTATTAGCATTCCAATTTCCTTAAGTGTTTACCATTTCCGGGTATTCAGACCCTTACATTGCACACCGTGCCCTTCTAGCTGTTTACTGAACACATAACAAGTTGCAATTCATAGTGCCTCTGCTATTTTGAACAACCCTCAAGCATAGTACCAGTAGCATTTTGTTACTTGTACCTCAACAACACTCCCTGCCCTCCTTTTTTCTTTTCTGTGATGCTAGAGATAATTACCCTACTAACCCACCTGAGTGAAACGTACAGTAGTTGTTTGTAGTTAGGGTGATATTGGACAGTAGAGTAGCTCTGCTTTGGGTATGTTAAGAATGCTCCGTGCTGTTTTCTCTCATAGCTAGGCTCATTTCCATTCTCTCTAGTAGCAGACACGTTCTCTACATCCTCATTAGCATTTGTAATTTTGTCTTTTGGATTACATTAGCTCCACAAAGGTAAGATCAGATATTATTGTAGTTTTCATTTCCACTGCCCATTGTGTAGGGATGCTGGGTACTTTATTTTTCTTTTTGTTTTGTTTCCATGTACTTGTCAGTCACTTTAGCTTTTCTTGAGAGATAGACCTACTCATGTCATTTGCCCAGGTTTAAAACAGATGGTTTCTTTGAAGAAGAGTGATGTTTGTTAATCTTATGAATATTAATCTCTTAGCAGGTGAATAGGTTATCCCATGCTCTTTGCTCATTGCTTGGTTACTGTTTGCATTTTTTTTTTTTTTTTTTTTTTTTTTTTTTTTTTTTTTTTTTTTTTTTTTTTTTTTTTTTTTTTTTTTTTTTTTTTTTTTTTTTTTTTTTTTTTTTTTTTTATTCT